>CM062858.1:3930865-4530865 GCA_031772225.1 Eubasilissa splendida | reverse complement strand
AATCCACCGCTGCAGCCGTAGCGCTAGTAGCTACAATCGAAGCATTATAACTATTCACATTACTATCAAGCTAGTGAATTACTCAAGTCATACAATTGGCTATTTACTGTATTGAAAATTCCTTTCGGTTAATCCGTTTTGTATGGAGTCGTTACTTATGCTGTTTTTTAACAGAATAACATTAGGAAGGGTTACAACTGCGTGCAAATCATTGAAATGTCTACTTTCTCTTTTACTAATTCGCGAATTTTACTATCTTACTGTTTTTAACGTGTTGATTTCATGGTCGTTTTTTTCGTTCGAGGTGCATTTGGTGCAAGAATTTGTTTTTGATTTGGGATAAATAAAAACCAATTGGCAGAACTATTTCCTACGTTAACCTTTAATAAAAATAATTATTTTATTTAGTCATTACGTGAAGGATTTTCAAACAATAAAGAATCATGTTCAGTCATAAAAAGTGTTCTTATAAAGGTCTATACATTTTTTATGTTGATTTTTATATGGGTAAGAAGGCAGTACTCTAAAATTACAAATAAATACACGGTAGGGTCGTATAAACGTAATATAACGTAACGTAATATAATATAACGTAATGTGATTGTATAATATCATTCGTAACAGCATATCCTAAATCTGTACCTGCTGCACGCCACTGGCTGACACGGTTCATACTCAAACCATAACGGAACTTTGAGACATTCCTCCTCCGGCAGCCCTGTCGCTCGACCTCAACCAATCTTCTCATCAAACCCTAGATCCATCATAACAAATTGGTTTATCAAATGAAAGCTTTTGTGTGACTTTTTTCTCCTCGCGAAATATAATTTCCTCAGAATGACATTTCGAAGTTTCGCATACCTGAATTGATAGTCATGTCATCGAACTCCCAATATCGTCTGCGCGGGTAGGCCGCGGCGCTGGACCAAACAGGTCCAAGCGCCAGTGTTATGGTACAATAATTACAATCTTAATATCGTAATGATGGCAGTATAGAATAGACACTGCACAAAAGGTATATAACTGCTTTATCTGACGGGTAGCCATCGCAATATAAAATATGCAATCTCATATTGTATTGTACATTTAGACAGTCCGGGTTGCCCAATAATTCAACAGATAAAATATAAGGGAAAATAAACGTGTAATTGAAAATGAGTGTTGTTAGAAGTACCGCAATGAACATTATCATGTCTTAACATGCACCAGCAGAAAGCAGTCGGCTTCGTAGCTCTAATGTTGGGCACGGCCGACTACGTACGAGTGCCATGCCAAGTTCCGAGCGAACCGACGGCTCTTGGCGACAGCAATACAAAGCGGTTTATGTCTTGGCTAAAATGAACATCGCCATACGATATGTGATCGTGTTAGGTTTAGTTTCTGAGGTAATTCAGTGTGTCCCACGAGCCCTTTTCATATTGATTCATTCACTGCACCAACTGCTGTGAGGGGCGGGGGGTATGCGGATCGCTGGCCGCATCCTTGGAAATTCAGTCACTATGGAATTACCAGTTCGTGAAATTTACCATGGCAAATTCATATTCCGACGATGTGATTATAAACTGACCTCCACGTAGACCCGACTTGACTCCAATGGACTTTTTCCAATGGGTCTCTACTCACTCTCTGGATCAATTAAGAATATATACCTGAGAATACGTACGAAGCAGTTCTCAAAAATGTTGCCTCCCGTTTAGAAGAGTGCCCGCAAAATAACGGATCACATTTAGAAAACAGAATTTTTAAGAAATATATTCCCAGAGACTATTTAAATCAAAAATAAACATATTTTTATTAAATCTATCTATTATTTTATTATGAAATATACTTTTGTGACACTTGTATAATTAAGGATTGATGTGATAAGTTTTTCATAGCCATAACAATTTCTGAACTCTATCACAAGTTGAATAACAATTCAATTGAAGATCGTCCTCATTATCAAGATTTGCATTAGTCTGACCGTGCGTCCAAATCTTGTAAATTTACTAAAATCGTTATTGAAAAAACTTTGAAGTATCTTTGTAAAGTAGAATCCGAAACGAGGACATTCATCGTAGTTTCTCAGATTTGATATTGACATTCTTGTACGCTGAAAAGTACCACATTAATATAAGACACGTGTGGATGTGCATTGTCAAGTAATCGGTGGCTCTACCAGCTGTTGATTTGACAGCTGGCTGTGGACCGATAGGCCCGAGTATTTGATGCTGGTCAACTAGTTGTATTTGAGAGGTTTTTAAAATAATTGCAAAACTAACTGTCTTGCCTTGTTAGTAACCCTGTGACGATCTGAAAACACTGAAGCCCTGACGGACGTTGGCATTCTGTGTGTCTTTACTGCTGACACCCATGGCAATGAGGTCGATAATCTAAAATTGTTATATTCTTTTGTAAACGTTCTTCCTGTACACGGGCTGTTCCTGTTCCTTTAATAAAATACAATTATAACAATGGCTTCACGCGGAAAAAATACAATCTGAATTCAACAATTCCCAAAATCACCAATAAGTATGGATCAAGGACATTAAAATTTGTTGTTCCTGCAATGAAAAATAAACTACCTCGATTTTTACAAAAGAGTACGCTTTCTGTCAATTTGGAAGATGTGATAAAAAAAAATTGCTTATCGATAATAACCTGTAAGAATGAAATGAACTGATTAGTTGTTGCGTATTTGATTATATTAAATGTATATAAATGTACCTGCAGACAAAGGTTTTTTGGGTCTAGTTCTAAATTAAAAAAAAAAATATTAAAATTTTCATTAAACCCAGCATCCTCGTTGCATTGGGGTGGTAAAATAAGATGACCATCTTTAAATTAATAAATCATATAACTAGGATACGTCCGTATTTCATGGAATATATATAAATGAAATTTAATGATTCATTATATTGGACTGAAGTGATAATTTTATATGAAATCTACTTATATGGATGTGTTCGATTTTAAAAAGCGTATTTCTAATGTCATAAATATAAAAATTATTATTTGAAAACTTATTGTGAAGTTGTAATTAAGAATGTGTTCTCCTAATAATAAAGTTGTATCAATGTGTCCAAAATTTAATAAAAATGAATTGATAATTCTGGCGTCTGCTATCAGATTACTCAAAGGTATTTGAGATTCTGTAAAAACGAGGTAGATGGCTCTTTCAAATAATGGAACGATTAAATGTTCAAAAAAATAACATATAGGTTCGAAAATTTGTCGCTGTAGCGTAGTTGGATAATGCACCTTCCTTGGTTAGGAAAGAGATCCAGGTTCGAATCCCGGTGGCGCAACAACAATATTTATCGATAAAATTGATTTTATATGTACATCTTTCTAATTTATAGATTTTATCATTGTATCTGTATTTTAATATGTCATATTGTTTTGATCCGTTTTATGATGGGAAAACTAGTAAGTATATTGTTTAATATACAATGTCGTAAATGGCTTTCTTAAATTATATCCTAACTACTACTACCTTAGCATCTTTATCTGTTTCTCTTCCTAAGTTTTTAAATCGTCGTGGCAACGTCCAGTACGTTCAAAATATCTTAGCATGGGTTTAAAACTATGAATATATAGGATAATCTGTTCTTTAAAATCAAATTATAATATAATCAAATTTCCAATATTACCTTACGTACTTAAAATTATATAGCTGTCCCCTTACAACAGATTTCATGTAAATGACAAGTTGGTGAATTTTAAATAGTTAGATTGACAATACCCTCACAAGGCGAAACGGGTAGAACTAAATACAATTGTTTTTGTTTTTTACAATTGCAAAAAAAAAAAAAAAATTTTAGTACCTAAATCAAATCATTACTTAACACAAATTTACTCGAATAATTTTTAGGAAAAAAATTTAGAATCGGACTCGTAGTTAAATTTAGTTGGTTGTTTATAATTTTTTGATTAGTTTTACACGCTTTATTTATCTCCAACGATTTTAATTTAACGATAGTTATTAAAGTAGAATTTATTACGCTCAACTTCTAGAATATTAGTACCTTGCTCAAATAAAAGACAAATCTTCGGATAAACGGTGTGCCTGCGTATAATACAACTATAGATCAGGGAACCCACCCACTGCACGATAAATACTTACAGATTAAATAAATACGTGTGTCGAATTGCAGTTGCTGTAAATACGACTGGTACGTACTAAAGACGAGTATTGGAATAATCCTAACTGTTTGCGGACACCCGGTACCCGCAAACGCCATCTGCCGTCCGGGGCCAGATTGTTCAGAAATACCGTGCGAGGCCGGTACAAAATCAAAACACAAAATACCATATAAAAACCAACGAAATAGTTGACTGCTACCAGAGGCTAGAAGTATTTGGCGCCCGGGGATGAAATATCCAAATTATTAAAGAGAACACATTCTTATTGTGAAGTTGTAATTATTCAGAACAGACGGTCTGCGATGTTTTAAATACTAATTTAATGTATTAATTTTAAATATATACATATTTGTGATTCCGTAAAAACAATGTAGATGGCTTTCAAATAATGGAACGACAGATGTATTCATTTGAAACAGTGTAACATGTAGGTTCGAAAATTTGTCATGAAAATTAGTGGCGCTTTAACACAGTTGGTAGTGTACTTCCCCGATTGGAAATAGAGTTCCAGGTTCGAATCACGGTAGCGCAAAAACAATATTTTTCGACAAAATTGATTTTATATGTATATATTTATAATTAATACATTAAATTAGTATTTAAAATATCCAAATATTTTTTCTTATTGAATTTCATAATTATACCCCATTTTACCTCATCGCCGTCGTTTTCCAAGTAAAAATATTTGCATATCGATGATTGACAGCACACATCTGTTCTGGCTAAAAATTGTAAGAATTTTTTAAAATTACAATGAGGATTTACAGCTATAACTGCACGATTTATAGTCATATCGACCTGGAAGGGTCGTAATAAAAACAATCGTGAATATGTAAAATTAAAATAGAGGGAAGTAAAATATATTTACACACATACAAATCTGTTGTAAATAAATATTTAAATGTAAAAAATTAAAACTGTGATTTTATATGCGAATTAAATTCAGAAATGCTTATTGTAGCTTCTGACCTGGAGACTGTTTTTATTCGCGTCTATTCCCTTCTAATATAATCAAAATCTGTAACGTTTCAGTAACAGTATCCTTCAAAATGTAATCTTGTAAATGATGCTGCATCACTCTTCAAATAAAATATGGATTCTGCTGACAACTTCATGTACCAAATATATTATTATTATGAAAGATGAAATGAATTGAAAGAGTGTGTTCTCGTCGGTACAACGCATCCAGAAGTTGTCTATACGTGTACGTTATGTTTCTTCTCTGTGTTCAGATGTCGGAAGAATTTCGAAGGACACGTAAGGAATTTGGCACTCACATCAATTTGGATTCTGCTGGCACCTCCAATTATGTGGACTGTATAATTTTCACTCACCATGTCCCGTCAAGGATTCCCACGAAGTCTCGAGATTGTATAATAGTATTAACAGTTCTGTACACGTTGTAACCGTACGAGTTCAAGGTCGCCAATCGACTGGTCGGCGGCGCGGCTACAGTGCATGTTGTAGTAATGTACTAAATAATAAAGAAATTTCTTGTCGGAAGACGGGCGAGGGGTGTATTTTGTCTGATTACCCCTGTAGCATGGCGGCGGGGTACAGTCGCCTTTTAGCATTAAAAATGCCAATATGGCGGTGAATAAAAATGACACATAAGGGAGCATTAGAGATGTTATGATTAGATACCCAACATGTGGTTTGAGGGTGACGAATCAAATGCTGGCGCGATCCTCACCACTTTTCAAATAAAATAGAATCACCCTTAAGACAAACGGCCGCCGACAATATTAAAAAAAAAATTCCGGCGAGTCTATAATCATTTTACGACAAATCAAATTAATTAATAATAATAAATATTCTCTTAATTGCAGAGGATCATTACACGAGAAAAAAATTGAATTTATACGCTGCAATTAAAATTCCTTAAATTGTATTTTATTAACTGGATACAGTGAAAAGGATTCTATCGTATTCACCGGCCATTAAAACAATTACTTTTAGTCCAATCGACCAATCAAATCGGGCGATAGTACACATCTTCGTCAGGTAAGATTTTTAATCATCGCTGAAGACAATAATACGATAGATGAAAGTAAACGCACGTCTCTCAAATTATATGATACCCTCACACTCCCAAAGAATCCCTTTTAATCACGTTTTATTTCTAATTGTTTATTAATGTAACAGATCCTTAATTACTAAAAATAATAAAAAATAATATGAATTGTTACAACTGTCATTTTGTGTGTTTAAAGTTAAGAAACATATTAAAATAGTTGCAGTAATCTATCTTTAAAATCACAATTTTATCAATAAACTAAAGACTAGTAAATTGATAGACATGAAAAAAAAGTGTACACACAGGTGAGGGGCATTCAAACATAAATCCGATAGTTTATTATACATTTAAAAATGTATTTGCTCTTCGAAAATTAAATCTTTGTGTGCATATTATATTGTCAGCGTTTAAGTTTTCTTTGCAGTAGAGTCATATATTTAAAAAAAAGTCGCAGAGTTATTTGATTGCGTAAGAGGTACCCAAGTGATCACGTGTGTGTGACACCAATTACTTTAAATAATTTTCAAAAAAAATCAGATTCTTATTGACTTGACATATGTGCTGTTACAAGGAAAAATAAATTATCAAATTTGGTTCATAGATGACGATGGTGTAGTGGTACTCGAAGCGAGTCCACGTACTAACATATATACAACTTTCAAAAATTTGATAAATATGGAGATTGAGGGGTGAAAATTGGTGAACGTCATAAGCTCTGTAATTACCCCATATTTCTATATATTTTCCATTAAATACAATAAAAATAGCTTCGTTTATATGAGACATCTGATATTTATTTTACACCATTGTAATTTCGAAAGATGGAGTTCTTCTATTAGATTAATAGATTAATATTGTATCGAGTTTTTGTCTCTTTCTACGAATCCAGATCAAAATCTCAATACGTGTAGATTTATCTCAACTAAATTTCGTTGCGTCTCATCCCGTTGACGCGGACCATTAGCGTTTGCTTCCATATTTGTTCTCACACCTTTATTGGCCGGTGTTATTTTATTGCTTGTTGGTACAGTGTACAAAGCCGTGTAAAGTGGTCGAACCAAAGATTTGTTTTCAATAAATGTATCGAGATAAATGTAAAAAGTGCCATAAAATAGACATTAAACGAACCACCATAAATACGATCGAACAGGTAACTGCTTTGACGGCTCTGGTAACATAAAATAATCGTTTAAAATAAATTAATCGCTGGACCTGTAGAAGGGTTGATAGTTATTGATTTAAAAAAGGTCCATTTTTTGAAAGTAAAATGTTTCAATTTTATATATTTGACTGTTAGCACACGTTTTAATATCAGAATAAAATAACATTTAAATTTTTTAAATGGCAGGGCGGTATTTGATTTTAACCCCTTCCGCATTTCTTTTCTTCCATGTATTCCCACGCAATTTAAAAATTGAATATGTAAATTTAGGTATATTTAAGTTGAATACAAATATTTCACTGTCTCCAAGTGCACGCGGTCAATGGTTGAAGTAACGGGCAGGGGCGTGCAGTGCATACATGAAAAAAAAATCGGTACACAACTAAAAATTTTGGAAAACAAATATAAATTTAAAAATTGGATTAACATAAGCGAAAATATTATTTTTCAATTAGCGCCATCTGTGTACCGGTAGAAATTTTAAACGCTTAGTTCTAAAAACTAGCACAAACTCTCACCGCTGTACTCATGGCGCTCGTTTTTATTCGCCGCATCGTGCTATTTACATTACTTAGTACTGTCTTTATGCTAGTGAATTACTCAAGTCATATAAATGGCTATTAACTGAATTAAAAATTGCGTTTTGTATGGAGTCGTTACCTATGCTGTTTTTTTAACAGAATAACGTTAGAAAGGGTTACAACTGCGTGCAAATCATTGAAGTGTCTACTTCTTCTTTTACTAATGCGCGAATTTTACTATCTTTACTACTTTCCTACGTTGACCTTTAATAAAAAAAAATATTTCCTTCAGGTATTACGTGAAGAATTTTCAAACAATAAATTGATCATGTTCAGTCATAGAAAGTGCTCTTAAAAACGTCCATACATTTTTTATATGGATAAGAAAGTATTATTTTACGATAAAACTTACATTTTAAAAACACTATTAATAGTACTCTAAAGTTATAAATAAATACATGGCAGGGTCGTATAAACGACGGATTTATTTTGTCCAAAGACGTTGGTTAAACGAAAGTACACATATTATATATGATTGTATTATATCATATATTTTATGGATCAATAAGTGTACGTCCAACCTGACGAAGATACAGTAGTATTTGAAACCGGCAAACATATTATACAAAATTGTTGTTTTGAATATAAATAAAGTTACCTAGAACTATTGTTGTTGTCAGTTGCAATTTGGTGAGCCTATCGATTGCTCACGTTTATCCGAGTGTGTTTAATGGCCAAATGAACTGAATATATTGTAACCTCTCTAGTTAACCTGATGCATTGTATTGTTGTGAATAACGTGTGGAACAGCCCACGACTCATCCGTGACCAGCTCTGAGAGCTCCTGACATTCTCGCAGTAAGTCCAAAGTGGGAGCAAAGAAATTATGATTAAATACGTGATGTACCTTTTCGGCGGTGACATAACGCACGTCAGCTACGTTTTATTGCCAAAGGCCGACTGCCACAATTGCCGCGACGAGTCTGCTTAGCGACAAATTACATCGATCGTTGTATGTCGCTCACTTAAGCGGTTCAAAATATTTTGTAAATATATTATTATCAAATAAATATTCTAATGGCGATCTCCCAGGACGAGACTCAGAGACTCGACCGCATGATAAGTAGACCGACAAGCATGACATAGTATAGCGCATTTATGACGTCATCCACTAGATTGAGATATACTTCAAAAATTAACTTACATGTCATTTGTTTAGTATATGGATCATACAGGGTGAATATTATGTTCCAGTCCGATTTTATTTGGCCACCATTTTGGTTTGATAGACATTTGTCAGTTCGTATTTGGTAGTCATAGATAACAGTTGATTACAATTTATTATAAAGCATTAATTGCCTCTACAACATATTAAAGTTAATAAAATATGTTATCTAAATGATAATGGCAATGCTGTAACCATTAATAGTGACCAAATTGAGTCAATTAGGCCTGCAACACATGTGGTTTCAACAGGACGGTGCCACCTCATACACAGTCTGATTTTTCTTGGCCGCATGTCAAAAGGGGTGATTTGACGACTCCCAACTATTTTTTGTGAAAGTACTAGAAAGTAAAGGTATATGCCAACAAGCCAAAAATAATTCCGATGCTACAGGACAATATACGAAATGAAATTGGTGAAATACTACGCGAACTATGCGAGAATGTTTGAATTTTTTTGTTAAAAGATCAAGCTGTCAAAAGCGGCCACATGGTCAATGTCATATTCCACACATAATTGTAATAAACCACATAATTGATAAATAAAAACCAATTTAAAAAATATGTTTCATTTCTTTGTTATTCAAAAACAATATCGGCCTGGAACATAATATTCACCCTGGTATCAAACGTTATTGCGTTCATAGAATTAAAAATTTTAGAGCTGATTTAAATATTACACATTTTTTTCTGCAAAAAACCACGTTGACATTTTGTTCGCGTTTCCCAGGTTGCGCTTTAAAAATACATTTGATTCGATAAATAATCTCCTCAAATCAACCGCAATGTTTTTCCTCAAATGATGACTCGCAGAATCGTCTGCTGGATTCTCCACGATGGAGTATACAGACATGATGCCGGTTACGTCTTGCGTTCGCTGAATCGCGCGGTCAGAATGCCCTCGGTGCGTGCACACGAGCCAGCTGCAGTTCAGGAAGGGGCTGCCCGCTCTTGCAAGAATCCAGCGGATTCACATTAACATTGATGATCAGATGCTTTTAGCGCGTATCGGCTATTCCATGAATTGAAGATTATATTTTATACTGTTAATATGTTGAATGTCAATTTTATTGTCTGACGCTTTTAAAATGGTGTTCCAATAAAAAAAAAATTTATTTATTATTTATTATCATTGTTTTATTAACCACTAAATTGAGTTTAAACACATCTACCGGTTTCGAAAAATACCATTTTCTTCTTCAGGATGTCATAACTGATGTATTTAAACTCAATTTAGTGGTTTAATAAAACAAAGATAATAAATAATAAAAAAAAGAAAGCAATGGGCACGCTTTCGAGATGTGATGATGGAGGCGGGTGCTGACTATCTGAATTGAGGCGAACAAATGTATCTCTGATTACAGACAACATTCAGGAGATGGATTCTTACATAGTTTGGACACGTTCTAGAAGAAATGGTGGAAGTCGCGTGAAAAGGAGCAAGAGAGCGGTCTGCTACGAGATGAATGGACCAAATAAAAGGGTTAACAAGGTCCTCTTATCAACATGGCTGCTGTAATCAACATAGCTCGTGACCAGAAAGAATGGAGATGTGTTGTGCACCAAGTTTCAGATATTTCATAACCATAGATAGCATACTAATGACAGCCGTTATAATTCCGCCTCTCCTAGAGGTGATTATTTTTGTTAGCCTGCTTTTAAATAAATCCGAAAGGTTTGTGTCTTGAATAAATGTCGACTTAACATAAATATAATGATGCTATCATGTTAAGAGCCCGCAGAGACTATTCTAATGCTTGCCAGTAGAAAGATTTGAAAATATAATTTATGAAACTGTGTACATACGAAGTTTTTCCTCATTAATGTATGTACGTCGATAAACACTTTTTTTTTAAATTTGGTGAATAAATCACATATATATGAGACTAACAAAACCATTAGATAATAAAAAAGTTGTTTTATGCTGACATTAGAGTCTGTATATCATGATTAATGGTATTTATTTATAAAATCCTCCATAAGAAAATATCAGCGGAATTTAAACGAAAAATTGATGCAAATGCAAAAGGAAGGGATAGACTGAGACTGCCATTCAGGAGGTAGGCCAAATCTCAGAAGTCGATGATGTATAGAGCGATGAAGATTTTTAATGAAATGCCAGAAAACATACGAAAGGAGGAGAAATTAAATAGATTTAAAATGATACTGACTAAATATAGAAAAGATAAGTTTTAGTAAAAGAAAATACTTAATCTTGTTTATATTATAGCATATATAGGAGTGCTTATGTATGCACTGTGTTAAGAATTAAGAATTAAATAAATAATTAAGGATATATATATATAAGATGCGATATGATTCTAATTGATACATAAAATTTGTTTTAAATAAAAAAGTGGAAAATTCTTGATCAGACACGACCGAAACCTAACTCCATCTACCGAGCCACAGAGCAAACAAAATACAAAACTATCCGAGGCTAGACAGTTCAAAGCTTTGATGTTAACTGCGCTTCGAGGTCCATTGTAGAGTTTCGTTCTCCGTAAAGTCCTTATGGTTAATACTCATTTAAATTAAGCACGCCATTTTAACCGGTCGTTCAGCGCGCACTGCGGACCGCTGCGCCGATCCAGGATCGTAAACCACTCCAGCAATGTCGTACAAAGTCATCACCGAGCTGCAACGCCGACGGCCAGGGGACTGGGACGGGAAGGGGGGGGGGGAGTGAGGGAGTGAGTTATGATTTTTGGTCATTGACACAGACCATTTGAGGAACCGGTTCTCTGGACAAAGCGCGCCCTGAGGGAAATAATGAATTTCGGGAAAGGGTCCAGCACCGCGTGCAGTGCAGTCGCACGCAGACGACACCACACATATTTAGGGAAAGCCAAAAATATATTATCTTAATCCATTTTTTACATGTTTATTTACAAGGACTATCTCGTGCCAACATTAAATAAGATTCCATTTGTTTCTAGCACCAAAAATAGACAACAGTCTAAATGCAAACGTCAAAGATTGCAACCATAGTCTTGCATATGTTTCACGAAAAGTGCAGTTCTGGCTACACGAAATGGGGAGAAATTACGCTCAAAAACTTCTAAAGGTCCAAACTTGAGATAAAAACAGCTACAACAGTATATTGAATTATCTAATTGCATCTTGTTCTACTCTTCATTTATATATATATATTGAACATTGCACTAACTTTAAGTTTTACGTTGTAATTATATGTAATCTAATTGCATCTCGCTTTACTCTTTACATATATATGATATCTTATACATTGAACAATGCATTTACTTTAAGTTTTACAATGTATTTATCTAATCTAATTACATCTTGTTTAACTCTTTTTTGTACATTGACCTACACACACCTTGTTTCGAAAATTACAGTCCCTCTCATGATCACGTGATCTCTCTCTCTCTCTCTCTCTCTCTCTGTCTGTTGAAGTGCTCATAATTAAACATTGTAGTTTTTTATTTTGCTTCCAAAGCACGAACTGCTTGCCATAATGCGAATGAAATCATTTGTTCGTTTCGCAGTCCATGGTACACGTGGCACGCGACGCCAACACCACATCTCGAATGTATCGAGCATGAACATTTATTTATTTTAATAAATAATAAAATTTGAAAAAAAACGTCTCAGACGCTTGTGTAGAATATTTATTTTATTTAGCGATTTATTAGTATTGTAGAGTTATGCACCCCCAAATAAGAAAGATCTTCAATTGTGGGGGGTGGCTTTCAACATCTATATGATACAAGATCAATATAAACTAGATGTAAGAATTTGTTTACAAAAATTAAAAATATATATATACATACATCTATTATAATACAAAATATGAAAATTAACAGGTATTATTTGCAGTTGAAAACCTTTGTATGTGTTCGTAGATCGACTCGTTTTAGTTTGTACTGTACACATCTGAAACGATTAACGCTTGTCATGTTTTGTAAAAAAAAAAATTATCGAATAATGGAATAAATATTTTATCACAGTAAACTATTGTGTAAAATAGTAAATTAAAATAAAATTATATTATTATCTTTCGTAAAATTACCGCTGATAATCAATCTATTAATTATCACAATTTTGAACCAACAAAGACATACAGATAGAATTACAAAATATCATAGATTAATTTTTTTGATTGATCAACACCTAAGATCGTATCGGTAAGTTGCCGCGGGAAGGTGTGTTTATGTAAAAAAATATATCTATTAAAAAAAAATCCGTTACTAGCACGTGGCGACTTTGCGCTTAACACTAAACAAATATTTGTTAAACCTTCTTAAACCACCATCTTTCATTTGATAAATGGGAAGGTAAATAAACCTTTCTAAAAGGTTATTAATATGTAGAAAAAACATGTATTTTATACATATTAGTAATACGAATACATTTTAGTAAATGTATTTTTGATTTGTAGTTTCAACATCTATTTAATACACCTACATATATTTTTCTGATTCGTCCCACCATACCTCGGACGCAAAAATCACCGTGTTTTGTTTTGATCTCCTCAAACATCGTCCAAATTTCACATCAAGCTTCGATGTTCTTTTGTTTTCTGTGAAAATGTTTCTTCCTAATCGGAGTCAAAAAAGAAACTGAATATCCATAACGTTCTTATATATTACAAATGCGCATTTCATACGCGATTTCTCCTAAAATATATATTCTATATTGAAAATACAATCGCAATGGTCACAGTTTTCAATCACTGATATCATCCAATATCAATCACAGTGAGTAGCAATTTGTCTCTCGACTACCGGCTATGTACACGCCACTGTTCACATGTGGCAACATTGACTTATTACCATTCTCAGATGGACCGGAACTTGAGATAAATGGTCGGTGTACCGCCGACGAAACATCGGAATTTCTTTTCAGTTATGTTTTATTTATGGAACGTTCGATCTTCCAACTCAATATTAATATCGATGTTGGGGCAGGCATGTTTTTGTCAAATGGGCAAATATTTCGATCAGGGGCGTAATTGCTCAAAACTTTTGGGACCCAACTAAAAATGTCAATATCGTGTGTATTTTCTTGACCTAATTTGACACTATTTAAACGTTTTAAATTAGTAAACAAACAACATTTGATGTCTGATTTTTTTTTATATAATGCCTCTCATATGACACCCCTTTTACGTCAGCGCTACATTGGCTCCGATTTCCTGAAAGAGTTGAATTGAAATTGTGCCGGTTGATGTGCAAGGTGACACGCGACATGGCGCTTCTGCATCTCCAAGAGCTTTGTATCCTAGACAATTTGAATGGTAGACGTCAAACTGGGTCAACTGGAAGGATTGTAGAACCGACCAACCAAAAGCGTGGAACTCTTTGTCCTGCGTCATAAGAAACAGTGCATCAGAGACTTTATTTAAGAAGAAACTAAAAACGCACCTTTTCAAAAAGTCATTTCCATAAGTGAAAATAACAGGACTATAAAGCGCCCTTGGAGTGAAAGGTTTTACAAAAATGGCGCTATACAAATTATCCATTATTATTATTATTTAATATTTGTATTAAAGAAAAAAAAAAGAGCTCATTTCAGGGTATTGAAACTAACACAAGAACACAGATTACCAAATATATAAACAAAAACTAAGGGAAATTTCTTGTTTCAATATTTTCATATTGATGTTACTCACGTGATCACTTTGGTACCATTTATGCAATAAAATAACTCTTCGACTTTTTTTTAAATATATGACTCGATTGCAACGAAAATTTAAACGCTGACAATAAAATATGTTTCGTTTACACAAAGGTTTCATTTTTGAAGAGCAAATACTTTTACTGTTGCATAAATGTGTCATAAACTATCCTATTTATGTTTTCACAAAAAATGTGTGTAAAATGCCACTCGTATAAACCCCTCTCCTATATTTATTTATTTATTTATAGCATAAATAGTGAGTATGAAAAAATAAAGGTAATTACTTTACTAGACGTGGTCTGTTCTAAAGCAATTACCTGTGCAGTTTTTAAAAGTTGTAATTGTTTAAAGGTAAGAAAGTATAATGTTAAGTAAGTTATAAAAAGTTATGTGAAAAAAGTACAATCTGAGTTTATAAAATATTATTGAAAAAAAATTATAAAAATATTATTGTCTGTAATATACAATAGTCGGAGACAAAAATGTGTAGGTAGTTAGGTTAGCACAAATGACAAATTAGATTCATTTTGCTTTCTACCCACATCAAGAAACCATTTTGTTATTTTTGGTTTGAAATAGTTAATCACTATAGGCACTTTAAGGTCTAGTGGCAATTTGTTAAATATTCGCGGAGCACAAAATAAGAAAGTTCGTTGAGCGAATTTGGTATTAAATTTTGGCACTGAAAAGTATCCTAAAGCTTTGCTCCTAGTTTCCCTTGGATCGAATCGTGGAAGTAAAGTAATTTTTTTTTTAAATAGTTTTAAGATTGCTCTGGTAAACAGATGTCTTATATCCAAAACATGGAAGGATTTAAAGAATTCTTCAGAGTTATGTCTAAATGGCGTCTTTACTTTGATAACCCACTTCTGAGCCTTAATTAGAGAATACATTGAAGTAAGATCTGCACCGCCCCATGCACATATTGCGTAACTGATGAAACTCTGACAAAGTGAATAAATGAAGCTGCGTAAAACTTTGAAAATATAAATTAATTTTTTCACTTTGGACACATACATTACTATTAAGGAGAACATTATTGTGAAGTTGTAATTAGAGTAATTATTCAGAACATAGGTCTGTGATGTTTTAAATAGTAATTTAATGTATCAATTATAAAAATATACATACAAAATCAATTTTGTCGAAAAATATTGTTTTTGCGCTACCGGGATTCGAACCTGTATCTCTATTTCCAATCCGAGGAAGTACACTACCGATTGTGTTATAGCGCCAGTATTTTTGATGACAAATTTTCAAAACTATATGTTACACTTTTTCAAATTAATACATCTGTCGTTCCATTGATTACAACTTCACAATAAGAATATGTTTTCTTTTAATAATATAAGTTGTATCAATGTGTCCAAAAATTTTATAAAAATGAATTGATAATTCTGACGTCTGCAGTCGGTTTACTCAAAGGTATTTGTGATTCCGTAAAATTAATGTAGATGGCTTTCAAATAATAATAATAAATAACATGAATTAAATATATTAATTAGAAAGATACACATATAAAATCAATTTTATCGAAAAATATTGTTGTTGCGCCACCGGGATTCGAACCTGGATCTCTTTCCTAACCGGGGAAGGTGCATTATCCAACTATGCTACAGCGACAATATTTTTAGCGACATTTTTCGAACCTATATGTTACCTTTTTGATATTAATACATTTAATCGTTCCATTATTTATATATATTATTATTTATATATTTTTATTTCAAAATTATTAATTTTTTTTTTAATTTTTTCTGTTTAAGTAAAAATATTTAAATAACAATATATTTTTCATTATTTTCTTCGTCGATGCGTAATTTAAAAGATCGAAACATATAGCGTATACTTCAATATTTGCATACTAAATTAATAACCTTGACAGACGAATAGACACATTAATGTTAAAAATGTAAAATATTCAATTAACTAATTCATCGGCATATCAATATTATTCCAAATACAAGTAAAAAATTAAATACATCTCTGTTTTTCAAAAATGTTTACAATTATTCTATTTATTTTGTACATCCCTAAGGGTCAACCGTTTCTGAGAACTGTTGACCTTTTTTTTTTAAATCCATCCCTGATTGCATTCATCCCTTAACAAGCTACAGTCACTTCTTTTGAGAGGCGATGCGTCTCTTCCAAATAACCTAATGCCACTAAACTTCACACTAAAATTTTAATTCCTATTTTATTACGCAAATTTTGTATTACCATTGATATAAAAAAAAAAATAGTTCGAAAGAAAGATAACGTGTGATATTCAACAGTTTTTTTTTTTAATAATAATAAATATATCGTATTACTAATAGGTTTTGTTAATACTTTTCTATGTATATACATATCCTATAATTTATGTATTGATAATTTATTATGTATGACAGTTTATTTTAAATAATAAGGATTAAAAAAATAGTAGTTATATTGATTGCATAATTATCATACAGTTTTTCTTACTAATACGTAATTTTACACATTTTTAAATATATGTATAATGTATTTATTCATTTTCAAGGCTGCCGGACTACAGGGATCTGCCTTATATTGTCAGCAATCAATCTTGCTTAGATAAATCAAATAAATGTATAATCTTACCTTATGTAGCTGCAAAGAGCCATCTTTATTGTTTAAACGTTGACAGCAGCACGGAAAGCTTCCTCCTTATTACGTATTCGTAAGAAGCGATAAGATCGCCGTGGGAACAGGAACTTTATAATATCGTATTGTTTCCTCTGTACGCAGTAAACCTTTAATATTAACTAAAGCAATAAAAAAACAGCCATTAACGTAATACCGCTAGTTATTCTGAATTCGATAGCCTTTTATTTCGGCCATAAACACAAACGTCAGATGGAACAAACTCCCGGCGGATCAAATTTGAATAAAAATGTTCGAGGTGCGTTCACTTGCGAATGTAGTTTTGGCGCGCACTTTCACACGCGTGTTCGTGAATGCAGGTTGGGCAGCGATGTTCGCAAACGCGACCGCGCTCGGCAAAGCTTCGTATTTGAATGGGCCGGGAAGCTACGAGCGATGGATATTGTTCGCTTTTTACAGCATCGCGGATGCGTCGAGCCTACCCAGACGGTGAGAAAAGTCAATTCAAGTTCGGAAGAAAGGGGGCTGTGAGTAAAAGAGGATTAGGAATATCTGCGACGTCCATTTTAAATTAGTGTCATATTTTTAAAAGAATTACAGAATTGTTTGATTAGTTTTAATTTAAAAATTAACTTTGGGATTAAAATTCATTATTTTTATTTGTTAACTTTGACCACTTATTGAGTTTTGATAAAAACCATTTTCTTCTTCAGTATGTCAATACTAATCAAAAACACAGTGGTTGTTTTATTTTTACCAGAATCTATTTTTAAAAAACAATAATTATTTAAAAAATTAATTTAGTACCTAACTCAAATTGTTACTTAATTCAAATTTACTCGAATAGAAAAAATTTTAGAATGGGAATTTTACAATGATTCCAAATTATTTAATTTTTGACCAACACCATTTATATGCAAAATAGACAATCCCAATTTCTATTAATGTAAATTATAAAACTTTCAAATGAATACGTATGAGCAAAATACTTTAATAAATATTACTATTGTAATAGTTAAATCAATTAATTAAATCATTTAAGATGAAGAATGAAACTCGATTACTATGTGAATATAATTAGAAAATTAGAAAGTTGGTAATGCACCTTCGCCGGATTGGAAAAGAGACCTAGGTTCGAATCCCGGTAGCGCAACCACAATATTTTTCGATAAAAATGATTTTATATGTATATCTTTATTATTAATACATTTAATTAGTATTTAAAATATCATAGACCGTCTGTTTTGAATAATTACAACTTCACAATAAGAATGTGTTCTCCTTAATAGCAAATATTTTTCATAATAAAAAACTAAATAGTTTAATAATTTGAAAAACAAACTACATATATAATATTCTGTAAATGAAATGAGGGGAGGTGAAAAATAAACAATTTAATATAATAAATTTTGTAATATTTTAGATTCAATTTAATTAATCGTTTATAAAATATATATTGAAGTAAAAAGATAGACATGATAGGTAGGAGGGGGATCGGAAAAAATAGAGAAAAATCTGGTAAAATGTAAGTACTTACATACAAATTAGAATTCTAAGTGTGAAAAGAATTGAACATGAGACTTTGATCTCTGCGAGTCGGTAAATGTAGGTGTGTACAGGTTGCGTCATTTTACTTTGCGCGCAAAATACATGAGGTGATGATTCATATCTCGCTCCTCGCTCAACTCTTTTCTGTTTGTACATTATATAAAAATGGAATTAAAACGCAAAAATATTTTTTAGCATAACTCATTATTTTATACATGTTTATGTAAGTGTACAAAACTGTTACAAGAAACTGTAATAAGTGAAAAAAAAAGTAATTAATAGCTGGCGTGTTCTCTAATAAAATTAAATTAAAATATTATCTTAGCAATATATGAACGCACAATTACTGAATTTTTACATTAAACAAATATCAGATATCTCACAAAGACAAGGCTATTTTTTAAATTATATTTTAACTTAAGCCACCCGAAGACAGGTCGTAAACGCTGTAATTACCCTACACTTCCATATATTTTCCATCATATTATTCCATAGAGATATGTGATATTTGTTTAAAAATATTATCCTTCTTTCGATTTGATTGATTTAAATTATTTATTTGTTTTATTTCACGACATGCATATAAGAGTGCGTAGTTAATAACTGACTTTATTAATAATTTGTAGGCCTTAAACTTACTGCTTTCAAATTATTGATTTTGAAAGCAGTTAACTTGGCGGGTCGTAAACGTTTCATATTAACGGAAATCCGTAAATACTTCATTTTTTATAACATATTAAAAACCTCACTAATGGGTTATAAACGTATATATATATATATAATACCTAAAATAATATAATATTTAACGTATTTTAAAATTACAGGGTAGTATGTTTATTCAGCGGGTACCACAGTAAAAATTATCAAGTGAACTGTTGTTAGCGCATTAGAAAGGTCACTCAGGTCCGATGGTTTTTTTTTTTCGAAAACGGGTTATTTAATCGTTAGTAAAAAAAATATTTACATCTCAAAAGTACATCCCGTAGTAAAACTCATTTTACTCTCCGATATCCGATAGTAAAAACGATAATCGATAGTTAAATATGGCGGACTCTCACAGCTGTTCCAATCTGACACATTGATACCTTGAAAGTTACAGTATACGAAAATTAATCATTCAATATCCGGCTATTTTAGTGATGAGAGTTTGTTCGAAGATGATATTGTTGTTTAATATGCATTAGCACATAATACGAAAAAATTTCACCACCAAAGTAAAATAAAGCATATTTCGTAATTATTTGTTACGCCTATAGACATCTCCATCTATGCTTTGACAGTAGTAAAATTGATGTATCAACAACTCGAAAAGGATTTTTACTACGGCCGTTAGTAAAAATTCACCATAATAAAAAGTTACCACTGATCACACAACCTTAAATTTTAGCAGAATCGATTTTAATCGCTTCCAAAATCTTTTGAAAATTTAAAGATTTTGAAAGTGTCGAATGTCGATCTCGGTACGCCTCGCGTACTAAGCCAGCACTCTGCTAACTTAACCAGTTAATATATAAAATTATCCCTGGTCAACTTTATAACAAGCCAGTTTTAATAAAGACCTTAAGATATTTGTTAACGTCTCGTTCGTATCCGTCTGTAGTGTAATGATTGGCATCCTCAACTGTCACGCGGGAGACCGTGGTTCGGTTCTACGCTACATTTTTATTTCATTTTATTAATTTAACCAAGTTTATAAATCTTATTTTAAAATCAGAGTGTCGACCTCAGTACTGTGCTAAAGTAAACATTTTACACTGTTGAAGACCTAATTAGTAATGGGACGAACCTTGTGTTATATAAGGAAATTATTCGGGTATGGGTGACTCGTTGGAGCTCCTTAGGTTGTCAAGCCGATCTGCGTGGATGGGACTCTGGGGATCTGGGTATCTCCACCTACGCGTCTACCTCTCACTCTCCATGCCTCGTGTTTTGCAACTCCGTTAGTCTGTCCGTGTAAGTGTGACTCAATCCATTTTGTGTCTCGTCCACTGTCCCTCTTTTGGGAGTGTTTTTGATGAATGGATCCCTGAGTGTCTGCCTTGAATTACTGCACGCTAATTTTCCATCTGATGAGTGGGACCGACAAGGTTCCCCTCCACCCCCCCCCAACCCGCCAGTTATCCTTTATTTGTGTTGAAGGTAGACGTCAGAAAGACTGATTTTTAAAAATTAACATAAGGTATCGTTAACAGATGTTACGCTGCTAGACTAAGAATGAACAAATTAGTAGTGGATGTAGAGCTGTTTGTAGCACAGTCGATATCATCATCAGCCTGTATCTCTTCACTGTTGGTTACCAATTCTCTCTGTCTTCACCCCTTCTCACCTCAACTTCTGATGCCGTCGCTCCATCGACACACCGTGTAATTCCAAACAGAATATTTTATCAGAATATAAAATTGGGATCAAATGTGCCAAATATATACAGAATGGCCCAAAAAAAGTGGAAAAATTTCGTTAAATGTGATATAATTACATCAAAATTAGTTTAACTATATCAATAATAGCTTAAATAGTTTACTAATTTACTTACTTACCTATATTACGTTTTATTTCGACAATTTCCGGTCGCCATATTTGATTATTAATTTTCTCATTGTTTATATTTAATTTTTTCAAATTGTTGCCCAGAATGACAAAAATCAATGCAGAAGACCGTATTCTGATCAAACATTTGCGAATTGAAAAACTTTGGGGTGCTAGGAAAATAATCAAAGAGTTTCAAAACAAAACCTGGAGTATAGCTAGACATCAACAACAGGACTGAGCTCCATCTCACACAGTCAGAAATACAATCAACTTTCTTCGTCGTGAGAATGTTAATTTCATCGAGCCAGGCATGTGGCCACCGAACAGCCGATATTTAAACCCAGTAGATTATTCAATACGGGGTGTTTTGATGATTTCTGATTAGCTAAGTATTGTGCAAAAAAAAATTACACTAAGAATTATAATTAATCATATTATGTTTTGAAATAACTCATGTGTTACGAGATGTTCTCACTTTTTTTTGGTCCACCATGTACATACTAAATATTGGAGGACGGACCTGTTGAAAGCTTCAACCATCAAAGAGCATGCTTGAAAGTGAACGAGGCAATAAAAAAGTGTGGCATTCTATCATCTCTGTCTATCGATTACGGCGTATGGTAAGTTAGGTAGTTATTTAATGATATTAAAAAAAAAATGTATGTTGAAAACGAGTAAAATTTACAACTCCGCAAAGGAGATCATATATTTTCAAAGCATCGTTAAAATATATAATTAACAATCTGCAACCAAAACATATTGTAAAATATGTGTTATGACAAAGTTAATAGTGTATTATTTATAAATTTCATCGATTACTGCGAACATGCAAGAATGCTTAAGAAGACAATAATATGAATCAATAAATGTATCTATCTGCATGCCGTGTCACATCTCTGATATCTGTCATCTGCGCGGCGACGAGGCGGGGCTAGTCAAGGAGACAGATTTCACCGAAAGCTCCGTGCATTTGTGGGCGAGGTGCACTTACGAACACGCGTTCTGTCACGGATCGCAGAGTCGCTTTATGGACGTAATGTTTTATGTGCAGTCGTGCAGGCAGTTCGGCCCTCTATTCCGCGGTTCGGCCGGTGATGAAGATCGTCGCGCCGCGGACGGACCACTCCTCGACCAGACTAATTTATAGTTTTCGAAATGGCCCATAGCGGTGCTTTCAAATTTATCAGGTTTGCGCGGCACATTGCCGTTTTGTTTTGCTTTTGGAGTTTTGTGACGACATTGTAGCGTGTGAGGTGGTGTAGGGCGGTGTTTCATTAGGTAATGACGCGGATTGTCCTTTGTTCGGAGGGCTGACCTTTGTATTTGAATACAAAGGAAGTGTTGCCAAACGTTGTAATGCACACTCATAACTTAGTAATGTAATATAATGTGTGCACAAATGAGATTTTCGACACAAGATATTCTCTGAAATCTTCACCTTCGTCGTACGTTAAACCATTGTCATTTTCAGACGTTAATTGGTTGAATTCCCTCAGCGGGAGTTAAATGGAATATATGTTTTTAATTATTACTAGAATTATGTCTAAATTTACAGAATATGCTGTAGGGTTTTAAGGGACTTCGTTCACACTTCAATTGTCTGTCTCATCGTGTCTCCTTCCGTGGACACGGGCCTTAAGATATTAAAAAATATTTCAAAACATGATTTTATTATTTCATTTATGACAGAGGAACGATAAAAGTAGACAGCGAGAAGAAAGAGGACATTAAGAAGAATATTTGGTAAGACCAGCGCCGTAACTAATGACAATAAAAAAAAAATAGTAGAGTTATGCACCCCCAAATAAGAAAGATCTTGAATTATGGGGGTGGCTATCAACATTTATATAACACAAGATCAATATATACTAGATGTAAAAAATTGTTTACAACAATTAAAAAATAAAATATATATATACATACATCTAATATATTACAAAATATGAAAATTAACAGGTATTATTTGCAGTTGAAAACCTTTGTATGTGTTAGTAGATTGTCTCTATAAAATAACTTGCAGCATTACCGATCGATTCCATTCTAGTTTGTTTATAGCAATAGTTTGATATATATTATAAAAATAATTATTTTCAAATACGAATTAAATATATTAATTAGAAAGATATACATATAAAATCATTTTTTTCGAAAAATATTGTTGTTGCGCCACCGGGATTCGAACCTGGATCTCTTTCCTAACCGGGGGCATATCTGTGGAAGATATGTCGAACCGTGGCGCACGCGATAAAATTGATTTTATATGTATATCTTTCTAATTAATATATTTAATTAATATTTAAAATATCACAGACCGTCTGTTCTGAATAATTACAACTTCACAATAAGAATGTGTTCTCCTAATAATTATTTTCATTTGCAAATGTATGTGAATTATATAAAGACAATTATTTTATCATAATTGTCTCCGAGAGATTGTACTCAGGCGTGTGCTTGCAATATTTTCTCAACAAGTTGACGCAAAACATTGTACAATTTGCTATTGCCGTATGTATTTATTATTTGTTTATGAAAACATTATTTGGATTTTTTTTTTCTTGATCAGTTTATAAATGAAATACGCAAAGTGCTAACAATCCTTTGCCCATACATTCACTCCGCAATGAGAAATAAGATATCTTACAACTCATTATGCAAGAATGCTGAATCTGCAGTTAAGTTGTTGGGCGTGCACATTGATTCAGATCTTTCAATGAATACACAAATCAGTAAAACTGTCAGTGCATGCTGCCATCAACTGAGACAGATTAAAAGTATTCGGAGACATCTTCCTCTTGAGGCAGCCCGTCTACTTATAAATGCATTTGTGGTGTCACGTGTGGACTATTGTAACAGCATCTATGCTGGCCTACCAATGTTTCAGCTGGATAGATTACAATCTATTCTAAATGCGGCTGCACGGATAATATATGGAGTTTCCAAATTCTCTCATATAACATCCCTTTTACATCAGCTACATTGGCTCCGATTCCCTGAAAGAGTTGAATTTAAATTGTGCTGGTTGATGTACAAGGCGACACACAACATGGCGCCTCTGTATCTTCAAGAACTTTGTATCCCAGACAATTTGAATGGTAGACGTCAAACTCTCAGGTCAGCCTCTACTTCAGCTGCAGGAAGGGTTGTAGAACCGATCAGCCGTTGCCAGAAGTCTAAATTTAGTGAACGGGCATTCGCAGTGGCAGGCCCAAAAGCGTGGAACTCTTTGCCCTCCGTTATTAGAAACAGTGCATCAGAGACTTTATTTAAGAAGAAACTAAAAACGCACTTTTTCAAAAAATCATTTCCATAAGTGAAAATAACGATTTTTTAATTTAAAAAAACATATTATGTGTAAAGCGCCCTTGAGGTGAAAGTTTTTACGAAAATGGCGCTATACAAATTATCCATTATTATTATTATTTTTATTAAGATAGAAGGCTATAGACGCGCAGGTGGAAAGAATTCATGTTGACTGCTAACTTCAAAACGTGGCCCAATGTCCAAAATTCTGGAGATCTAACTCAAAATAAATCAGCATACCGCATCATGGTCGCTAACCTTCGATAGAAGACAGCACGCGAAGAAGAAGAAAATCAAAAAGCTATTGAGATCGTTTGAATTCAATGATTGTTGACAAAAATACAGTTTTATTCCGGTTCGCAAAATTATGCGACGCTTTACGGAAGCCGCTTATTTGATTTTAGTTTCTGATGCTTCAAAAACATAGCAACGTGCTCGCTAGTACGTATGATAATAAAGGTAATTATTTTACTAGACTTAGCAATTACCTGTACAGTTTTCAAAAATGTAAAGTAAGTTATAAAGAGTCATGTAAAAAAAGTATATTTTTTTCTGCAATATAGTTGTAATATATGTGGGCATAACAGAAAACAAAAGGGCTGAAGAGTTGGCAAAAAAAGCAACAAAACTTTAAAAAAAAACCTTCATATGACTTAATGCCACTCGGCTGTGCCAAAAATACACTGAATTATGGAACACGTGATATACTGAATCAATCAAAGGAAAAACCACAAAAATGTTCTTTAAAAGTGTACACGATGCAATTAAAAATATTAAATAGACATGGAAGAAGTTTCGAGCTTACTCAAATACTATCGGGACGTGGTTTCTTCAAAAGTTATCTATTTAAATTTAAGAGAGGCATTGATAATACACGTCCATGCGATACCGAAATGGAGCAAACCCCTGAACGTGTATTATTTGAGTGCAATATCAATTCGCATTCGCAGGTGGAAGATTGAAAAACTCTGCAATCTGCACAACGTTCACTCCTCTGTACCAAAAGACGTGTTGAAAGGTGAAGAACTGCAGATGCATATGTAAAATATCTCAAAGCAATTGTTATAAAGGCAAATCTACTTATAGCGATGTAATCTATACGAGAGATCATTACTATGAGATTGCTATAATTTTTGTTGCGACTTTCGATGTGTATTATTTTTTTTATTTATTAGACATTTTTACATTATTAAGATTACATGGTGTTTTTTTTTTTTTCGCTTACCTCTCCAAAAAAGAGACTAGCTCTTGTGCTTGGAGAGAGAGTTATACTATAATCATTTTATATATTGTCTATAGGGAGGCTACTGAAATTTTTTATCCCTAAATATATAAAATGTTGCTGATAGTGTTTGGTGTTACATTTTTATTGGGATTTTTAAAGCTTAATGATGTGCTTGTTTCAAATTTTACAGTGTTATTTTCTTGATTACATTCGCTCGTTCGAGAACTCATTCGCTTACATTATTTGCTTGTATTTAATTATTACTTATATTTTTTTTATGATTACTTACTTATATTATATATTTTTAAAAGTCACTGTACGAAAAACCAAGGAGAAAATAAAGGCAACTCAAAAAATATATATATTTGGTATTCATCTTTGGCACTGAAAAGTCTAGTTTCCTATATCTTATATCCAAATATTGGAAGGATTTAAAGAGTTCTTCAGAGTTATGTCTAAATTGCCTTATGTTTATTATTCTTTTCTGAGCCTTAATTAAAGAATCAATTGAAGTAAGAGCTGCATCGCCCCATGCGCAAATTGCGTAACTGATGAGACTCTAACAAAGCGAATAGTATATAATAATTAATATGCTATGGTGATTTTTTAACATTCTAAGTGTGTTTAATATTCATTGATTCGTTCAGAGTGTCTGACATAACTGTCGACACAATAAATACTACACAGCGAGACTCTGGATACGGTCAGCAAAGTCATCACAAAATGTAGGTGAACATCAAAGAAACGCATGTTTTTCATTGACTGTACTGGTGGAATAGATCTTCCTGCATAAGGTTCTCGAACAAACATTAAAAGGAAGACTTTCACACACTCTCTCATTCCTTCGACCGGCATCCCTGTTTTTTTTGTAGATGGTATGATTGATTTATGTAGTGTGAAGGTTGCTGCTTTCCGCGACCGGTGAATGTGCTACTATTGGTGATTCACTTTGAATTATTATTTTTAAATAACTATATAATCATTCCATGTGCCAACCAGTGGCGGTCGGTGGCTCTTTGCAGCAGGGATGCTAGATGAAAAGTTTATAACTACACTTCAATGTTTCAATAATTCGACTTCAGGCATTAATTTTTCAAAGCAATCCGCTCGCTTAGTTATAAGCGTTAAAGTCGTTTTTTGATGCAGGATGCTGGATGCTGTTAACGATTGCGTGTACAGTATTCGAAGACCTTGACAGGCAGAACTGGTTGTCAAATACTTTCAAACTTTGTGGGTGCGGAACGAATGATAGAATCCACTGTTGTTGGTATCTGTGTGTTTATTCAATTCGTAGATGTTCGAATGTTGAGAATGTATGTTATGACTGGTCTCTAAAGGACGAATTTATGCTGAGCATCCAAGGCATGCATGAAGCGACCGCGCCTGGTACCAACCCGATTAACGGTGGGTATCTAATTGTTTGCTTGACTGCCAAAACATAATTAATCCTCGCGTATTTTTGGTCTTTCGAGCCGGATATTTTTTTCACTCAATCAGTTACCATTTAGTTTTGGATGCTATCTAGACCGGCTCGTTACACGCTCGCGCGTACACTTTTTCATCTCGCCTCGAGTGTAATTTCGTAACGCTTTGATATTCCAGAAAGGTGGTCGGAGCGTCGCATTACCACGCGTAAAGTGGCCATTTAGCAATTATTCATCTGCAGGTTGAAGGGACCCTGGGTGCCGCCTAAAACCTAAAACAAGTTTCGGTGGAGGTCCGAGTCTCGGATCGGTCGCCTAGCTCGAAACGAGTTCTTTCGAAAAAATCACGTCACGCGGAATATGCAGGGACGGATCACGGCCCAGGGCAGCGATGGCGAACTTTTGGGCTCAAAAATGGGCAACAATTTCCTGCCTTAAAAAAAATTTTTTTTTTTTGCATAAAATTAAATGTATTAATTAGAAAGACATACATATAAAATCAATTTTATGAGAAAATATTGTTTTTTCGAACATGGATCTCTTTCCAAACCGGGGAAGGCGCATTATTTTAGACAACAAATTTTAGAACGATAGATAGACTAACATGCGGGTTCGAAAATGTGTCGTCAAAAGTACGGTCGCTGTAGCATAGTTGGAATACGAAATCTCAAATACCTTTGAGTAAACCGATAGCAGACGCCATTTTTATTAAATTTTGGACATTGATACAACTTATATATTATTAAAAATAATGTAGATGGCTTTCAAATAGATGTATTAATTTGAAAAACTGTGACATGCGGGTTCGAAAATTTGTCGTCAAAAATACTGTCGCTGTAGTAATGCATCTTCCCCGGATTGGAAAAGAGATCCAGGTTCGAATCTCGGTAGCGCAACAACAATATTTTTCGATAAAATTGATTATATATATATATGTCTTTCTAATTAATACATTTAATTAGTATTTAAAATATCACAGACCGTCTGTTCTGAATAATTACAACTTCACAATAAAAATATGGAACCGATAGTATTTAATTTAATATCAATTAATTAATTGCTTAATTCAATTAAAGAGATACATATGTATTATGTACGTAGTGATGAATTCCAACATTGTTGTCGGGTAGAGACGTCTGGTGGCGGGACACGTGCTCTTAACTGCTGATAACTCTGATATTAGTGAACGCTGGCGTGTCGCCCAAAACGCTGTGGCGTGTCACCTTTGACACGCGTGTCATAGGTTCGCCATCACTAGGTAACTTTCGTCGCATATTTTTCTGAGATTACGAAATTGTCAAGGGAGAAGGAGTAAAAGCTAAGACGTATACACATCAAAAGAACACAAATTAAAATGTCTAGCATGCATATTGCACCTCTACTTTCGACATTGATAAGTGTACAAAAATGATTTATGACTCTTAGGACCTTATGACCATGTATACGGATGCGATTGTCATCTCGGAACAATCTCCAAGAAGTAGATTATGAGTTATTAGGAGAACACATTCTTATTGTGAAATTGTAATTATTCAGAACAGACGGTCTGTGATATTTTAAATTTGAATTAAATATATTAATTAGAAAGATATACATATAATATCAATTTTATCAAAGAATATTGTTGTATTTAAAATATCACAGACCAATGTTCGGAATAATTACAACTTCAAGTTGTATCAATGTGTCCAAAATTTAATACAAATGAATTGATAATTCTGGCGTCTGCTATCATATTACTTAAAGGTATTTGAGATTCCGTAAAAATAAGGTAGACGGCTCTTTCAAATAATGGAACGATTAAATGTATTGATATCAAAAAATGATAACATGTAGGTTGGAAAATTTGTCGCTAAAAATATCGTCGCTGTAGAATAGTTGAATAATGCACTTTCTCCGGTTTGGAAAGAGATCCGGGTTCGAATCCCGGTGGCGCATATTTTAAAGATTGTGAGATTCTTGAATATTTCGGCTTCATAACCCCCCACTGTGTGCACATCTCACAGGTTCGAGTACCGTCACTAGCCGCTAATATTGGGTCTGATGTTTATTTTGTCTCGCGTCTAGCTTCACGTTTGTTGTTCAAACGTCAGCTGACCGTCGGCGTTCGTCCGATGACGGGTCATGTATTGAAATATTTTTATGTTTTATAAGGCCATGTCTGCCCTATAAGGTGAACACCAGTCTCAAGACAGCATACGAATATATTTTATCAGTGTACTTAATTTTTTTACGCGCCTCGTTACACTTGGATTGGCACTTCCTGGTTTATAATAATGTACATGCGTGTGTGTGTGTGTGTGTGAGTATTGCCACCCTTTTTTCGGAATGCTAAAAATACAGTATGCGTTATTCTTATTAGATCCCGTGCTTCGACCAGTACTGCAGTCCAAATACACCACCAGTGCGCGCTTCGGTCGGTCGATATCTAAAGAAGACAACCCGGCTAAAAGAACAACAACATCGGACCAGAAAGACAGCATAATTAAAAAGGTTAGTGCGGTTTATATATCACCAGCTATCGAAGGCATTAAAGTAAACTTATTTATTATATCAAAATTAAGTTTGTTTCAAGCATGTAAAGATATATGAAAAATCGTCTAATTTAATTTTGAAAAATAAATAAATGTGTTCAAATTTGTAGTCACTTGTAATAGTGTA
Source organism: Eubasilissa splendida (assembly GCA_031772225.1). Lineage (NCBI taxonomy): Eukaryota > Metazoa > Arthropoda > Insecta > Trichoptera > Phryganeidae > Eubasilissa > Eubasilissa splendida. The sequence goes on along the minus strand of CM062858.1, from coordinate 4,500,882 downwards.
TTCAGTAATATTCGGAATCATCAGTGTCTAAATTCCACAAATCTAAATTCACAGGTATATATGGTGACGTTTGTGCGCACGTGTCGAGTCACACCATCAAATATGCCGTTATAAATGTACACAGGTTTGAATTTAATTTCATCCTACCAATCTTAAGCGGCAATTTTAAAATGTATCTCAACATCAAAATTGTGCCTGGCATCGCCCATCCCAGCAATCCCCAGCGGGAGACCCACACCCTAATAAATTTCCGAACAAGTCCATTCAGACGTTAAGTTTATTAAAATAATCATGTTGCATCACAAAATAACCGCCACGTCATTAAATGTAATGACTTAAATTTTTAGGAATCCGAATTTAAAGACCTAGGAGCCAAAACAGTGAGAACATCTCGTTATTTCAAAATATAATATAATTTATTATAATTCTTAATATAATTTTTTTTGCACAATACTTAGCTAATCAGAAATCATCAAAACACCCCTCATTGCATAATCTACTGGGTTTATATCTGGGCTGTTCGGTGGCCACATGCCTGGCTCGATGAAATTTACATTCTCACGACGAAGAAAGTTGATTGTATTTCTGGCTGTGTGAGATGGATCTCCGTCCTGCTGTGATATCTAGCTATAATCTAGGCTTAATTTTGAAACTCTTTGATCATTTTCCTAGCACCCCGACGTTATTCAATTTGCAAATTTTTGATCAGAATAACGGTCCTCTGCAGTGATTTTTGTCATTCTGGGCGACAATTTGAAAAAACTAAATGTAAACAATGGAAAAATTAATAATCAAAATTGTCGAAGTAAAGCGTAATATAGGTAAGTAAGTAAGCTAGTAAACTATTTAAGCTACTTTCGATATAGTTAAACTAATTTTGATGTAATTATATCACATTTTACGAAATGTTCTCACCCTTTTTGGGTTATAGTTATATAGGTAAGGGTTCCGTTTTTCCCTCTTTGAATAGTGCAAAATTACTCGGGGCTGGACATGCACGCGTGTATCCGATAATCAGATGAAACGTGATACTCCGCAAGACGGGCTCATCGCATATATAATAATAAATCATCGACATGACAATTTTTTTGGGCCATCATGTATAACAAGAGATTGACGTGTGCAGATATTTCCTACGATTCCATTTCGAATATTTTATATTGACCACATGAACTAGATTCGTTGAGTACATGCGCAGGCCACGCTCTGAATTAATAATATGTAAAATATGCAATAGATTCACAATTCTCACGCCCGTGCGTAAGGCCGGAAACATTTGTATTTTGATGACACGAGACGGCGTCTTTTTACTGGCCGCCATCTTTGTCGGCCAACTGTCAAAACAATAATAGCTTTCAAACATAATAATAATAATAATAAACAACTCGGATATTAATTAATGTGCACATATTTTGTAATGCATCTCTTCCTCAATCGTGGTCATTCTTAATTTTTTATTTATTTATTAATCTGTTGTAATTACAATGATACAGAGGTTTATATATTAATAATTATCGTTTACAATAACTAGCTATATATATATATATTATGTTATTAATCATTTTTTCAAAATTGAATGCTCAATATTTAGAGTAAATTCGTGCCATTAAAGTCATTTAAGCTAATAAAAACATTTTTTCTAACAGTTATTTACGGTAACACGAGTTGACAGCATGGCTGCATTCGGATATTTTATATCATGGTATGGTAAAGGTTAACTGTGTGAGGGTTTATACATAGAAAATGGCAAATCAACCGACACAAATATACAGTTCATCAATGAATACCAGCGAAACGATCTGGTCTCTGGGATCCGTATATATTTATATATTTATGACAACTATATAAAAATATTATGAATTTCGGGATACATATCTTTAAAGTATCTTTTGATAGCATTGATTATTTATTTATTACCGTTAATATAATATAATAGTATGGTAGCTGAATTTTTATTTCAAAATGAATCATATATTTACACACATTTAAATACATTGCCCAACTAGGCGAGCCTGTTTTAGGGCAAACATTTGGACATTTTTTTGTGTAAATGCTGTAAATGTGATTCTTTGTCGCGTATCAGACGTGAAGCGCGCACGTGTCATATAAATCGGCCGCCATCTTGAATGGCCTGTGTGTTAGGTGTGTACGTGAATTCACTTGCATTAGTAAGGCGACGCCTTTATTTGAGTGAAATATTCAGTAGATTATTGATTTTGAAGGTACAGTACTAATTTTGTACTGATTTCTCACTGATCGATGATCATCTCCTACCTCAATCAATGACCAGTGGCGTGCCAGCAGGTATAGATTTAGATTATGATGTTACCAATGATATTATACAAGGATTATTATGAACTATTATTTAACCAACATCTTTAGACAAAATGAATACATCTTTTATACGACCCTACCATGTATTTATTTGTAATTTTAGAAAACTATTAATACTGTTTTTAAATTTTAAGTTTTAACGTAAAATAATACCTTCTTACCCTACATAAAAATCAATGTTAATAATTATTTGTATTAAAGGTTAACGTAGGAAATACTTCTGCCAATTGCTTTTTGTTTTTCCCAAATCAAAAACATATACATACACCAATTGCACCTCGAACGCAAAAAACGACCGTGAAATCAACACGTTAAAAACAGTAAAATTTGCAAATTAGTAAAAGAGGAAGTAGACACTTCAATGATTTGCACGCAGTTGTAAGCCTTTCTAATGTTTTTCTGTTAAAAAAAACAGCATAGGTAACGAGTCCATACAAAACGGATCAACCGAAAGGAATTTTCAATTTAGTAAATAACCATTTATATGACTTGAGTAATTCACTTGCTTAAATACAGAACTGAGTAATGTAAATAGTACGATGCGGTGAATACAAAAGAGAGCCATGAGTACAGCGGTGAGAGTTCGTGAGTTTTTAGAATTGAGGAATTGAAGTCTGTTCTCGTACACAGATGGCGCTAATTATAAAATAATGTTGTCGCATAAGTTAGTCCAATTTTTTTATTTATATTTGTTTCCCATAATTTTTAGTTATGCACAGCTTTTTTGCTTGTATGCACCGCACGCCCCTGTCTTTCCTCTCCGATGATGTTAAGTGAGTTGACATTTCCTCTAATTATATGAATATCTCTGTAAATATACTAAATACAGAGTTCATATTTTTGGTGTTGCTGAGTAATATATGTATGTATTGGATAAAGCAATATATATAAGTATTTACCATACGCAACAATAAAATATGTTTTCATGACGAACCTGACTTGAATTTGTCGATTCGTGTATTTGTACGTATAGAGTGGTGTGGAAGGCTCAGTGCGCGGGGTGCGGGGAGCCTGATGCCGATCGTCACTTTAGTGGCAGAGCGTGCGCCAGCCGAGTCAGACGTGTTTTATACGTCTTTATGCTGTCGTTCGTGATGACAAATGCTCTTTTTTCATTTTCAGCACATTTACACAATAATTATCCAGAATTATACAGAAAGATATCGAGGTTCGAATCCCGGTGGCGCAACAACAATATGTTTCGATAAAATGTATTTATATGTATATCGTTCTAATTAATACATTTAATTCATATTTAAAATATCACAGACCTATGTTCTGAATAATTACAACTTCACAATAAGAATGTGTTCTCCTAAAAATAAAGTTGTATCAATGTGTCCAAAATTTAATAAAAATGAATTGATAATTCTGGCGTCTGCTATCAGTTTACTCAAAGGTATTTGAGATCCTGTAAAAATAAGGTAGATGGCTCTTTCAAATAATGGAACGATTAAATGTATTAATATCAAAAATGTAACATATAGGTTCAAAAACTGTCGCTGTAGCATAGTTGAATAATGCACCTTCCCTGGTTAGGAAAGAGATCCAGGTTCGAATCCCGGTGGCGCAACAACAATATTTTTCGATAAAATTGATTTTATATGTACATCTTTCTAATTAATATATTCAATTCATATTTAAAAGATTAATATAAAGTAATAAAGGTAAAATATTCATTTATATCTGACTTTAAAAGCGCACAAGTCTACATGTACACTGAGTTTACAGCACCGGAATGATCGTTTTTATTTTAGCACCGTAAGGGAAAGGTTAAGCGAATGTAAATGTATAAACATGATGATGTAGGAATGTGCAAGTGGGTATATTTTGTGGCGCGAATCAGAAATATTACGCACGTGATATCATGTATGATGAAACTGCTTAATGTATGAGTGGTGGATACTTCACTCACGTGTCCGATTGATAGTCGTGAGATGTATTGCATATGGGTTGTGTATATGTGACCAAAGAAGGTTATAGAACGAAAACTACTTGCGATCAACACTCGGTTTATTGTCAGGTAAAATTTACAAGCATACATTAGTTAACAATAAAATTAAATACTAATTATATATATATAAAATCAATTTTGTTGAAAAATATTGTTGTTGCGCTACCGGGATCTCTTTCCAATCCGGGGAAGGTGCAAACCGACTATGCTACAGCACACAGTACTTTTGACGACAAATTTTCGAACCTATATTTAATTAGTATGTATAATATTACCTCGGGGTGAGTTGTTTTTAGCATGGAAATATTGGACGAGTCTCAACATATAGATTTGTTTTATTTCTAGGGCATTGTACTCTTTAAATATAAGATCTGAGGGATATCTAAAGGGACGACCATTTATTACCTCTTTGTATTGCAGGAGTTTAAAATAAATAACAGACTATCAAATATGCCATTAAAATTCTTTGATATAATGGGCATCGTCCTAGACAGCCTACAGAAGCTTGTGGTGATCCAGAGAAAGAGACAGATGTCCCATCTGTTGGACCCTCTGAATGAAAACGGTGACAGGATCTTCACTTGCTGTCAAAAGGATCAATCTGAGGTCGGGATCCTCAATCAACATGTATGCAAATTAAACATGTCACGCATCAGTTGGTTTCAACTCTCTACTCTTCTTTACGGGAGTTGTTCATACCAAAAGATTCGTGAATTACGAAGAAGGATTTTGTGTAAAATCTAACATTTAATGATGATATTTGTCGTTTCAACAACATCAGTTAAGTTATGGAACTGAGTCGGATGCCAGGAAGGGTTGTGAATAGAAAGAGGCATATTAACAAATATATTTATGGGCTTAATAAACCTGTTTCCATTCATAACTCTTCAATGCAATACCATGCATCATGCGATTATGTAAGTTCCGGCTGAAAATGCAGTTTGTATAAATTGTGTTGGGGCTTCTTTCGTTTCTCCAAGAATAAATGGCAACAATGTATGACCGTTGTAAATGTATTAATTACAAATATATACATATAAAATCAATCCAAGTAAGATGCATTACCAACTATGCTGCAGCGACAGTATTTTAGATGACAAATTTTCGAACCCACATGTTGCACTCTTTCAAATTAATACATCTATCGTTCCATTATTTGAAATCCATCTACATTATTTTTACGGAATCTCAAATACCTTTGAGTAAACAATTCATATTTATTAAATTTTGGACACATTATCGTTATTTATTATTTGGAAAATTTATCGTCAATAATACTGTCGCTGTAGCATAGTTGGTAATGCATCTTCCCCGGATTGATTTTATATGTATATCTTTGTAATTAATACATTTAATTGATATTTAAAATATCACAGACCTATGTGCTGAATAATTACAACTTCACAATAAGAATACGTTCTCTTTAATGACATATTTATTACATACGATATTTTGGGTTGCTATATGAAATATTGCTTGTTTCACCACATCCAAGTAATCTTTTGTCAAGCCAAAGTATTAAATAATTATTGATTTGAATCATTTTTTAGATGAATCGCGGTTAGGTGAAATCGCGCGAGTCGAATTCGCGCAGATCGAGGGCCGCGCGTGTAAGTCTACGTACTTTAGTAAATTTCGATTCCGACTCGTTTATCGGAGGAATTTGCGAATATTTACGTGGTCTATTAATTCCGTTTCATTATTGCATGACAGCAGAATGTACCGTGCCGGCGGTCGGACGCGGACGCGGTCGGCGAGGCGGGGACGACGCCGCGCCACTCCAGATCTTAGGAAATCGTAAATCACACTTTCAACAGTTTTGAAAATTGCGGAAACGCTAATAGATGAAGTTATAATGTAAGGATATCTCGGTCTGACGAGAGATCAATATCAATTGCAAAACTGGTTGGTGTTCTGCAACAATGTGTTAAACCACACTCAACTCAAACTGAGATATTTAACAATTATTATACTACAGGGTGCGCTGTTAGAATCCAGACAAAATTGTATTCGAAGTTGAATTCAGGGTTAGACGCCAGTTGGCTAAATATGTCAGTAGTAAGACTTTCATAACCTCAAAATGGCCGAGACTGTCAACCCAAGCATGGAGTACGGTAGAAGAGCGACGATTATAGACACGAACTCCCACCGAAATTATTAAATTCTTCAGGTACCCAAGATCGACTGTATATGACTGTGTGACACGCCCACAACCCTAAGAACGTCCCTGCGGTGGGCTAGACCAAGTTACCACGCCTGAGGGTCGTCTCAAGTGAGGGTGATGTCATGCCGCCGCACGTCTTCCAGAAGGGCGAAACGCTCACGAAGGAGGTTTATTTATATGTCCTGAGGATAGTTGTAAAGCCGTGGATGGAGACTGTGGCCTCTAGGAGGCCGTAGTGCAAAATTGGCTCTCTGACAACGTTGACATGTTTTGGTCGAAGAACTTTTGACCTCCTAACAGTTCTACCAAGTGTGGGCCGTAGTCGAGAGACAATCCAACAAGTCTAGGCACCCTGACGTCAACTCCCTCCGGGCCGCTATCGAGGCAGAATTTACGGCCACGAACCGCGATCAGTTGAAAATAGCGCGCTCGCGCTTTAGGGCGAGGATCGAGGAGGTGGTAGAGGCGCGGGGTGGCTCTATAGAATGAAAGTGCCCAGCGAGGATCCTTTAAATAAGATATAACACAATTTTTTGGCATTTATATTGGCTTAAATAAACAATTTTTTGCAACAACACTTTTTGTGCGGATTCTAAAGGGATGCGCCTTTAGAATCCGGACAATATATTATGTCGTGCGTTACGAGATGTTCTCACTTTTTTTGGGCCACCCTGTACATCTTTATAATTGATGCATTTAATTTGTACGAAATGTATTTGATTATTTCTGATGATATGGGGATTTTTCAATTGTTGGCAAGTTTTAGATGAATTTTAACATTATGTTTTGTTACACATTCTTATTGTGAAGTTGTAATTATTCACAACAGATGGTCTGTGATATTTTAAATATTAATTAAATATATTAATTAGAAAGATATACATATAAAATCAATTTTATCGAAAAATATTGTTGTTGCGCCACCGGGATTCGAATCTGGATCTCTTTCCTAACCGGGGAAGGTGCATTATCTAACTATGCTACAGCGACAATATTTTTTATAAAATTGATATTATATGTATATCTTTCTAATTAATATATTTAATTCATATTTAAAATATCACAGACCGTCTGTTCTGAATAATTACAACTTCACAATAAGAATGTGTTCTCCTAATAATAAAGTTGTATCAATGTGTCCAAAATATGATAATTCTGGCGTCTGCTATCAGTTTACTCAAAAGTATTTGAGATTCCGTAAAAATAAGGTAGACGGCTCTTTCAAATAATGGAACGATTAAATGTATTAATATTGTAGGTTCGAAAATTGTCGCTAATAATAATAATAATAATAATAATCTATCAGATTTACTTAAAGGTATTTTGAGATTTTGTAAAAATAAGGTAGATGGCTCTGTCAAATGATGGAACGATTAAATGTATTGATTTCAAAAAAGGTAACATATGGGGTCGAAAAATTGTCGCTAAAAATAGTGCCGCTGTAGCTTAGTTGGATAAGGCACCTCCCCCGGTTAGGGAAGAGATCCAGGTTCGAATCCCGGCGGCGCAACAACAATATTTTTCGATAAAATTGATTTTATATGTATATCTTTATAATTAATATATTTAATTCATATTTTTTCCAGGATTTCTCTCGCCTTGTCACGCCTAAGGTCTGTTAATATTTGGTTAGAGCGATTGTGTATTCAGACATGTAATTATCGACGGACCTGTGCCGACGAATCGGAACTGCAACGATACGTTAATTATGTATTGAGGCGTTATATTATTCGGTTAGATTGATGGCGACTTCACAATCAGCCCGAGCTCAAATCACCATTCGCCCGAAGATGGCGCGCCGTGCAGAAACGCCATATTATTATTGGAAAAAGTGGATCAAGTCAAGTAGTCGAAATTAAAAAATATTCGCGGCACGCTACTTGTAATGCAGCTCGAATGGATACTTGGACCCGTCACGCGTTCGCGGGATTTATCAATTATAAAGAAATATCAAAAAATATTTGATTGCTACCGGGATTCTCGAACCTTGTATTTTTCTAGTTTCATCTAATTTGTATTAAAAATACTACAGAATTATGTTCTTATTTATATGTTTTATGTTCAACTTCACAATAAAATTTGATCATAACACTTTACTTTTAGCGAAATCATATATATATTTGAATATAACCTATTAAATGGCGCAAGTATTTCAATTTTTATTATCTAAAATATTTTTAAAATAACTAAATACATATATATTATATGCTGAGTTGTATTTATTTAGATACAGAAGATAGATTTGTTCTTTGTTCTCTGCCATGCATATATATATTTCAAATTATAAATAAATTACGTTCTGAACAAATATGATCAGCTAACATATTATGTTATTTTTGGTCTCCAAAAGCACCTATTTACTCATATTTTAATTTTATTGAAGGATTAAAATTATTATGATGTATTTATCTTGAATACTAAAAAAAAAATATGTCAAAGATAAATGAAAAAAAAGTAAATTCTCTATAGGGAACGGCAGGAAGAAGAAGGAATAGAAAAATCGGAATAAAATCTGTGTAATAATAATACAATGTAAGGCCATTACGGTTTATAATATATTTTGATTATATTATATTTACTATCCTCCTGACCAGAAGCGTGGAATGATTTGAGCTAGTTGCTGCTGACTGACATATAAAGCAAAAATTAATAAAATTTTAAGTAGATGATACAACACGGGGTGTTTTGATGATTTCCGATTAGCTAAACATTGTGCAATACAAAAAAAAATAACATACTGAATTAAATTAATTTTGTCACGTTTTGAAATAATGTTTTTTGGGCCGAAAACAATGAAATATTTCTTTAAATACTAATTAAATGTATTAATTGGAAAGATGTACATGTAAAATCAATTCTATCGAAAGATATTGCTGTTGCGCCACCGGGATTCGAACCTGGATCTCTTTCCTAACCGTGGTAGGTGTATTATCCGACTATGTTACAGCGACAATATTTTTAGCGACAATTTTTCGAACCCCATATGTTACCTTTCTGATATTAATACATTTAATTGTTTCATTATTTGAAAGAGCCATCTACCACCTTATTTATACAGAATCTCAATATTTTTCGACAGAATTGATTTTATATGTATATCCGGTAGTTTTTTTTATTATACCGTCATCATCAGCATGTGTCTCTCCAATCCATGTAAGACGTTTGCCGCCAATTCTGAATGCACCTGGTGATACCTAACCACCACTGAGGGACGTCAGCACATGGCAGCGAAACGGATGAACCTTTCGCATTCGGCAGATGAGACACTGCGTTTGTTCCTAACTAGTATGTTCTATAGATTCTATCAGAACTAGCATATGTGACAAAGAAACCGTCGCTGAGATAGTTTGGACATAAGTAACATATGAGCGAAGAAAATAATGAAAGCAGCAGGTCCGCAAAAAATCTGCCATGATCAGATAAACCAAATATTGGAGAACTGTCAAAAGATTCAACAACCAAAAAGCGTATATTAAAATAAGTATAAAAGTATATGAGACAAGAGTCGTATACAAGGACAAAATATGTGGAATTCTATCATCTTTACGTACGTAAGTTAGTTAGTTATAGGTCAACCGACATTTGTAACTTGACTTCAATAAATTCAGTGTAATTTGTGAGTACGCGTTTCTGTTCAAATTAAAAAGTGATCACTTTACACAGTGTAACGTTCACCTATTTACCCATGCTACCACATCTATCAAATTTATGGAAGTCGTATATATTATATTAAATCAAGATGGAACATTTCACTTATTTATTACCAATTATGCTGTCGCCATCTATTGACATTTTTTTGAATTTTGAATTTTGAAGCTGAGAATTAATTTGATGTGGAGGCAATATCTTTTACGTGTATAGGAAATTCATTCGAATTATTAATATATACTAGAATACGTCTTCATCTTGACGACAATCCCCCAGAGGATAAAATCCAGCAATCAGTTCCTGCAAAGATTTGGACATACTCAAAATATTGTAAAGTTATTCTATCTATTATATTTATTCTTCATATCATTGTGATATGAAAATCAGCAAGTAATTAGTAAATATTATCACCCCTCATCAGAGATTAGAGATTCAAGATTAAATTAAAATTGCTCGTGAACCATCAGGGTGAGGTAAGTGGGAGGGGTATCGTACGACGCGCGTGATTTGCGGATTTGCCAGTCGTAATGAGAATCACTGGTCATACAAACTGCAAATCGTGCAGTTTCTCAACGAAAATTACTGTTCTTTAGGTGAAACCTTAGCGAGAACGATGCTGGAACGTTTTGGAACAACACGAACGCTTAGAAACATATTGTTTACTGATGAAGCACATTTTCATATCTATGGCTATGTTAGTAAACAGAATATGAGATACTGGTGCCCCGACAACCCGAGGGAACGCCATCGAAAACGTTTGTATTGTCCAAAAACGACAGTGTGGTGTGATATTTCTGCCCGAGGGATAAGTAGCCCTTATTTTTTTAACTAACGAGAGACAGTCACTGCTGACGTGTATTGCCGAATTATCGACAAGTTTTGTTCAACAATAGAACACAATTTCAGCAAGACTGGGCCACTCCACACACAGCTAGAGTTTCAATGGAGAAGCTGACGGGAATTTATCGCAATCAATTAATCAGCAAGTATGGAGACATACCCTGGGCACCTCGGTCACCGGACCTCACACCGTGCGACTTTTTTTTGTGAAGAATACAACAATTCTCGAACAATTCTGGCCCTGCAAGAAAATATCCGCCGTGAAGTTGCCGCCATTGAACCGACGCTTTGCTCTCGCGTGTTCGCAAATTTAAGAGTCCGATTGCAAGAGTGTCTCGAGAGAAATGGACGGCATTTAGACGATATTGTTTATAATTAATTTTGTATAAATAATATACGAGAATTACAATGAATTAATCTTGAAAATTTTCCGCTGGACACCTTTCAGAACAGTTTGATTTCTGGCTCAGCTTCCGTCGATAGTAATTATGAGTCCGAGATAATTCAAATAAAATGAACTATGATCAAAACTGCTCAAGAGGTTTGCGCGCTGGTGCTTGAGGAAACGTTGATGCAGCGCCGACGATGCTAACGGAAGTAAAACACCATGTGTCGTGATGATACAAACTCCGGAATGGAACAGAAGCTGTGCCAGATATCATCGCTTCAATTATTATCGGAGTGCGCAAGATTGATACCAAATGTTCCGCCAGCGGCAGATGTTGCTAGCCAGATTGTTATACAATCGTTTATAAGGCTTCATTAGCCTGTCAATCCAACGAGTTAAGTGCGACTGTCGGCCGGGTCGGCGTGCACGCCACGTTCGGAGCGGAGGAGGCGCATCCTCGCATTATCCTCGTTCACTAAGTAAGTAGGCAATCGGCGCTATGATTGCTGGTATTTAGCTCGGTAATCCACCTCTCGGTACCACCCATCCGGAGCTCTTGTGATGGCAACAACCTAATTAACCTAATTCTCTTTTCAGCTGCTCAACAATTAATTAACCTCAAGACATGAATGTTATAAACCTCTAAAAACCTGAAAAGGATGGATTATAGAAGATAGATACAATATGATCGATGATAGATACCATGCCAGGTCAACCAGAACTAATATCACATTTAATCTTCCACATTACAACACTAATGCTAAACAATACTCTTTTTTTTTACCGAGCTCCCCTTTATTTCAATTCACACCTAAACGAACTAGACATGTTCAATACTTCAGTTACCTCAATTAAATATAAATTCAATACTTAAACTTTAAAGGAATTTATTTTTTTATCACTCAGATTTTATTCCCTATCCCATTTTCCTTTTCCCTCGAATATTTTCTTACTTTCTTTTTTATAACTTTTTACTATGTGTAAAAAAAAAAAATTCTCAACTTTTTTTTTCACATTTTTCTGCTTAAAGTATTTTGTATCGTCTGAGAAAACATGTAACTGGTTCAATTATTGTTTAGATTTTATTGTAATTCTCGTATTTACTGATAAACTGTATATTTTCAGAATAAAATAAAAATAAAAATAAAAATGATGATAATGTGCACTCCGAATTTACGGATCCGGATCAGGAGCCAACGAGCGACAATTTACGCCGATTTATCGGTGGTGTCGTAATACTATATTCGTTTTACGCGCTAAATGAGGTGTCAAAATAATATGGAAAGAATCAATACGTTAGAAAAAATATTATTAAAATACAAATCAAATGTATTAAGTTAGAAAGATATACATATAAAATCAATTTTATCGAAAAATATTGTTGAACCTGAATCTCTTTTCAAACCGGGGAAGGTGCATTATCCAACTATGCTACAGCTACAGTACCTTTGACGACAAATTTTCGAACCATATGTTACACTTTTTCAAATGAATACATCTATCGTTCCATTAATTGAAAGCTATCACAGACCGTCTGTTCTGAATAATTACAACTTACAAATAAATACTTTAAATTGTTTTCTGCATTATCACGCATCGCCTACATACGGAACACAAGAGGAACCACAATTTTAATAGCCCTAATCTACAGAATGTGATAAATTTCAGAGATTTAGTTGAGATTAATTTCAGTGCCATATTCACGTTTTTGGATCGGTAGAAAGATATAAAAACACAAACAAAAGCAACGTTGCAAATATTATTTGGTTATTTGTAATATTAAGCTTGCTATTAACACTTTTTATTATTTCTAAAATTTCAAATTGATCTAACTGTGAACCCCTAGTATTAATTAGTATGTATAATTTCTAAACCCTTGTTCATATCAAAGGAATGTGTTTGTTTCCAAAAGGTGATTGGAAAATTCTGAATAGTTATTGTTATTTAGCCATCTCAAATGCTCCTTAATTCTAACATGTTAAAAATAATTGCAATCATTGTAAATTAATTTTCAGACCCCCGATTTTAAATATTGTCTTTATCCTTGTTACATTGTTTTCCTGAAGATGACAGATAACCATAGGTGTCGAAACATGTAGAATAATCAATAAATATTGGTTTAAACAAAGTGTTTCGTATAATTATTAATATAAGTACAAATTTATAAAGTAATTTTGCAAATATTGAAGAAGTTAAACCTTAACGTCCGCGTCCAAGATAATCTCTGAAATACGAGTCGAATCTCTGAGATAAAACTCATCCGTGAGTATGAGAGCCTTATGGTTTACACACTCAGTAGCCAGTCAACTTTGAATGAAGGTGTAATATGACGACTTGAATGAATGAAAATAGGACAATTTGTAACAGACTAAAATTATTCAAAGACCTACCTCAACACTCAGCATACAAGACAATTGAACACCTCAGCATACAGTGAAGACGTGACAAACATACAAACGAGCAGAGACACGACGTACGTGAATGAATTGTGTAATTCTTGCGTGTTTAAATACTTAATGTTTAACTAATTAAAAACTTCAAAATACAAATCTATTTCAAATGCCTGATTCCAGGAGGGCCTATATGTCTATATATATACAGGGGCGTGCAGTGCATACAAGCAAAAAAGCTGTACATTACTAAAATTCTGGGAATCAAATATAAATTAAATAATTGGATTAACATGAACGAAAAAATTATTTTATAATTAGCGCCATGTGTGTACCAGTAAAGAATTTAATTTAATTGCTAAAAATCATCACGACAACTCACCACTGTACCCATGGCACTATTTGGTATTCGCCGCATCTAGCTATTCATATTACTCTGTTTTATCTTTAAGCTAGGGAATTACTCAAGTCATATTTTTATTTGTTAACCACTTAATTGAGTTTAAATACATCTACTGGTTTCGAAAAATACCATCTTTTTCTTCAGGGTGTTATTACTAACTAAAAACATATATTATTGTTTCTTTACCAGAATCTATTTTAAAAAAAAATATATTTTTAAAAATAAATTTAGAACCTAACTCAAATTGTTACTTAATACAAATTTACTCGAATTTTTAAGAAAAAATTTAGTTAGTCGATTTTAATTTTTGATTAGTTTTCTCCAATGATTCCAAATTATTTATCGTTTACATGCAAAATTGACAATACCAATTTTTTATCAAAACCATGACCATTTTCTATCAAATGATTAGAAAATTCTGAAAACCCACTATTGTTCAAACATCTAAAATGCTCCCTCACTCTTATATTAAAATTTCTATCCGTTTTACTAATATAAAATGCAGCCAAATCCTTGCAATAGCACAATAGTAGGTTTTCAGAATTTGCCAAGCCATTTTGAATAAATCGTGTGATTTAATTGCAAGTACATTTTACTCATTTATTATCCAATCCTCACATGACACAAGGATGTATTAAAATTGATGACAATCCATTATTTACTGAAATTCAAGCAAATGGTGGTCTATTCCATCCAATAAGGGAAGTTGGTACCCATACTCTTTCTATACGCAAACAGAAAGCGAAGTAGAACAAAATCAAAAGTCCTGAAGTATTCTTTATGATGTGCTGGTGGGTGTCAGTTCCTGCTGGCCTGAGTAATCACTAAGATAATAATGTTTTTCTTTATCCATACCCAATTTAATAACACAAATTACTTTTAAATTATTGCACGTGGAATGAAATGGCATCATTTAAAGTGATATTACGAACTAGGCACCATTTTGATATCCATCAGATTTGATGTTGATTTATTTGCAAATTGATCCAATAGTTTTTTAAGCGGAAAATTAAATGTATTCAATGTTTCTGCATTGCATTGTGTATTGATATTTCAATAAATGCACAAGTCAGCAAAACTGTCAGTGCATGTTGACATAAACTGAGACAGATTAACCCTTCCCAAACCGTGCATCTACCATCATAATTAAACCTGTAATACTTCGGCAAATACATGCAACTTAAAATTCATATTTTAGATAATCGTAATTAGCGTTCGGGAATGACTAGTGAAACACCAATTATGAAAAGGGAATCGTACAAAAACAATAATTTTTTCCATTCAATCCGTTGTAAAATTAATACGTTGGTAAAAATACCATTTGTGATATGAAAGACAGAGATCACATACTATTTTCACAGTGAAAAGAACAACAAACATACAAATATAATTGTCTCTTTCTCACTAATTAAATGAAGAGAGATAAGAAGGAAGGACACATTGTATAGGACTTAATGAATACTCTAAATTTTGTTATTGAGCATTTTTTCAAAATTGAATGCTCAATATTTAGAGTAAATTCGTGCCATTAAAGCCATTTAAGCTAATAAAAACATGTTTTCTCACTGTTATTTACGGTAACACGAGTTGACAGCATGGCTGTATTCGGATATTTTATATCATGGTATGGTAAAGGTTAAAAGTATTCGGAGACATCTTCCTCTTGAGGCAGCCCGTCTACTCATTATGGTGTCACGTGTGGACTATTGTAACAGCATCTGAAGTTTGTAACATCCATTTTACATCAGCTACATTGTGTCCGATTCCCTGAAAGAGATGAATTTAAATTGTGCTGATTGATGTACAAGGCGACACACAACATGACGCCTCTGTATCTTCAAGAGCTTTGTATCCCAGTCAATTTGAATGGTAGACGTCAAACTCTCTGGTCAGCCGGTACCACAGAGTTGTAGAACCGACCAACCGTAGCCAGAAGTCCCACTCACTTTACACTGATGCTTTACGAGCGATTACAATTTAATCTTGAAATTTTTCCGCCGAACACCCTGTATGTGCTACGGGTAGGGAAATTATACACCGAGTAAAGTGCGATTTTCATTATGGATTAGTGTTTTTGTACTGAAGGTACATTTTTCAAAAAAGTGCATTTATATTGTTTAATATTAGCATTTACAAATAGTATGTCAGTAGGTAATTATTATTCATTGCATAATTTCAAGCTTCACCCTTCAAAAACATCCCTCTGTTCATAACGATCATTTTTTAACGTTAAAACGTCAAACTATTTTTCACACAGTTTTAAGGTAGGTTGTTAAAATGTGATTGTGCCATTAAATTAATGTAGAAGTAGATGCCACCAGAAATAGAGGACGTCTGCGGAACCCTTGGCATGACCGGGTAGACCAAATTATGAAAGATGGTCCTATTAGAAGCATCGATAGTCGTCGAGCTTGCACGGAAATATCCTATCCTCTTAGTTAGTTAGTTAGTTAGTTTGGAAGAAGATTTAATTCAGCAAAAGCAACGCTTCAACGGCGTTTTAGGAAATGTTTTAAAAACGTGTAAATAGAAATACAAATTTTATCATTTCTGATTCAAAATTTAATGTTTCCCGAGCGGCCCAGTCTGTCGCGATCGTCGCCTTCTTCTCAGTTAGACTTGAACTGGTGGTGCTCTGCTTACAGCTGCTGATGCGGCTGTGAGTGGCTCAGACGCCGAGTTGTTAGCTCTCGATATGGAGTTGAACTTGAAATGTATTAGGGTTGTACATCTTTACGAGCAGGGTTTGGAAAAACGTCGAAAAATGCCAATTTTACGTCTCGAATCGATTTAATAAAGTATGTAATAATTAAATAATCTTCAAATCTTTCTTTGACTATAATTTTATTAAATAAAATACAATCATTTTGTATGTAACTACGAATTTTATTACACGCCATGATTCGTCAGAACGTATCCAACAATAAATATATGAAAAGTCAAAATAAATATACAGTCGATGTTTTATCTAACTATATATAATTTTATATTTTATTTCCCTCTTTATGTGTATATAAGTGTGCTATTTTTATATTTATTGTTAGTTTTAAATACATCCTGACGAAGCTTGAGCTAAGCGAAACCGGTTGGGGTGTAATAAATTTCGTGGTTTTATACAGAGTAATTGCATTTTATTTTATTTTATATGTCAACTTAACTTAAATTTAACTTCCTCCATCCAGCGTAGTTTCAGACTCCTTCATTTCCACTTGAGTTGCTAGACAAAACTTGTATTTGCTGTTTCTTGAACCTCCGTGCTATACTTTATTATTATTCTTCATTTATATTTATGCTCATTTCAATATATATTACTATTTTCAAATTAAATATACATTTTCTACGCTCCAGCTCAAAAAATGTAGTACAGGGATTGAACCCTCAGCCATGAATCTACAACCACTCGAGCACCAGGTCAATCATAAACTTTTGTATGCATAATATTTCAAGGATTCGTGTCAAGATTCGATTCGATGATGATGCATGCGAGATTGGCACAACCCTGCGTGAGCTTAATTAATTAATGCCTGGCTATAAAAGCCGACTGCCTTTTCGAGATCCGTACAGGAAATTGATTTGATCAATAAATTGAAATAGAACGAGACAGCCAATTAATACATTTTATTCATTATATGGATTAGTTCAGTCCTTGAAGATGCATTCTTCTGAGTGCAACGCCACCTACAATACACACAATAAGAAGAAAAAGTGCTTCTAGCATTCCATAATAGCCATTGTAATGATACGGATCTAAAACAGGAATAATTGATCGTTAAGAATGTATGAGAAGGCGATGAATTATCGAATGAAGCTAAGATAAGAAACTAAACTAAGCTGTGAAGATTAAGGGATCATCACAGATAGCAGTGGCGAGCTGTACATCCAAAGTAGGGGATGCAGTAAATAAAATAAAACGTATAACATGTCTCAGACGCGTCTACCATCCCATCCTTGCACTAGGTGCGCAATATGAGATTGACATTTTAAATGCCATAAGCGTGCTAACATGCACTTTTGGACGTTGCAAACTTGCAGGGATCAAAGTTATAATTTTAAATCATGCTAAATCGAGCCAAGACCCTCAGAGCCTAGTTTTACCATATGTGGTGTCTTCCATTTCAAATAGAGTTGGCAGTTAAAAGGTTAATGGAATAATGACTGAATGTGTATATTTTTGTTATTTCCTAAGCACAAAATGTCCATAGGATTGTCTAAAATATGAATTTTGTGTTGCATTGTAATTGTAATTGTGACGGTGGACCTGCGTTACTGCATAGTTTGGGAAGGGTTAAGGAAACAATTTTTAAAAAAATAAAAAATTGTGGAACTATGTGTTACTGCGTATCGGTCTTAATTATAATTTATGAATATATCATGAATATCAGTGAGGCAAGGTGAGCAAGGTATACACAGTTAGACAATAATTACATTTTGTAACATATTTCTCCACACAAAACATGTTATTTTCAAAATTACCACTGGACACCTGGTAGAGAAATTGCCGTGACTTTGAATTATCGGAAACCAAAACCACGTGATTGGACCTTGCAATTTTGTCGGACCATCGCAAGAAACTCTCCTTGTACCGATTATCTTTGAATTCAAATGATCCCAAAGACATCTAAAATTTATTTTAAATAGTTAATTAAATTGTCAATAAATTATATAAATCAACTACATATAACATAATGTTAATATATTTAATCCATGTACTTCTTCAACAGAAAAACTAGTTTTTAGAAATCATAAAATATTTGTAATTCTCAGATTTCTCTATTTTTTAAACATATAATATATATATTCACCAGATCCCCCAGAAAATATTTTAGAGGCGCCGAGTATAAACTCTCACATACTAAGCGAGTGCTCTACTATCTCATTTTCTCCATTGGACTTTTATTTATTAGACTTTATTGACATACATGTTTTTTTTTGTAACGTAGGTGAATATATTATAATGTAACCTGCAAAGTATACGTTCGCTCTTTCGATTTTCACCTCAACGCGAACATTCAAAACGGATTTTTAAAAAATTAATGTATAGATCACTAGGGATTTAACAAATATTTTTCTATTTTTATTTATTATCTTTGTTTTATTAACCATTAAATTGAGTTTAAATACATCTACCGGTTTCTAAAAATACCATTTTCTTCTTCAGGATGTCATAACTAACTAAAACATATATTGTTTCTTTAACAGAATCTATTTTTTTTAGTACCTTACTCAAATCATTACTTAATACAAATTTACTCGAAGGAAAAAATTTTAGAATGGGACTCGTAGTTAAATTTAGTTGGTTGTTTATAATTTTTTGATTAGTTTTACACGCTTTATTTATCTCCAACGATTCCAAATTATTTCATTTGTGACCAACACCGTTTATATGCAAAATTGACAATCCCAATTTTATAACCACAAAGATAATATTGCTGATTTTAAAAGTATAAATATTTTTCTGTTATTTTATCCAATAATACTTTTTTTTAGTAAATGTTTTAATTATAATTTGTAATCCTCCCTTGCCTCCTCAACCCCTTAAAGATTGATCAAAATACTGATTTTGATTCTACTGCCTTACTGTTTGCTAGTGATGAACTCAAAATCACGAACTGTGAGTCAATCTTAATCACTCTCAGTGATTGAATATTTGGGTATATCATGATTCGTGAATCAAATTTTAATTTTTTTGTTAAAAATTCTATTATTTTACGTAGTTTGATTAGCGCCATATGTTGTAATTTATGTTATTTTATTCGTATTTTTTTTTAAATTGTGTATGTACATATGTGCAATAATTTTCTACTATTTTAGTTATTTATGCTAGAATATGTTTTTTTTTTCAAAAATGAAGTTTTAATAATGTAAATAGGCAACGCTCAAAATTATGTTTGTTTTAAAATTAATTCGTGTATTGTGATATCAGAAACTGTGATCACAGTCGCAGTTTTCAATCACTGATATTGTCGAATACCAATCACAATCACGCCAGTGAGTCAAGAGTAGCATTTTTTCTCATCACTACTGTTTGCCCAATAGTCGGTATCTCAGAAATCTGCAAAATATTGAAAAATCTACGCCTACAGTGTTACAAACATGGATAAAAATATTATCCAAGAATCCATATACGTGCATCTACCCACAAACAAACGAACACATGATGCCCTATGTGCAACATTTCCTGTATGCCGCATTCAACGGCAAAAAAATTCCCACGTTATTAATGTACACGTGTCCATAGGTATAATATTATGGCCTATTTATATCGCGTCCGCCATACACGAGTAAACGGCACGTAAGCGGGAATCTTTCCTTTATTTCTCAAACAGTTCTCTTGAATAAATCCAATATGAAACAACTTGAAATTTTATTGACGGAGTACATCCTGAAATCTTAATACGTAACCTTCACGCGTGTCTCTATAAATCAATATCAGTCAGTTAAAATATCCAGAAGATTGAATAAACCAGTATCTGAGAAAGAATACGAAAACTAGGAAGTACAGTCTTAATACAGTACAGTAATAATTGGTGTCTAGCGGAAAATTTACAAATTTAATATTAAATAAAAATAAAAACTACAATGTTATTCTCATTTGAGCTCACCTATATTTTTTTGTATACAATTAACACCTCTTAACCGACATAATATATCACAGAGTTCTGAATAATTACAATTTCACAATAAGAATGTGTTCTCCTAATAATAAAGTTGTATCAATGTGTCCAAAATTTAATAACAAAATAATGAATTGACAATTCTGGCGTCTGCTATCAGATTACTCAAAGGTATTTGAGATTCCATAAAAATAAGGTAGATGGCTCTTTCAAATAATGGAACGATTAAATGTATTAATATCAAAAAGGTAACATGTAGGTTCGAAAATTTGTCGCTAAAAATATCTTCGCTGTAGCATAGTTGGATAATGCACCTTCCCCGGCTTGGAAAGAGATCCAGCTTCGAATCCCGGCAGCTCAACAACAATATTTTGTTATATTAGAGCATATATAGGAGTGCTTACGTATGCACTATGTTAAGAATTAAATTACTTTTATTACAGAGAACACATTCTTATTGTGAAGTTGTAATTATTCAGAACATACGGTCTGTGATGTTTTAAATACTAATTTAATGTATTAATTATAAATATATACATATAAAATCAATTTTGTCGAAAAATATTGTTTTTGCGCTACCGGGATTCGAACCTGGATCTCTATTTCCAATCCGGGGAAGTACACTACCAATTGTGTTATAACGCCAGTATTTTTCATGACAAATTTTCGAACCTATACGTTACACTTTTTCAAATTAATACATCTGTCGTTCCATTATTTTTGAAAGCCATCTACATTATTTTTTACGGAATCACAAATACCTTTGAGTAAACCGAGTGTACCTCGGATTGATAGGTTATAATTAATACATTAAATTAGTATTTAAAACATCGCAGACCGTCCGTTTTGAATAATTACAACTTCACAATAAGAATGTGTTCTCCTTAATAAAATTAATTACTTTGTCAAACTGGACCTTCGTTCTTTTGTGCAGTCAATTTCAGCTAATGCGTTAGACTTCCACAGACTATCGCTCTTGGTATCAGTACCGCTGGCAGGAAAACAAATAAATAATTGATGTACAGTCTAGACGGCGTAACTTTTCGGCGGTGAAGTTTACACAAACTTTTATATCGATACAAAAATGTCCATAGCGTATCGTAAGATGTAATAAAATAACAGACCCATATTTTACGGGCTTCGCCATTTGCTGCGCTGACGCCGCTGACCTCGCCTAACCAAATCAATTTTGTATCGCTCAATGGTGAACAAGTTTACTTTTTGACTAACTGCACCACCGATGAACGCCTGACTGAATAATGATGAATTGTAATAATTATCGAAACGTCTAGAATGACGCCTTTTATAGGCACTAATGGGTCGGTACCCAATTTAACGCTGGTCTTTGGTACTGCCGCCACGGAGGGCGTGCACGTTCATGTTTTTGATAACGTTCAATACGTAATATCGCTGACGTCTAGACATTTTACAATCAATCTGGATCTATCCAATGGACGTGTCGATTCAGAAATTCTTTTTCACCTCGAGGAACATTCCAATTGTTGAAAGCAACGTGTGGACTGTATATATTAACTCACTATTTCGTCAATGTTTCCGACCCGAATATGATACTTTCCACGTCGCTATTGAATATATTTTTTCCAAAATATAATTTCGTTTCATTTTCGTACAATAAATTTTCATCATTCTCATGATGCAAAGCGCGATGTGTGAAGTCAGCGGCGTACTCGAGCTCGAGTACTTTGAGATGAAGTTTTTAAAGAAATATGTACCTATTGGGGGTGGTGTTTGGGATATATTTCTGTGAAAATACGTATTTATTATTGAACTAAAATAATGTACTGTGCCTTCCCCCTTCACTTCCGACCTTGAGCCAGTGCGGTTATACGTGTACGGTGCAGTTTACAATATTATACAATCTCGAGATTTCGCGTCTATGCTGTGTCGGAAACTTTGACGAAATAGTGAGTAACAATATACAGTCCACATCTTCGGTCCACAATACCCAATCTGTCTTAATACAGACTACACTGTATTAAGGCAGATTGGGTATTGATCTAGGGGAAGGTGGAAGCCCATAGTC
Organism: Eubasilissa splendida; assembly: GCA_031772225.1. NCBI lineage: Eukaryota > Metazoa > Arthropoda > Insecta > Trichoptera > Phryganeidae > Eubasilissa > Eubasilissa splendida. Next base: position 4,478,103 of record CM062858.1, on the reverse strand, counting down.
AAAACTTTGGGCCCCGACCCTCCCAAGTAGGGAATGAAATGATTATGATGATATTTTTAACAATTAAAAATAAATCGAAATAAATTAAAATCAATTAAAGTCGAAAATAGAACATATACAAGTGCGAGTCTGGATGACTGGATGATACAGATAGGGACACACGATATTGGCGGGCAGACTTTCCAAAAACGAAAAAATACCTGGCAGTTGACTTGATGTTCCAAGAAAATACAGTTCTGCTGTAAGAAAAAGATAATTCGGTTAGTATTCGTCAAAGGGGTAGTTTTTTACAATTGTTACATGTATTTTAAAAATGCATTAACCCTTCCCAAACCATGCAGTAACACAGGTCTACCATCATAATTAATCATGTAATATTTCGGTAAATACAAGCAATATAAAATTCATATTTTAGATAATCCTAATTAGCTCTTAGGAATGACTAGTGAAAAATAAATTATGAAAAAGAAATCGTACAAAAACAGTTATTTTTTCTATTCAATCCGTTGTAAAGTTAATACGTTGGTAAAAATACAATTTGTGATATGAAAGACTGAGATCACACACTATTTTCACAGTGAAAAGAATAACAAACATACAAATATAATTGTTTTTTTCTCACTAATTAAATGACGAGAGATAAGAAGAAAGGACATATTGCATACGACTTATTAATCATTTTTTCAAAATTGAATGCTCTATGTTTTTGAGTGAATTCGTGCCATTAAAGCCATTTAAGCTAATAAAAACATTTTTTCTAAATGTTATTTACGGTAACACGAGTTGACAGCATGGCTGCGTTCGGGTATTTTATATCATGGTATGGGAAAGGTTAAAATCAATCAACGTATTTCAGATATATGCGGTGCCTACATATAAGAAACATCATATCGTACATTTTCTCGTTACATATGGCGCGAGGTGCGGCAATTACCTCGCAAACAGTACATCAATAATTGTTCTCGCTGTGTTAGATAGAAACATCTCCATTTTACCTCTCTACACGCTACCCAGCTACACGTCTAGTCTTGCATGGCCACAAAATAAACACATTTAACAGTTCTCGACTTTATATTTGAAAAAGAAACATGTGCCGTTCGAATCCATAGATAGAGAAAGCTTTGCGGAAACGTCACGGGCAATGAGCTTTTTAATCGCCTTTTCTTCATCTAGGCTACCAAGTTTGAACCGCGAGTACCTACGCAAGTACTCCCCGGCAAAGGAGGCCTAATATATTATCTCATCGGGGATACCGTATTCGTCTCGCTTAGGTGGTGCGATATAAGGCGTGTGGGAAGGAGACGCTCTGTGATCTCGTAATCGAAGAACTGATTTACGGCGATGTCGTCAGGTTGTGAAAGCCGTATTAGGAAACATATATCATATCGATGGCAGGGAAGTGTACGTGTTTGATCGCACGAGCGGTAATATCCCGCGTGCAATTGAAAAAAATATCATTACGCATGTGTTGTGCCCGACAAGCTAAGCGAAGTCAATCACAAAATATAATTCACAGACTAATGGTGTGTCGTACCGCGGCAATGTAATAATTCACTAGAAGCTTATTGAGAAAGACACACAGAAACACAATTATGATTATCTCCTTAGCCGTCTGAAATTGTTAAACTTATCAGGTATGATGGACTGCTTCCAGATTGGTCTGCTTGACTTGCGCGCACCGTTGAGGTCAACGAGACACAATTCATTGTTCTATTACAGTAGTAATGTCAGAACTCATGTCGACATTTTTGCTGTAAATTTAACTCTTTATAGGACAACATTATTAAAATGTTTTGTGTGGCATCTCAATGGTGACGGATAAATGGCTTTACTTCACATTTTATATTTATTTTTGAATATTTTTTCTTTGTGTATTGCACTTCTGATGAAGTTGTCTATTATTTTACAAATTATGTTAACGCCTAATATATAATAATATTAAATAAATAAATAATTCAAGAGGAACTAGTTCTCTAGAGAAGTGGAGGCAATCACTGAAAGAGAACAGATTGAAAATAAACAGATCCAAAATGGAGCACTCCAATACACACGATACAGTTAACGCAATTGTATTGCAGTCCTGACTGTTCTCTGAAAACAATAGATCAAAAATACCTTGGCTCGATCAGCATAATAGTGTTACACGAGAGCAAGAACTGAATACAAATGGGTCGGCACAAATGCGAGTCAACTGGGATAATAATATTTATTCAAATTTATTCATGTCCAAGAACACACAATTACTGGATTTTTACCTATAAAGGTACTGTTATTAAATTAATATCAGATATCTGATAGAGACGAAACTATTTTTATTATATTTTTAATGGAAAATGATATATAGAAAAATATATTCAAAAAATTTTGTAAAAAAATAATAAATCAAATTCTCATCGAGTTGACATACATTTTCTATTTTCAAGGAAAGATGAATTATCAAATTTGGTCCATAGATGTTTATGGTGTACTGGTACTCGAAGCGAGGCAATGCAATAAGATATATACAATTTTCAAAAATTTGATAAATATAGAGATCGAGGGGTGAGAATTGATATTTATTTATTAACTGGAATAACGTCCATCAAGAGGTTCCTCGCTAAATTGGGCAGTCAAACTTTCAAACGGTGGTTTGATCAATGTTTGGAAGCATGTCGTAGTCTTTGACGCACTAGATTGAATAGAATCAGAAATTAGATTATCAAGGTGTGGCACTGATAGTGAACAAAGTCTCCGAAGAGCATCTTCGCTGATTTGGACATGTCAAACATAAGAAGCTTCTACATTGAAAGAGGCACGAACCCCAAATTCCCTAATAGATATCAGGATACACCGATAAAGACACTGGACCATAGGCTGCTAAATGATAATATATTAACAATATTTGAATATGTCCAAGAACACACAATTACTGGATTTTTATCTATAAATGCACTGTTATTAAATAAATATCAGATATCTCATAGAGTTGACATATAATATATGCTGTTTCAAGGAAAAATGAATTATCAAATTTGGTCCATAGATAGCGATGGTGTAGCGGTACTCGAAGCGAGTCCACATACTAACATATATACAACTTTCAAAAAGTTTGATGAATATGGAGATTGAGGGGTGAATATGTATAAAGTGATCACTTAAGCCAGCCGAAGACGGGTCGTATGCCCTGTAATCACCCCACACTCCTATACATATACATTTTTTTCATTAAATATAATAAAAATAGCATCTTCTTTATGAGAAATCTGATATTTATTAATTTAAATGATAAAATGTTACAAACCGTTGACCCTAAATGGCGTGGATTGGATAATGCGAAGAAGAACGCTGTGGAACGAGCTATACAGTGGTAGTAGTAGCAGTACTCTCATTAGAGACAGAAAATCCAAAATTAGACATAAACAAAGGTTGTCAAAATTGTCCAGATGATCGCTAAGCTGAAGACGAGAAACGGACCTGGAAAGTCCTGCAGTGACACAAGTGCGGTTGGCCGATGATCTGAAAATAGACGCAGCCCAAAAAACTGACCATTTGCCTCCTCCTGCATGCGGAATTTTGGTCGATCTGGTGGTATTCCTATCTGTAGTCCTGTCATACCTCTGATCATGCGTAATTTTTTGGTTGAACAAGAAATATTATTTTTTCTTTGTTCATAAAAATTGTTTATGTAGGCTAATCAAGTAATTGATTCCTACTACTATTAACGTGGTAATATAATTTAAAAAATTTAATATATTAATTAGAAAGATATACATATAAAATCAATTTTATCGAAAAATATTGTTGTTGCGCCACCGGGATTCGAACTCTTTCCTAACCGGGGAAGGTGCATTATCAACTATGCTACAGCGACAATATTTTTAGCGACAATTTTCGTTACCTTGTTACATTTTTGATATTAATACATTTAATCGTTCCATTATTTGAAAGATCCATCTACCTTATTTTTACAGATCCATTATCGCAGACCGTCTGTTCTGAATAATTACAACTTCACAATAAGAAGTGTTCTCCTAATAATTAAAATTCATGATAGTCTTCAATCTTCTAGAATAGGTTTCTAAAGGTAATGGATGCAGCAGCTTTTCTCCTCTGCCAATAAACTATTGTTAATGTATTCATGAAAATAATTGAATAATCGGTCCGATACAATCTTGTTAATCCCTTAAAGACTTTCAATGAGCGCACTTTCAATCAATTATTTCAATTCCTTATCTTATCAATGCTCTCAATGCACTTGATAGAACTTTAGCACTAATCATAGTGCAATGCGCATGTCGATTTCTATAAATAAAACAAATATCTTTTAAATATGAATTAAATATATTAATTAGAAAGGTAATACACCAAAATAGGTAGATGGCTCTTTCAAATAAGGGAACGATTAAATATATTAATATCAAAAAGGTAACATATAGGTTCGAAAATTGTCGCTAAAAATATTGTCGCTGTAGCATAGTTGGATAATGCACCTTCCCTGGTTAGAAAAGAGATCCAGGTTCGAATTCCTTTGGTGTTGCTGAGTAATATATGTATGTATTGGATAAAGCAATATATATAAGTATTTACCATACGCAACAATAAAATATGTTTTCTCGAAGAACCTGACTTGAATTTGTCGATTCGTGTATTTGTACGTATAGAGTGGTGTGGAAGGCTCAGTGCGCAGGATGCCGATCGTCACTTTAGTGGCAGAGCGTGCGCCAGCCGAGTCAGACGTGTTTTATACGTCTTTATGCTGTCGTTCGTGATGACAAATGCTCTTTTTTCATTTTCAGCACATTTACACAATAATTATTATTTGAATGATTAATATAAGTTATTAAGAAAACACATTCTTATTGTGAAGTTGTAATTATTCAGAATATAGGTCTGTGATATCCTGTAAAAATAAGGTAGATGGCTCTTTCAAATAATGGAACGATTAAATGTATTAATATCAAAAAGGTAACATATAGGTTCGAAAATTGTCACTAAAAATATTGTCGCTGTAGCATAGTTGGATAATGCACCTTCCCCGGTTAGGAAAGAGATCCAGGTGCGAATCCCGGTGGCGTAACAACAATATTTTTCGATAAAATTGATTTTATATGTATATCTTTCTAATTAATATAATATTTAATTCATATTAAAATATCACAGACCGTCTGTTCTGAATAATTACAACTTCACAATAAATAGTGTTCTCCTAAAAATATCATTTATTGCATTTTTTTTGTAAAACGACATCTCAAAAGTCAGACGGCGAATATTAAATACTCACATTCCGCGACTTTTGACAGGTACCGCCGCCATTTTAATTGGCCTCACGTGTCGCCAGTGTTACCACACGGTAGACGCTCCCGTTCCCGTAATACCTCATCCCGCAGAAGTGCCTAACTGTAAACTAATCTGACAGAAGCGCGGCCCTTCCGTATTAGGAAAGCAGCCCGGGAGCGGCGACATAATTGACAAAGCGGAGCAACATTGGAAGGTGACCACCACCTTCAGATTCCGTTCTTTGTGGAGTCGGCTGTCAGTACCTAGATGGGTGCTCGTATACGTGCCGTGCCAGCCTGTACAGTTTAGATAAAACTGGGGTCTGGATTTATTAAACTAACATTTTATGGGTGATGGCCGTTGGAACATAAAACGTAGTAAATAATAAGCACTTATCATAATTAAATAAACGTTTTTAACGCCAAGGGCCCGTCGGCACAGACATATTACAGGAATTGATTTGACCTTAGAACCCGCACGCTTCTGCGCGGTAGTTTTAAATATATTGTTTTATTATTTTCATTTGATATTACACATTTTTTACAGTATTTTTAATTTTCTTAACCATAAAAGGTGTATTTTGTAACACGTTATATCGTCAATCATCTTAAATGTTTCTACAATGTAAGTACCTTAATGTCATATCTACGATTAGCTATTTGGGCCCTCAACGACCCGTTGATTTCACACTTCCTTAAAGATTTTAAAGTGTGTCGTCGGCCAGATTATTAACAAATGTTGAAATGTAGAAACAAAAGACATTTATTAAACTTTTTGAATTTAGATAACTTCAATTGTTTTACGGGCAAAACTCGGAAACCTTATTCATAAAATAATAACGTGCACAACAATCCTTTAGGAAACTTCTTCTTTTTTATCGTTTCATGTTTTGTCGTTAGAGTTATCACCGCCACAATACATTTGAAATAAAAAAAATGAAGCGAGTACAATCGGTTTTAAAGGAAGAAAGAAATACAATTTTATTACGTTTATTTTGTTATTATTTTATTTTAATAAAAATGAATTGATAATTCTGGCGTCCGCGGTCGGTTTACTCCAAGGTATTTGTGATTCCTTAAAAATAATGTAGATGGTTTTCAAAAATAATGGAACAACAGATGTATTAATTTGAAAAAGGGTAACATATAGGTTCGAAAATTTGTCATGAAAAATACTGGCGCTATAACATAATTGGTAGTGTACTTCCCCGGATTGGAAATAGAGATCCAGGTTCGTATCAAAATTGATTTTATATGTATATATTTATAATTAGGATTATTTTATATGTTTTTAAGTGTTATTTTTTTTAAATTCCAATTATTAGATAGATATCGTGTAAGTATTAAATTCACGAACAAGTTATTTACCTCAATATTTGTACTATTTTCAAAACTAACCTACGCTACGTTTATTTGATGGCAACACCCGTTATTTAAACAATTTGTGCCAATGATTGTGTTCGATTGTAATGATGATTGGTAATTTGTAATTCTTCGACTTGTCATTGGCACACTAGAAACTAAGCCTCCGACAATTATGTCTTAGTTACTGTGAGAACTGTCACTTTTATATGTGTGTATGTGTGTGTGAGATGAGTGGTGGGGGTCATGGGGTCATCGTTCTTTAGCAATAATAGCAATAAACATCCGAGTTCTATAATTGTACATTATGTAAATAAGGTGTTGTAATGTAATAAACGATAATTGTCACATATATCTACTGAGTTTCACTTACAAGGGGACTCAACCGAGCAACTCGAGAAGTACATATAGAGGATAGAACACCAAAGGTGATGGAACTTCCAAAGGCACCACACTAGTGCAGCTAAATTGGAAAGTTACTAACAGTTTACCAATCACTTAATAAAATTGACTAATTTGCTGGTTTATTGGAACAAGCTTCGAATTCCACTAGGATAGTATACTATCGTTAGTTAGCCCATCTAATGATTTGCATCATATTAGTTTTCTTATCAGGCGTGAAATATTTCATAGAAGACAGAAAGAATTAATTACCCGGAACGCCGGGACCATGGCGAGCGAGCTGATGAATGGTGAATCTTTATTACCAGGAGCACATGACTCGTGTTAGGTATTCAACAACCGTTTTCCGCCACAGCTCGCGGAGCGAATAGCCAACATTTCTGCGCGGTTCTCTCACGTATATATATATGGGCATTGGCTATCTTCTGTGCCGTTATGTTCTCCGCGTAATGTATTACCATTATTACCGCATGGAGTCTGGCAAAATTGATTCGTGTACCTACCTACCTACCACAACATTGGCCGTACAAAACTGAAATAACAATCAAAAATCTTTACAGAAATAAACATTGGAAAGTTGTAATAATTGATAAACTGTAAAGGTTACTTTCAAAACTATACAGAAAGAGACAAGATGATTTTTATTAATTGTTATTGTGTTTAGTTTGTTGTAGACTCTGTATTTATTTTTTGTGAAATTTAAGATTAATCAAATTTTAATCGGAGCATTTGCGTAAAACATTATATATATATATATATCTAATTACCCATAGAGGAAGAGGTAAAATCACTTAAACAAGTCGATTGTTTTATCCACAGTTTGAAAATGGTCTTAACCGCCGAAACAGCTGTAACGTATAAATAATGCATTACGCAAAATAACAGAACTCAATAATAATATTTATTTAAATTTGATTAATTTTAAATTTCATACCAAGTACACGTGTTGAGATTTTGATCTGGAGATGTGTACGTTGCTTAAAATCACCATAGATTCCCTATGACTATCTATTCTGAAAGATAGACATAATTCAATTAATATTAAAATTTTCTATGGGGATACTCGAAAGGAAAGGTCTTACGCCAATAAGCCAACAAAAATTCCTATGATACAGGACAATATTTGAAATGAAATTACTAAAGCCCGAAGTATGTGCCGCTGCCAGAGGCCACTGTCAAATTCATTACATAATTGTAATAAATCAAGTAATTGGTAAATAAAATAAATATTTAAAAAATGTATTTTATTTTTTAGTTATTCAAAAACAACATCGGCCTGGTACATAATATTCACCTGTACCTACTTGATGCGGATTACGAAAAATCCATATAATATTAAAATACATATAATATAATTTTATAAAAATGTAAATATGATTACTGGCCCTCACCATAGCTGATCGCTGACAATGTGTACGGTGAAAGAACGAGAAAATGTGTTGTGCCATGAATTTTAAAAAAAAAATCAGTAAATAATTATTAAACATTATGAAAAATAAAGAGACATCAGTGAATACACTCAAATATAAAGTCAAACACATTCTAATCTAATTATTTAATTTCTCTACTGTATTACATTTAAAAAAATATTTTTTTGTCGCTGATAAAATTTCAGTTTACTTTAATTTAATTAATTACTTTAATTAATGGGCAACCCTTGCCGTAAAACTGCTATATACAGGGTGGTAATTATTTTGCACAATATTAAGTTAATCATAAATCATCAAATCATTGCATCATCTACTGGATTTAAATCTGGGCCGTTCGGTGGCCACATGCCTGGCTCGAAGAAATTAACATTCTCACGATGAAGAAAGTTGATTGTATTTCTGGCTGTGTGAGATGGAGCTCCGTCCTGCTGTAATATCTAGCTATACTCCAAGGTTTGTTTCGAAACTTATTGATCATTTTCCTAGCACCCCAATGTTTTTCAATTCGCAAATGTTTGATCAGAATACGGTCTTCTGCAGTGATTTTTGTCATTCTGGGATTAAATTTGAAAAAAAACAAATATAAACAATGGGAAAATTAATAATCAAAGATGGCGAAATTGTAGAAATAAAACGTAATATAGGTAAATAGGTAAATTAGTAAACTATTTAAGCTACTGTCGATATAGTTAAACTAATTTTGATGTAATTATATCACATTTTACAAACTGTTCTCACTTTTTTTGGGCCACCTTGTATATAAAATAAATATGCTTTATGTATAAAATAAAGTTGTAATAAAAATATATCAGCCATATCGACATTGTATGACGTAGTGAGGTGTAGCACGCGTTGGCGTGGAACGTACAGCCCCCTGTCCAACATCGCATTAGCCACTCGGTGTAGTTACGCCACTGGTCAGTGTTGGTATGACTTGTGCTCAAATCTCAGCTACCCGCGTTACATTCTCAGTAAGAAATGAAGCGTCGTCGCCGATGTGAAGAGTGGCAGCAAATCACGCACCGTTTTGTATCACCTGTGCAATTGTACTGTTCCGATACAGAGACGTAATTAGCGAGTGTGCTTGACCATGACAGAGGTATGTTGCATTATTTTCGTCTATCAGATCATCAGCAGCATTCTTAAAAAAATACCTGATTATCGCGAGAATTGTGTTGGCGAACGGTGAATGCAAAAAATAATAATTAATTACACACAATTCCCTGGGTGCATCCCACCATGCTTGAGATTAATATTCATCCGGAAATGTTTAACACAGACTCCATAAAATCTCCATCTTTGCAGTTCTTAATGTCCCGTGTCCACGGAATGAGACTCGACAAGTCTCAAAGACAAGTACGCTTGTTGGGATTTTATTATGAGATCAACACTTGAGATTGGTAATACCCTTGTATAGTGGATGAGTCATTCTAATCCGCAAACAGCAGTGATATATTAATTATCATCCCATATGTCACTCATTGAGACGGATCACTTGATTTAACGTTTGAGCTATACTCGACACGTGCACACAAACGTCACTTATTGATAATTATTGATCACCTACGCAGAATGTAAAATGATTTGTGTTCCATTATTTGTATTAGATTTCCCGCGGACACGTTCTGTGAGTTTGGGGGCACTATTTATATCTTTAAAACTTTTGGAGATTGAAACAAAAGTTTTTCAAAAAAGACAAAAGTATAAAGCGTCTGTCTTCCAAGTTTTTATCTAGAAAACCTGATCATATGAATAAAATATATTTTTCTATGAGTCAAAATGGCTGGCGCATTTTTCACGCAATCTGTATACCATCTAGCGTTGGTGATTTATCTTCCACAGGCGCATTGCTTATAATTTGAATTAAAGAGATATCCCGTGGACACATTCTGTTTTAAAAACTTCTGGACATTAACAAAAGCATACTGAGTCTAATTAGTCGTCTTTATCACATTATAGTATTTTTATATGGAAAACCAGTTTTAATTCTATTTAGAAAATTTTTCTTCATCTTTTTAACTTTTTTGTTCTCACTCTTCATAGTGTTTTAACGTGTTTGCTCCCGTGGGAGGGCAACGGGTCTGCAGGCTGTTCAGTTATTATTAATGTGAAAAAAAAAAAAAAACAGGGTTGCCAGTACAACTATTTAATCTGAGTACAATCAGTACACTGCAACTTGGTCGCCGGCCTTTAAAGTAGGACGGCACGCGATTCGCCAGTCCGCTGTCGACGATTCCGGAATCAATCTATTAAATCACGGTCAAGTTTAATGGATTGATGTTACTGTGCGCCATCGCGAGATAAATCTAAAAATGATCTAATTAGCTGCATATTCGATCTGATCTCTGCCGATTGAAGTGCGACACAAATATGATTTTAATTAGTTTGGCACGTTCGCGAGCATCCCTGCCATGTCGCCGAGATGATCGTGTCAGATAACAGATGTCGTGTCGCTGTCGGATGCAAAGCGGAAGATTGTAATTATAAAGATCTGGACCACGGGTGCTTGGTATTCTAACGACCAGCGAAATTCTCATATGATCACGATAATTAGAAAACTAATTGTACAGTGTGAGAACAACCGCGCCGCTCTACGGAGAAGATGACATGGAAAATTAAATTTATGTAGGTATAGAGTATGGCCAGTGTAAGAATGTGGCTGAAATTATCTGCGCAGAGACGAATATAAAGATGGGATATCGCCTAGTCCAGTGATGGCGAACCTTTAGGGTTTGACGTGTCAAAAATTCAGAAAATCTAACTTAACTCTTTTATAACTCATCGCACTTTTATATATTCTATAGTGGTGACACCGTCTTTCTTGTATTTGATATCGGTTAAGCGCCCAAAAAGGGTGACCCTGTAATTGGTGATCCCGACATAATATAAGGATTAGATTTATTTCGAAGTAATGTATAATATATAGACTTTTTAACTCACTGATTAAAATGTATTTTTAGAGGTTTGTTTTTCGAACTGGCAACACTTTTTCTAGCGACAGTCAATTTGATAGCTGATTTGTGCTCAGTTTGGTTTGCCATTTCACCACGAATAGACTTTCGTCAGAACAACTCTTGCAAATTCGCTTCGCGAAACTTACCGTGCGCTACGTCCATTTTAAGGTCGACATAATCGTCCATCTGAGTAAGTAATTTGATTAATAATGGATCGTTTTCGCACCACGCTGTTGTTTCTTCAAAATGATGCCGGCCAGAACGTTACAGTCAATGGAGAGTGCTATAGATCCATGATTACTGACTTTTTTGTTCCCCAATTGAATGGCATTATTGTGGAAGAGCTGTGGTTTTAACAAGACGGCGCAACATGCCGCACAGCGCGCGCCGCAATCAATTTATTGAAGGAAACATTCGATGAGCGCATAATTTCGCGTAATGGACCTGTGATTTAACACCTCTGGATTATTTTCTGTGGGGATATGTGAAGTGGCTAGACTACGCCGATAAACCAGAGACGATAGACGACTTGGAAGCCAACATTTGTTGCGTTATTGCCGATATACGGCCCCAGCAGCTCCAAAAGTGGTCGAAAATTAGACTTCCAGATTGCGCTTTATCCGAGCCAGCCGCGGCGCCCATAATGGCATAAAATTATCTTTCCAATAAAGCCAATACCATGGCCATAACTACGATTTTTATGTGTTTTATTTCAATTTTAAAGTTCTATACCTCTAAAAAAAACACCCTTTATATGAACTCGAAATTGAAAAACAATCTTGCTTCATTTTACGATGATGATCTTGACGTATTAGCGAGGTACAGTCGAAAATATTCAGTTAGTTAATATTAGTTGGTTTTTTTTAATTTTACAATTCCATTTCTCGTGCCGGGAAAAGTACTAAATAATCAATACCAAAAGTTTTGCAAGATGAGAATGTACAGCAGCTCTCGGCTTGCCTCGCCTATCTCGTGTCGACACGGGTCGTTTCGTGCCATTTCGCTTCGCCTCGGCGAGAGTGGACTGCTGGCATTAGATGTCAATTGGCATTGGCATAAGTTATACCGATGGTATGGTTATACTAGCACCATCTATAAAAGGGATAGAGAAGCTTTTACGGATATGTGAAACATAATATTGTATACAATGCCAGCAAATCGGTCTTAATGGCGTTCAAATATGGAAAAGGGCCAGATAATATCCCTCCCGTGTGGCTGAACGGGACGAAATTAAGCATTCAAGGTAAGGTCAAAAGATGAACAAGACGATGATGACATAGAACGACAAAGGAGACAGTTGAGCGTTCGTGCAAATATGCTGTCACGGCGTTTCTACCGATGCAGTTAGGAGGTGAAGAGGATTCTGTTTAAATCCTTCTTCACCAGCATGTATACCTGCGAACTCTGGTCGAAATACAAGCAAGTGACGTACAACCGTCTCCGAATTCAGTACAACAACTCATACAGAATACTGTTCGGATTGGCGCGTTATTGCAGCGCATCTACAATGTTTGCCGAAGGCCGTATACATGGATTCGTTCCGCTTCTGCGACATCGAGTTGCGTGCGTAAAGCTGCTGCTGGAGCTCAGCACCAACACCGAAAGCCGAAATATATAATAATATAAAGGTATTATTATTATTATTATTATTATTATTATAATCTCGCCGCTGCTTCTCCATGTAGGTCTCCCCTGTTTATTTACGTATTGTAATGCAAAATAGTGCGGTGGACGCTTCAATTGTCCTCCAGCCATTGGAGAGGCTTAATCCATAACCAAACAATCCTAAAGCTGTTGCATTTGCAAGGGTGGCCGCCGCACTGTTCATTGTGGAACACGACAAACGAGTAAATCGGGTTAGGAGGCTGTGTAGTAGGTACGTTCACCTATTATCCGGGTGACATTAGTTGCGGGCCTCTCATTGCGTATGCTAATACCGAGCAGTAATATGATACGTGCGTGTTAATGTCCTGGCCGCCCAAGGTCGTCGGACAAGATGGGATGACTCTGGCTAGATGGCAGATCACTACATAGATTAATATTAATTTACAATCTTTCCGCATTGTGCAATAAATGTCACTGATTAAGGACTCCGGTAGGTGGCGCCGTTCAAAGTAGATTAAAAAAATACGTCGCTGGAATATATTCGGCATTTTTTTGCATATATATTCAATGCATTTACATTTATTTTACAAAGCTTTGCAAAGTTGGTTTGGTACATAAAAAAAAACAAAAATATGAGCAGCTACACAAGTAGCATGTACATGCACAATATATATATAAATAGAAAATGATAAAATATACATACATAGTTTTAAAAATGACACAGAATGGCTGAGTATCAAAATTAGTTGTATCTTTGACCCAGAACAGCATCAAAAACATCTCTCTTATATTTAAACATTGAATATTGGAATACATCTACAAGACCAAAATCTTTCCCGAGCCTGTGAAGTCTTCGTGTGGGGGGTGCATTCGTATAAAAATTAGTATATAATGAATTTACATGGAACAGCGCCGACGATCTGGCACTCCGCGCAGGAATGTGGTATACAAGCAGATCAGTTAAATTAGGGGCGTCCAATAAAAATAATAAATCACTATCACTAAAGAGTGCTCGTAAGAAAATCATAATTCAATTGTTCAACGGGTATACACAGTTTGAAGTTAATAAACCTTAAACATTTTTGGTGGACCCTTTCTAATTTTAATTCGTGCACTTATAGATGATAATAATAATACACTTTTTACAAACAACCCGTTTTCACAAAAAAATTTACTTTAGTAACACAACCGGCCCGAAGATGGCCGCCGCTCCGTCTGTCTCAATCAACATTTGTAAAAAACCGATATATGTACAGGGTGACCCAAAAAAAGAGAACATTTCGTAAAATGTGATATAATTACATCAAAATTAGTTTAACTACATCAACAACAGCTTAAATAGTTTACTAATTTACTTACGTTTCGACAATTTCCAATCGCCATTTTCGATTATTAATTCTCCCATTGTTTTTATTTGGTTTTTTCAAATTGGTATTCGTATTATGCTAGGAAAATGATCAAAGAGTTTAAAAATAAAGCCTATAGTGTAGCTAGACATTGCAGCATAACTGGACATAACAGCGGGACGGAGCTCCATCTCACACAGCCAGAAATACAATCTACTTTCTTCATCGTGGCCATGTGGCCACCGAACAGCCCAGTAGATGATGCAATATGGGTGTGTTTTGATGATTTCTGACTAGCTAAATATTGTGCAAAAAAAATTACATTAAGAATTATAATTAATAAATATGTTATGTTTGTTATATAGTAGATCCCCCACCCTGTACGCATAGTGTCGTTGCAGGGGAGGGATCTACTACATCAGTGTACTGACGTGAAATAATTACATTTTTTCAAACGAACAATTCAAATTTAAGGTGGTGCTCTCAATTATCGCGAATTGTATTTATCTCGTTGATTAGATCGTGTCAAATTAATATATGACAATAGTCCATATTGATATCTAGGGAGATTAAAAAATGATAAAATCACATAATTAAAGGAACAATACATTTCTTTTCATTGTTATGTTCATAGATTAATTTGTCGATATCTCATATCTCGGGCGCATTCATTAGTGCCAATTATTTATTTACCTAATTATGAGCAATGTGATTGCGTTGCGTGCCACATCGTCGCCGTGGAGTCGTTCTCGAGGAACTCAGCGCTGACGAAAGGATGTCCTCTGCATGCAGAAGAATAATTCTTAGCCTTTACCATACCGTGATGTAAAAAACCACATACAAATCTTTTTATTCGCTTAAATGGCTTTAATGGCGCGAATTTATTCTAAATACCAAACACTCAAATTTGAAAAAATTATTAATAATATTATTTAGAGCAGAGGTTCCCAAACTTTTTTGTGTCGTAGACCTCTTGCCGTGTTTTTCGGTTTTTGGTAGACCCACTACTTACCTGATATTGATTTTTTGTAAATTTCTAATTGTAGTGAAGTTTAGTGTTAAAAACTTAAACCACAAAGCGAATGCCTACATCCTACAACTTACACAATTTTATAAACATATATAATAAATTTTTTACTTCATAGGTACTTTTATAAATAATGTATATATCTTTATATTATAAGATTATAATGTAAGTAAATAGGTACTAACGGTATATGTTGAGATCCACTATCGTGGACCCCCATTCTCATTTCATGGACCCCCAAATTTTTTTTTCGCTGACGTAGACCCCTTGCAGGTTATCATAGACCCCTGGGGGTCGATATAGACCACTTTAGGAATCACTGATTTAGAGCATCCATTAGGTCCTATACGATATGTCCTTCCTTCTTATCTCTCTTCATTTAATTAGTGAGATAGAGATAATTATATGTGTATGTCTGTTGTTCTTTTCATCGTGAAAATAGTGTGTGATCGCTGTCTCTCATATGACAAATGGAATTTTTTACCAACGTATTAATTTTACAACGTAGTGAATGGAAAAATAATTGATTTTGCACGATTTCTTTTTCATAATTGGTTTTTCACTAGTCATAACTAAGCGCTAATATTTTCTTTAGGATTACCTAAAATATGAATTTTATGTTGCGTGTATTTACCGAAATATGACAGGTTTAATTATGACGGTAGATCCGTGTCACTGCATGGTTTGGGAAGGGTTAACCTCGACCTCCGCACAATTCGCTATTTCGCACATTTTTCGATCGTAGTTTCGCTTTTGTCTCACGTGCAGTCGTTCTCCTCTCATCCGCTCCCTGGCTCTTTCTCTCCGTTCTCGAAATGTATGTAAACAGGTTCAGCGGATTTCAAAAAATCTTGTAAAAAATTATGCCCACAAACGATGGGCGATCATCTAAACCCTGAAGAATCTCCGGAAACTATCGCAACTGAAATAGACTCAATGAAGAATGAACTAAACATGGACGCCAACAACAAAGATATTGATGAATTACACCTGATTGAACGACAAGAAGCAAATGAAATAGAAAATAAAGGCGAAGAAGAGGTTGACATCGTCAAGACTTTGACAATCAAAAATATAAATGAAGCCTTCATGCATCGAATGTGATCCCAATACAGAGCTTACATCTCGAGTACGCAGGGCAATCGATAGAGACACGGCACGTTATGGAACTCTCTATCGGAAAAAGAAAAAAAAGGGTGGCTTTCAACAATCTCTTAACAATTACATAAAGAAGATTCCTCACTCCTAATACAACAATACATCCCATTTTGGTGATTATTTTTACATGGCTCTACTTTTTCAGGAACCAATTAAGTGCGAAAGTCGAAGGCCGCCTGTACTTTACGCGTCTTGCTAGAAGAGTTGAAGATACTTTAGAGCGGACATCGGCTTGAGTTCCGCAAATATAAATCTTGACAATTATATTTGATTTTTATAATACCGTATTAGCCCGACTATAAGGCGACACGTAAATAAGGGGGTCGCCTTAAACGTAGTGGGTAACAATAACCGTTCAATAAAACGTTCAAAGGGCGGCATTGTTAATTTCTGACAGTGTTTGAGGTGTTTTTTTTTTTGTACCGTATTTCGTTTTATATCTTTACTACTAGAGAAGATGAGACTAATGCTTAGGACAGTACAGGCATATGTGAATCTGACTGATCTGATTAGCTACTGAAGTTGGACTTTTTTTATTTCTTCTTTTCATGTTTAAACATGTACTTTTCAATTATCATAAGAGTCGCCCTATAATCGAGCCAATACGGTCATTAATTTTTTTTATGTTTAGTTTAAAAAGAGTTTAAAAGCATATTGTAACAGTTTTCTTAAATGCATATTTTTAATCACTAACGTACTGTTTTCAAATTTTGGTTGATTTTGACCCGCAACCAAAAAAGGTTGCCGACGCCTATCCTAAAGACATCATTGGGAATTTACAAGATTAACAAAATATTTTTATTACATCAAATCAGTTATCAGCTGACCAGGGAGTGAACTTCTCGAAATTAAAGTAGTGATAAAATAACTCAAACGTGTGTAGTACAATTACAAAGTTATTTGGTTTCCACCTGAATATGCTGCACCCGGGACTTTCTTGTTATGTTTTTAACAGAAACTAATATGCTGTTTCGGTAAAATGTGTACCGAAACTGCATGACTCACGGTTCAGTATATATATACGCGTATATTTCACAATCTTTGTTTTACTTCAACATTCCAATCAAATACACAAACTCTTCCATTTGTCATAAACGTTCATCTTCTTCCATTGCGTTACAATTTGTCTTACATTGTTCTCTCTTCTTTAACTTATCATCATTTTCTACATATAGGGTGTTCAGTGGAAAAATTTCAAGATCAAATTGTAATTGCTCGTAACTCATCAGGGTGAGGTGAGTGGGAGGGGTATTGTGCATTGGGTTAGACACCACATTCAAAAATTAAATATGAGGATAATATCAGATAACTCATAGAGACGAAGCTATTTTATTATATTTTTACTTACTTACTTACCATCACGCCGTTTTCCCGCGGGGGTAGGCAGATAGGATAGAGCGCCACACTTTTCTGTCCTGACACACAATTTTCGCCTCATCCACATTCATACATCTTCTCATACAAGCTCGCCGATTGTTGAGGCTTTTAACAGAACCATCTTCCATTAACTGGTTTACCTGGTCGTGCCAAGTCTTCCGCGGACGTCCTCTATTATATTTTTAAAGGCATGATATATTGAACATATCCAAATATTGCTAAAATAATATACTGGTTAAAATAAGAAAATATATAAAAATTGAAAAATATTGATTTTTCAAACGTATTCTAGTATAATGTGTTAAAAACATTTTACAGATAAAGAATATTGCTTTAAATAATTTCCAACAAAAGTTGACATGCTGTTTCAAGGAAAAATTAATTATCAAATTTGGTCGAAGATGGCGATGTTGTAGCGGAACTCGAAGCGAGTCCATGTAATAACATATATAGATTTTTCAAATATTTTTTAAATATGGGGATTGAGGAGTGAGAATTTGTAATACCCCCCATATTTCTATATATCATTCTATTAAAAATATAATAAGATAGCTTCGTCTCTGAGATATCTGATATTTATTTATTTTATTGGATAATATCAATTCAATCAACTAAAGCGGAGGACATTTCTAAATTATATATGCTTTTATTATGAAAGACAACATTAATTTCAACGTATAAAAACGAGTCTCAGACTCACGTGTTTACGTATGTAGTTCACCCCTTCACGAATTACATTTTTTCCTAGATATTTCTGCTTGTCGGTGTCTACAAAGATACTAAATATTCTATTAAGGAGAACACATTCTTATTGCGAACTTGTAATTATTCAGAACAGACGGTCTGTGATATTTTAAATATTAATTAGTATTTAAAATAGTATTTTTATTTATTTTATATGATTTTTAATATAACAAACAACCAACTTACAACTTCATGGCCCAAGAAAACTTACAACTTCATGGCTC
The DNA here is from genome assembly GCA_031772225.1 of Eubasilissa splendida. Classification (NCBI taxonomy): domain Eukaryota; kingdom Metazoa; phylum Arthropoda; class Insecta; order Trichoptera; family Phryganeidae; genus Eubasilissa; species Eubasilissa splendida. Next base: position 4,459,219 of record CM062858.1, on the reverse strand, counting down.
TGCCCATAGATAAGTTATGCCCAAAACCGATATGCAGTGTTGTCGCTGGTCTCGTACATTAATTTCATAACCTCGTAGTGTGGGGCTGACTGACTGGAGAAATTAAAATAGATTTCAAAATTTAATATCCGTGCTGAGTATGTGAAGCAGTATAAACATAAAAATGTCGTAGGTGGAAGGACATTGTATTTCAGTTTCAGGAAGATGATTTTGTTAGATGTCCTGTTTATTCTGTTCCCTGTAATTCTTGTCTTATTAATTTTTAAATATGAATTAAATATATTAATTAGAAAGATATACATGTAAAATCAATTTTATCGCAAAATATTGTTGTTGCGCCACCGGGATTCGAACCTGGATCTCTTTCCTAACGGGGGAAGGTGCATTATTCAACTATGCTACGGCGACAATATTTTTAGCGACAATTTACGAACCTATATGTTACCTTTTTAGAATCTCTAATACCTTTGAGAAAACTGATAGCAGACGCCATTAATATATTTAATTCATATTTAAAATATCACAGACCGTCTGTTCTGAATAATTACAACTTCACAATAAGAATGTGTTCTCCTAATAATTATTTATTTTTAACTACTTTAACACTCAGGGCGGGTTGTGTAATCCGTAGTAACTAAAAAGTTTGACCGTTATTAAAAAAAATTTTTCTTTCTCGAAAGTACATCCCGTTGTAAACTCGTTTTACTCTCCGATATCCGATAGTGAAAACGAGAATCGATAGTTAAATATGGCGGACCCTTCACAGCTGTTCCAAAAGTCATCTGACACATTGCTACTTTGAAAGTTGCAGTATAGGACAATTAATCATTCAATATGCCGGTATTTTAGTGATGAGAGTTAGCTTTCCGCCACCAAAGTGACAGATTGGAACGCCTGGGCGCAAAAAATTCATAAATAATGCATAAAATAAAGCATATTTCATGATTATTTGTCACATCTATAAACATCTCCATCTATGCTTTGACAGTAGTAAATTTGATGGATCGACAACCCGCGAAGGATTTTTACTACAGGCATTAGTAAAAATATACTGATGATTCTACTTACAACCGGTTCTTAAAGCCTTAAATCCAAGAATATTTATAGATAATGCATTGTTTGAAGAGGCATTGTTCTTACTATCGTATTATTTACGATAATATCTCATTTTATCAATCGTTCCATTATTATAAAAGCGTTGCACACGCAAAAATCGAATCAATTTAGTCATCCCATTGATTAAAAATCATCTCTGTGTCTATAATTTGGAAATCTTTTATAAATCAGTTTTTAAAATCGGGAATAATGGCACAATGTTTCGGAGTGAACAGAAAACCGACGCCATCAGAGATTAACATGTATACAAATGACATAACCAATGTGTTAAATGACGCAAATGGCTTGCGTTTGTTTGAAGACTTCTTGATTGACGCCAAGCTTAAAGACGGAGAAAGAAGTGTTAACCTTTGGAAAAAATGCAAACATAACGAAGTTGACGGAATGATCGACGCTGCCGATAAAATACAGGACCTGGATTCAGCTGCAGTGACGAGCCTTGAATCGGCGGTGAAATCAAAAAATATAAATGATATCGACGCATCTGTTAAATCACTGCAAAAGAAATTGGAAGCGGTCATGGGTGGCGAGTATCAGAAATTCAAGAAGCATTTATTAAAGTGATTTGTGATCTGATGAGTTGTCACATTGTTACAAGTCTGCGGTATATTATGGGTTGTGATGCCGCGTGTATTAATTATTACATTCAGCCTGATGGTGGACTCCTCGATGGACATGGGGGCAAACAACATACCTATAAATCTATGCATAGGAGATTTTGTGCTTTTCTACATAACAATTTATTGTTTCCTGCGTAACAATTTCTCGTTTTCCACACCCCAGGCAAACCATAGAATATAAGATAGAGTCGCCACAAATATAGTCCACAATAATTAATTTTACTATTTCGTCTCAACCAATTATTTTTATTATGATGAATGTTATTTTATAATTAATCTAATTTTCTTTATTTTTATATATCTCAATTATTGTTTTACTTTTTATTAATATATATATATATGTATATTAATTTATAAATAAAACATTTGATTTATACATAAAATTTGTTTTTATTTCCTGGTATACTTTTTATGTTTATTAATGGAGGCCTTTCAACACTAATTCCTTTATATCAAAAGTTATACACTTAACCCGTGGTCTTTCTCATAAAGCCTATACTGTCTTAATTATGGCAAATAATATTCAGTCTATTAGTTTTACATTAGAGTGTAGGTATTATCTATGTTATGGTTTTACAAAAAGTCTAATCTGGTGTGTAACTTTTGATATACGTCAATTAATAATAATAAAAACCCACATTTTCGGAAAAAATGCGGAAAGCATATGTTTGGGACATATATTTATGCTTGAACGAAGATAATGTACTGTGCCTTCCACCTCCCCTCCCTTCCTCACCTGCCACCGTGTCAGTCGACCGGCGACCCTGAACCGGTGCGGTAACGAGTAAATTTCGCAGTATAACGAACGAGTGAGGCGTGTGTCTAAGTGTCTGTCCTGTGCAATCTGAAGGACTCAAGACCCTGAACGGAGATAGTGTTACAAAACCTAAAGTGACAGTCCACCTCGGAGGTGGCAGAAGAACGGGACTGTGGTGAGTGGAACATCCTTCCGAATATCCCGTTTCTTCCGGCATCTATGCTTTTACACAATAGCATATATTTTCATTTCAGTGGCGATAAATCGACATTTATTTTTATAACAACATAAAAACACAATATAAAAATCCTTAGTACAAATATTACAATACATTTCATTTACATGCAAGCCGCTTCCTACCTCGCTAGGTACACATAAAGTACCTGTTCTGAAATAGGTAGCCATAAGGTTCCATAAGCTAGAATATAAGTTGGAGAACAGAAAAATCAAAAACCAAAAGAAGACAAGTAGAGATCATAAGAAAATTGGACAAATTTTTTTTTTATACAAACTAAAGATATGTAAGAAGTGAAAGAAAAGAAACAAGCTGGGAGTAAACAAAATATGATTAGTACGAGGTAAGTTGTAAGGACAGAAAGAATTAAATAAAATGAGTAGCTTTGATCATTTAAAGAACTCTTCCAGCTGACTTCTTTCAATTTTGAAAAGCCACTCCTTTATAAGCACACAGAATTGAAGATACGATACCGTAGTATATAAAACATGCATACATTTGAGCAAATTAAGTTTTCATTAACGGGACAGCTAGTTGTCTTTGAGTTTTTGCCCGAGTACACTTAGAATGTGTGATAAGGCGCAGGATTCTGTTTTCATGTATGTATTATATGTATTAATATTGAAAGAGCCGCCTTAAACTAAACCACCATCCGAGGCAATAACTTTGAATATAAAACATCTTGAATAAGTGTCGATCTAAATATTTAAGGTCTCCAAATTTATTTAAAGATTTAAAAAAATAATTATTGATATGGGAAAACTTAAATGATTTAATAAAAATGAAAATAATAACACGACATCTATTTTTAAATCGAATTGACTGAAGAATTTACGATAATAATTTAAATAAACGGTCTTATAACTAACTAACTTACCATCAAGCCGTTTCCCCGAAGGGGTAGGCACAGAGGATAGAGCGCAACACTCTTCTGTCCTGACACATAATTCTTGCCTCATCATACAAACTCGCCGATTGTTGAGGCTTCTGACAGAACTATCCTCCAATATCTGGTTTATTTTGTACCAGTTTAAAAATCTTGTACGAAGGTAGGTACCTACTTCGATAATTTAGTAAATTTTCTATCGATTAATTCAAATGACAACACACATATTATTTTATTCCACAATTAATACGATAAAATTTGAAGTTAGTTATTTTTGACAGTTTCTACAATTGCGACTATCGAAACCTTTCTGTCTGGCAAGATTTACGTGAAAAATGACGTTCTTTCATTTTTAGGAATTGTACGGCCAGGGCTTCTATAGAATCTATATTTCAAGGCGGAAATCTCTTATTATATTGCTTTAACAATAGTGCATCTTTACTATGTAGCGACCATAATTCAAATCTACCGCCATCGACGCTAGCGACAGCGCTGCCGGCTGCTGCCACAAGTCTGGCTCAATTCACCGCCAGACAGTCTCTCCAGTTTCAGCGTTTCACAAGGGCGGTCTTGCCGGCTCGCCTTAGCCGAGCAAGACCACCAATTCGTTCCATTTCATCATTTCCTACATCTTCATTCACTGTATTCATTTCTATCTGTCTTCATTGTTTTTATCATTTGTCACAATAAACCTCAACACGCGCCAATCACATTTATTTCATTTAACCACCGTCATAACCCCCAAAACTATATTGCTTTAGATGAAATAGTGATTCTGTGGAAGCCCTAACTGCGCAGCGGTCACCTCAGCCGTCCGCAGATCCTGACAGAAAAACAATCGGCGATTCTATGCATTTGTCACGATTTGACAGTGCTACCATAGATGGATGCTTAATATAATCACGCCTCAAAGACCTTACCGTTCAACCAAGCACTTTACAACCACAATGACACTATCACTAGGTATAGTCCGAGTTCAATACATAAGCATAGATAAAAGATTGGGAAATATTACAAAAATTAAGAGAGCGACAGACTCCGCTTTGACCGGATTTAGTGGCGTATTGAACTTCGAATGTACACTTAAATAAGCGTATTTTATAAGACTAAAAATATATTATTAAAAATCAAATTATTGTGTTTTTGATATAGCACTTAGGCCCGTTTGTGTGATCAGTAGTAACATTATACTATGGTAACTTTTTATCGCCCGCAGTAAAATCCTTCGCGGGTTGACGATACATCAAATTTACTACTGTCAAAGCATAGATGGAGATGTCTATAGGCGCGACAAATAATCATGATATATGCTTTATTTAATGCATTATCTGTGAATTTTTTCGCCCAGACATTCGAAATCTGTCACTTTCGTGGTGAATCTTTTTCGAATTATGTGCTAATGTATATTAAATTGAATGATTAATTGTCGTATATTACAACTTTCAAAGTATCCATGTGTCGGATGACTTTTGGAACAGCTGTGAAAAATCCGCCATATTTAACTATCGATTCTCATTTTTACTATCGGATATCGGAGAGTAAAATGAGTTTACTACGGGATGTACTTTCGAGTGGTAAATATTTTTTTTACCAACGATCAAACAACCCATTTTCACAAAAAAAAAATACTTTAGTAACTTTTATAAATATAGAAAAAAGTTATCACTAATCACATAATCGGCCTTTAGTTTTTAATAGTAGCTGAAGCCTCAAATCGTGCGAGTAAATACAATATATTAGTTAAAATTGCCTATTTATATCAAGATTTACGTAAAAAATAACGTTCTTTCATATTTAGATATTATTAGAAGTAAATTAACTATTAGTCTCTGTTCCGAATTCGTAAAACACACTTTTGGCGCGTCTTTCGATTCAGCCGCGATCACTGTTATTGAGACATTTCCGCGTCCAAATTCTCATTCATATATTTCCTAATGCTCGTCTTGTCAGTGTGAATTGTGACATTGACGCCAGCAGACGTCATTAGCGGTGTGGACCTTTCAGCTCCAGTGCACCAGCACTGTATTTTGTGATATTGTGTTTTGATCACGTATTGTTTGTGTGCCGTGGGTGAACCTGTGAAACCGCCGTATTCAATTGGAATGGGAAATCGGCTCATCCGTGTGCCACTGTAATCTCGGCGGCGACTGCAGGGATTATGGAGGCGTCATATACAAGGTAAGGCGAGCAGTCCCTTCGAATCCCGGTTCCCCGAAATTCACTGGTTACCAAGGTTTCCCTACTTCCTCCCCTGCCCTGCGATGATTCCGATTTACGACCGGAATTGTGGTAATACATTCCGCAGGACCTGCGACCCAGAGATTGCACAATTCAATCCCGTCTTGAAGGAGTATTCACTAAGCAGAGAAAATCTCGAATTTCAAACTGGAAAAAAGAACGGCCCCCTTTATCCGTACACATTGTATTAAAATTTCCTTTATTGCTCATGTTTCTAATTGATAATCAAATATTTTTATTTAAATTAAATTAAACTATGTTCTGAAAAACTGCAACATCACGATAATGTTTTTTCCTTAAAAAAAAATTTTTTCATGTTTAAATTTATTTGTCAATTTACCTATATACATATATATATAACTGAATATCTGTCTGTTCACTATATAATCCCAATGCCGGCCCTTGCCTGTGGCGCTCTCGGGCGAAATTTTTCTGTGCGCCCTAATTTAAAAAAAAAACAGTGGATCTGATTAACAATTCTCTCAGACTTTTCGCAGCCACAGCGTCCCGATGCAACCAGACCCTCACATGACACTGATGATAAGGTGGAGAGTGTTGTATTACACATATTTCTCAAGTTTCCGAATCTTCTTTGATTTCTTAACTCATTTTCCAGTTATTATTAATATTACACGTGAGGTGAATTTTTGGGTGAGCCTTTTTAAACGGCACCCCATTAGCTGTAATTATTGTGATACTGGTGAATTAGCTGCCATTCTCCAGGGCAACACTACAGCGAAGATGTTTGTGATGATATTTGAAGAAGCAGATGGATCCTCTGGATCCATAAGACGTTCATCTTGCTTTTCTTGTATTATGTGTTCATAAACTTTTTATTTTGTTCAAACTGTAGCTATTTCATATATATATTTATTTATCCAGCTGATTTTTTTAACGTTCCAATTTTTCTCTGACATTATGGACGAAGAGTCATAAAAAAAATATCGCCGATTTGAAATGAAAAAACCCAATAAAAAACAGACATTAATAGGATCGATATAAATATTATTCAGTAAGAAATTATTGTGTTTTTGATAAAATCAAACTTGATTTAAAATAATACAAATAAATTTTTAACATTTTTTAAATTTACTCAGATTAGTCTCCGTAATCTTGACTTTAAGATTATAAGAAAATACACATCGTATATGCAAGAATTTTCCATATTAAGTGAATTTAATGGTCGCGGTCTTTCTTATAATGCTTGTATTGTCTTAATTATGGCAAATAACATTCAGTTTATTCATTTTAATTTAGTGTAAAGGTCTTATCTAAGTAAAACTTTAAAAAAAGTCAAATCTTGTGTACAAATTCTCATATAAATTAATAATAATAACCCATATTTTCGTAAAATACGTGAAAATTTGAATTATTATTGAAAGTGGCGCCTTAAGAAATATTTATCTATTGAAAAGTTCTGGAGGTTGACAAAAGCGAACTGCGTCTTACAAGTATTCTTTATCACACCGTATTTCTCTTCTTTATCTATAAAACCCAATTTTATGGATATATAAAAAATTTTATGAGTATAAATGGCCCGTGCCTAGATATTCGCATTCTTCGTAACACTGGCGTCGGTGATTTATCTCCCAACAGGCACATTGTTTATAATTTGATTAAAAAAAGAGCTACCTCAGGGAACCAGTATGATTTTCTCTGAGTTTAAAATATATTTATGTTTTTGAATAGTTCTGGAGGTTTACATAAGTGTACTATGTCTTACATGTCTTCTTTATCACACATTCGTCCTCTTCCGATTTTATAAATAATTTTTTTTTTTAGTATAAATGGCCTGCGCCTAGATATTCGCAATCCTCATAACACTGGCGTTAGTAATTATATAATTTGATTTAAAAGAGCTACCCGGGGGGAACTAGTATAATTTTCCCAGCGAATTTAAGCAATATTTATGTTTTGAATAGTTCTGGAGGTTTACAAGAGTGTACTGGATTTGCGGAATCACAATCTGACCAGATAAATAGCGAAAATTATCTATGATCCGTATGTACCACCGTACAATAGATGTTTAACCAAGTTCAGTGTGCGCTTGGAACCATACGGATTAATTACCGTCGCTTAATAATTAACCGCTAACCCTTAAAATCAATATTAACTTTAATTCCCGCTAATACATAAAAACAATCCTTATTACAGTGTTAGTTTACACATCCCATTTAAACGCTTGTTCTTGTGGTGGGAAAGGAGAAAACAACTGAACCGGCATCCAGACAGGCAGACGAAAAAGTAAGTGCCATCCTGTCTTTCCTAAATCTCCACCATATGTAGATGCAAATTTTTCAAGCTTCACATGAAAGATTCTGGACTCATCCGATATTGCGTGCGCTTTTGAATATACAATCATCAGAAAACTGATAATACAAATCTCAATCTTAATCCCCTGCACGATGAAGCCACAGTCAATGGGGTTAATGGAACAAGAAATAAACCATTACCGGATATCTTTAATGAATATTTTATTACTTTGTAAATATCCAAAAGTATTGCTAAAACCTTTATTTATCTTAACGATTAATTCTTAAATCCCTATTTATAATTCTTACATAGATTACACTTCAATCCAATTCAACGCACAATTTGTTTATCAAAATCATTAAAACAATATTTTTGTAAATCTTAAGTACCTACCGAAAATAATAAACTAGTTTATTAACATTTTACAACAATAAAACTGATTTGCAGAGAAAAAAAAAAACTATCGCAAAGATTGCCTTTCCAAAATTATGTTTTTGTTTTTGATTGTACAAAATTTTATAAAAAATTACAAATAAAAATTGATATTATCATTGAATTGACCACTTGTCACAGCTGCCTGATATCTCCAATGACAATTATCGACTGAAAACGTGTTTTAAAACGATACAATGCATGTTAAAATAACCCACTATCTATTTATATATCTTTTTACATACGTCCGTATAATTTTCCATAACACAAAACAAACATATTATGCGACACATACAGCTGTCTGTGTCGCATGGCAACATAAAGCAAACAAATCTGTTGTTTATTCTGTAAAAGAGTGTGATTATTGTCTCTGTATTTTATTCATTTATTAAATAAATTAAAATTACAAATACAAATTGAATTAATCAGAAATACATATAGACGTTTTCTACGCATATACCTTTCAAATTGATTAATTTAATTTTTGTATTAAAAATGTTTTCAAAATAAAAAAAAAAAGGTATAAACATTTTTAATGGGTTATTTTGAGTGCAAAAAAAATATAAATGGTTTTTATTTTAAATAAAACAATCAATATGTAAGCTTTTATTAGACAGGAAACTGAGATCTTTTATTAACATTAGTAAAAGAAAATGTTTTAAAAAAAAGTCATATCATTGGCTCAAAAATCAGTCCAATTACAAATGATGATTCTGCAGCAAATATACGACAGTAATTTAATATTTTCATGAATGCAATAATTGGTACAGGGTAGCAGCTGTGACATCGGCAACACGACTTTAAAAAAAGTTTAGCAATAATAATCCAGTTATTATATTACATTATATGAAAATAATGGCCAATTTTAATCAAATTCAATTAGACATAACATAAGAGTAAATAAATTTTTATTAATCAAAGTAAAAGCCATTTATTTTTACACATTTTTGTCACATAATTACAAGCCTGTATATAGGACAAAACTCAAAAATTGATTGTCCTAAACAATGTCCCCTCTAAGGTGTGCGGGTGCACAAAATTTAACATCACAAAACAAATATAGCGCGCACGCAATTTTTAACAAGAATTCTTCTTCACTTGCCGCCATCTATCGAAGGTTGACGATCATGTTGCAGTGTGTTGATTTACCCGCATAAAATCACCAACGTTTAAAATATTAAACCACTTCCTGAGGTTACACAGCCAAGATAAAGCAGAGATTCTTAAAATTGCACAAAAGATTTGTATGCACACACCATCATTCAAACATATACAGGCCATCGGTCCTAATCAAGACCTCTTCGATTAATAAATGTCGGTTGTCTCCTCTCACAAAATTTTTCTATTCATCGTTTTCAACAGTAGAAGGATGTTCTCGGGCCACTTCATCCTCGAGAGTAAGGTATAAATTTCTAAACTTGTCAAAGCAACGCCGCGCTGTTCGTTCAGAAGTGGTTACGACGCACCATGATTGGAACCCAAAAGTTTACATTGATTCTTTTATCAATCGCATTTCTGAAGCATTAAAGTGACACATTTTAAATTACTAATTCAATAAACAAACGCAGTAGATTTCCGACTGTCAAACAAAAAACTAGTGAATAAACATTTCCTAGCAAAGATATTAAAATCGCGGTCAAAATGAAAAACCAAAATTATTAATTACTTTCTACAATGCACAGATATTTACAATGAGAATATCATAACTTAATTTACTTTATCGTATTTTCTGATCCAACATACAACGGATCAACGATTTCATATATAAAATGTCCTCAAAAGTGCATGGTGAATGGTGAATCTTCGTTTAAAAATGTGAAAATAAACTAACGATAATCCTTATTCAAGAAACGCCCAAAATTTGCGATGGCAATACATTTAGAATTACGATTTCATATGTACCGAGCTTAACAAGAGTAATTTTAATATCATTTATATAATTATAACCTTATACATATATATATATATATATATATACTAATTAAGGCTAACGCTGTCGGGAATAATTCTACGTCTTTTTCCACGAGTAGTATATTTCCAACGGCTTGTTCACCTGAAAATAGAAAAGAATTAGTTTATTATTTTGTAACGAATCAATAGATTGTTAATTAACAAATAATTCAATAAATGAAACCATTCTCTAATTACAGTTCAGTTCTTGGAGATTTTAATTCTAATATCTGACAATTCTATTATACAAAAACTACAATCTATACAAAGGATTATCTTTATCATTAATGTTTTTAATACCTACATTTAAATAAACTATTAATTTATTGTATGTACATAAAATAAATATAATATCAAAAACACATTTTAAGTTGTCAAATACCGATGCACAGATTTAAACTGCTCTTCTTTGAAAATACACTGAACACATCTGACCGATGACATTGAATAAAACAAAGTGATGAATTTGATCGAGGTTAGGACAATATTAAATGTAAAATTGTAAAGGAAAGAAAGTAGCGGCCGAAATCTGTAATCCGAGAAGCATTGGTTAATTATTACTGTCTACATTCTGCCAGGAATTACACGAAGAATTAGGTACCTAAAAAGGCTGGGTGGTAATGTTTATTAATTTACTCCAAAACATACCAAGAAATGCATGTTATTTATGAATAATATCCTGATTCTAATAACTGATAATCAAAGCCTAAAAAGTGATGAAAAATACCTCCATTTTTAATGTTCAATTCCGTTCATTGAAAATCAAGCACAATATATAGCCGATTCTAATATGTAACAATTGAACACAATAACCAACGCCTACTATACTACTCTGATTGGTGTCACTAATATCATTGTTTCAAAAACAATAGGACTATCTAAATGAAGAATCACTGACTGCGAAACGAGTATGCCACTCCTGGAACCGTGTGGTATTTTTTTTTTTTTGGTACCTTTGATTTCTGATATTAAAATATCGGTGTAAATTTTTTTGTTCTAATAACAAATAATAAACACACATGCATTTTTAATATAAAAATTCATTCACGCAAAGCTGAATCAGTTCCCAGATGTCACATTATGAGTCAATTGTTCATTTTTAGGACATTGCATAGAATAAAAAAAAAAGGAAAAATTATATTGGGAATCTAAAAAAAAAACGATGCTAAAATAGAAATGCGCATTACGGTGCTGTAAAGTCAGTGTACATGTAGACTTTTGAAATTTTTAAGTCCGATATATATTAATATTTTATATTAAATAATAATATTAACCATTAAAATAATAGTTGACATATATCAATTGTTGTGTAAAAGTGCTCAAATAAAATACGTCTAACTCGGCCGGCACACGCTCTGCCACTAAGTGACGATCGATGACCACTAAGCCACGTACTGACATATTTACATTGGGTTCTTCAAGAAAACATTTTTTATTGTTGCTTATGGTAAATACTAATATATTGTAATTATTTTATCCAATACATAAATATGTATTTAGGATATTTACAGAGATATTCCCATAATTAGAGGCAATGTTAACTCAGTTTACATCATCGGAGAGAAAAGGTTAAAAGAAAATTTAATTTTGATGATAGCACAAACAGAATTCATAAGATATGACGATAAATATTCTCCAACCCTGGGTATATAAAATAAATATAAACATGGAATAAATTATATAGAATTCACTTACCTTCCAATACTTATCATTGACCTGACGCAGAGTATGCGAGCCAGACAACACCACAAACTGCCCGGGCTGCGGGGCGATGTAGATGCAGAAGTTGAGAAGTCTGTATGTGTCCGGGAGCTCTGTGTCCAAGTCCAGTGTCAAGCGCATCGCGAGATACTTGCTCAGGTGATCAACTAAAGCAAAATACGAATCAAATACGATTAATACAAAAACATTTACATTTTGACAAGAGAAATATTATATTGTCAGAACAAAAGAGTGTGGCGCTGTAGCCTATCTGCTTATCCCTACAGGTAATGGCGAAATGATAAGTTACTTAGTTACAACTAAGTGAAATGAAAAATGAACAAAGTTAAAAAAATATTTTTATTTTACTTTAAGTAAACATAGAAAAAAGTTACAAACCTGTTGCATTTGCCGTGGTCTTGATATATCTTACAGAGTTCTCCTTCAGTGCCTTGATTAACTGGTTGTCACCCGTCATCTCAGTCGGATGAGGTTTGAAAACCAACTCAATCTCATTGGACATCAGCGTGTCGGATCCACCCTCCCCTTCTGTGTCTAAAGAGTCACCGCCTTCCGTTCTAGACAAAAAAGAAAAGTTTTATTTATATATAATATTAACATTAAAAACATTAACATTTTTTTCTGAAAAACAAAGAAATGATAATGTCGCCATTAAAACTACTGTACAGCCGAACAACAGAGAAAAGAAAAATATATTTTCGTAAGTGATGTGGCCAAGGAGTATATTTTCTGAACCTGTCATTTATATGCAATGCTTTTTTTTTTAATTTCAAGAAATTAATTTTTGCACTTGTTTTTTTTTTTGAAAAGATTTGGCTTTTGGGCAAATTAAAGATGTTTGTTCCCGGCAGGCAACTGGTTAAAATCCATTGACTGCTGGCTCTTTTTTGGGACCATTAACAAATGCCGATTATATATTATTGTTCAAGCACGCATCCGCCACTAAAACAACAGATCGCAAGGGGTGCCGGCGACTGATGTAAATAAACATGTATGGAAATGGTCCACCCTTGGACATTGGTGGCACCTATTAATAACACCTATGGGAGTGATTAGCAATTAATGTACTTAACCTTTGTCTGTCTGTCCCAAATACAAAGCCTCAACTCAACAAAAAAAGTTTTAAAAAGATTACAGAAAATAGCAGGATGCAAATGTTGGAACAAAAGTGTGGTGAAAGATAAAACTAGTTAAAAATATATTATTATATAAATGCATTATTTTAATCTCATTAAGTGTTCCACATTGCATTTATTGGTATCCGCCCTGAGGGCCTAGCAAAAGAAATTAGAACTACTAATCTTTACTAATTTAGTGAAATAATTTAAATGAAATAGAAAATTATGCAGAAATCTAAATAAATACCTATCAGCCTCACTAGATTCGCTCTCTTCACTTCTCTCAGAGGTCAACACGGACTTGGCTCTTTTAGTGGTGCTGGTGTTCTTAGAAGTGGAACTGACACTCGAAGGTACAGGAGACGGAGTACTCCTCACCGAGGGTGGGTTAGAAGTAGACTGCACTGTAGGAGGGGCGGCGCCTTCCTTGGTCGCTGCAGGCCCTGCCGGGGGAGCCTGATTGCTCCCCTCTGTAGTTCCGTTAGAAGTCGCCTGACCAGAGTTAGAATTGTCATCCTGGGCTTTCCTCGATCTTTGAGGCCTATTTTGAGACTGCAGCTTGATCCCCTCCGTGATGGAATTCACGAGAGCGGCTTGCGAATGAGATTTGTTTAACTTTGCCAACACCCTCTCTTGATGAGCCTCGTACTCATCCCTGCTGGGATAAATTTTTGAAATTAGCAAATCGAAATTAGGGTCAGGTCTTAAAGAACGTTTCGAAACTAATTTCTTCCTGCAGGTAGGGCATTCCTTGTTGCCGGAACGCAGCGCGGTGATAATGCAATCGGAACAAAATCTGTGCAAGCATTCTTTAGTCGTCATCGTTTTCTTGAGCATATCTAAACATATCGGACACATCAACTCGCTATGGAGACTTCTAGGAGACACGGCGATTTCCGTCGCATCAGTTATCGCTTCGTGTGGGGTCCGGTGGAGCTCGTAAAGGGATAATTCCCACGTCTTGTTCTGTACCTGCTCCGTGGATGTCATCTTGGAATTTACGAAGACGCGACACAAAGTAAATTATCCACTCTTCCGCGAACAGTGACTTTATATTAGTAGACAACAATTTTTACTTTTAATTGGAAATAAATCAATCCCGCTAAATAATAATATTACTTTAATTCAAATTGGCATTGTTTTGACATAACGCCGGCGGGGTCATATCGCAACTCGACGAATAACAAATATCTCTAAGTTGGTTTCTCTGTACTCTGAACTCAGTACCGAAACTGATTTCGGCAATTATGTTGGCAAGTCCGAAACGGTTTTCGAAAATTTACACGGCGGGAATGCGAATGGAAGGATTACTATAAATACATAGGTATTACAACTATTTTTAAATTAAAATAAGGTGCGCTTGTGTTTGAAATTACATTTATTCAAAACATGTAATGTGTTCATAAATATTAAATAAGTACTAAAGTATAAAAACTCAAAATCTTTTTGTAATAAAATGCTTTCTGAACAACTGATATTCAGTTCTCATAGCTTTTGCAATTTCATTTTTCAATAACTTAATAATGGTAATTATTTCATTTTTGTTTTCAGAATCTCTCGTTAATGTGAGTTTTTCCATTATAGCAAAATCTAGGTCATCGATTTTATCAGCATCGTCGATCAGACGGTCAACTTCGCACAGGAACTCTTCGTATATCTTCCTGTCAGGTGATTCAGCGGCCGGAGAACTCGTAACATTGTCGCATTCTTCCCAAAGTTTGAGACATTTTTTGCCGTCTCGTAATTTGGCGGTGATCATGAAGCCTCTAAATATTCGTCTGCCATTTTCTTCACTTAACACATTCTCTATTTTATCTGTATAGCGGTCTAAATCCGACCGGCTCACACCTTCAAGATCGCTGCACCCGCATGCCGAAAAACATTGTGCCATTATTACTGCTCACCTGTCAAAATACAGAAAACATTAGGTTATTTCTTATTCACAGAGCAGACTTTGTTGTTTTGTTTGTGAGTGTTGTTCACACTGAAATAATCAATGACATTTACATGAAAACCACATAAAAGTAGGTATACAATCGATAAGGAATTGTTGTTACCGTAAACAAGAAAAGAACATTTACGTACCTAAAATCTGCCCGTCATGTTTCACATAACATATCTGAAAATTTCACATCTTGTGATATTCTTGGAAACGATTTATATGATTGTTATTAGGAGACTCTTACTAATTCGGAAAATATGTCTTTTTCACTTGTCCACTACAGAACTGTTTCGCTGTCAAACGTTTATAAATAGAATATACGATAGTTCCATCTACACATCTTAAAACAAACTAACTAAATATGCCGCAGAACTTCCGGAATTCAAACCAGTTTATTTTGTCGTTTAAAACTAAACAATTACTATAGTATTTAGATAGACTGCGAATCAATATTCATCCACGGAGAATATATTCTAGTCTTCTGGAGTTCAATGCTAGATTACTATTACGTCATCTCTAAGTATCACGTCTAGCAAATAATAACAAATGACCTTAAAAGAAATCATGGGAATTGTCAGAACAATGGGTCGCTGTGCGCTGCATTGAATAAGAAAACGAGTTATGAAAAGAATTCGTGTCCAAGGAACCATAAAAAAACTTTTATTTATTCGTGTAGTGATTTTTGCATTCAAACATTTATTACAGGCGCAATTTCATTATAGCTCTATCTCTCATTCAGTTCAAGAAACATAATATTGAATTACAGGAATCTACAATCTGCATCGGACGGCTAGAGGGCGACTGTGTAGCGGAATTGACACGAAAACGGCAACACTCAATCTCCTATCTCGGCCATTTTGAATTTTATGTCGTGGTAGAGTAACACGTGTTAGTAAGTATATTTGATTTATCAGTGTTTTAACATGATTTTAATTAATAAGCCTCTTAGAAACTATCGTTTTGTATAGTTACTGCACACGATTAACATTTCCGAAAGTTATAAATTATAAATCACGTTTTTAGGTTAGCCACAATGGTGAATAAAGTAGCAGTCAAGAAGCCGCAGCTTTTCTCCTCCGGGAAAAAGCCAGTGAAGGGCGGTAAAATCCGCGGCAAGGGCCAAAAGAAGAAGATCGCCCTCAAGTTCTCCATCGATTGCACACACCCGGCCGAAGATAACATCTTCGATGTCGCGAACTTCGAGAAATACTTGAAGGAGCGTATTAAGGTTAATGGAAAGACCAATAACTTTGGAAACCACATCGTGATCTCCAGAGATAAGACGAAGATCGTTGTCAATGCAGGTAATTGTCTTATTAATAATTTTCGTTTGTGGCGTGACAACTTTTCCACCTTTTCATAATTTTCACACCAATCCTCAAACACCAAATGAGCGAGTAATCCCTTCACTCTCAATTGCTTGAATTAGAAGAATTAGCGGTTTTGTCTTTCGTGGAGATTGCCCCCTCAAAATGTATTCTGCATGTCTCATAATTTTGTCAATCAATTATGCAAGGTAAATGGATAGTCAGAGATGTCATTTTTAATATTCATATTAATATTTAATAAAATAACTATAGATTCAACAGGTAAAATTATTTACATGCTGTCTGAATAGTTCAGTGGGGTTAACATATAAACATAGTATTTTTATGGATTTCTTTAGCTTTTGTGAATTGAAAATTTCTTGCTGGTCCACCAGATGGCTCATCCCACCAACGTGGACCCGAAGCTATGTGCAGCAATAGTTTAAAAGTTGTTAATAAATTTTGGCTGACACTTATTGTGTAAATACTCATAGCTGGTGGTGAAATAATGTATTTGCCTTGAAAGTAATCCTTCCATTCATTCTTAACCTGCTATTGCACTTTATGTGAGATATATTTTCAAAATGTACATGTTGTATAATTGTGCTTCATATTACTTGTTGAGATAATGAAATAGTTTTAATTTTTGATGCAGTGTTTATCTCTATAGGGAAGGAAATAAATTATTCCAGTTCTCCTAGTCTGCGTGCCATGTCTTGCAATCTTGTCATCAAACCTGTTGTGTGATCAGTAGTAACTTTTTACTTTAGTAAAAATATTTGTGAGAACGGGTTCTTTGATTGTTGGTAAAAAATATTACTTCTCAAAAGTACACCCGTAGTAAAATCATTTTTTCTCTCCGATATCCGATAGTAAAAATGAGAATCAATAGTTAAATATGTCAGGTGTGGACTATTGTAATAGCATCTATGCTGGCCTGCCAATGTTTCAGCTGGATAAATTACAATCCATTCTAAATGCGTTGTCATAGATAATATATGGAGTTTCCAAATTCTCTCACATAATATCTCTGACATCAGCTAGATTGGCTCCGATTCCCTGAAAGAGATAAATTTAAATTGTGCTGGTTGATGTGTACAAGGCGTCACACAACATGGCGCCTCTGTATCTTCAACCAGACAATTTGAATGGTAGATGTCTCAGGTCAGCCGCAGGAAGGGTTGTAGAACCAGCCAACCGTTGAAAGAAGTCTAAATTTAGTGAAAGGACATTTCACGGACGAACAGGCCCAAGATCGTGTAACTCTTTGCCCTCCATCATAAGAAACAGTGCATCAGAGACTTATTTAAGAAACTAAAAATGCACCTTTTCAAAAAGTCATTTCCATAAGTGAAAATAACAATTTTTAATTTTAAAATCAAAGATAATTGTAGAACTATAAACAGTTTATGTGTAAAGCGTCCTTGAGGTGAAAGTTTTTGCAAAAATGGCGCTATACAAATTATCCATTATTATAGCGGACTCTTCACAGCTGTTTCGAAAGCCACACATGACACATTGATATTTTAAAAGTTGCAGTATATAACAATTAATCATTCAATATTCCACTATTTTAGTGATCAATGTGACAGATTTTGAGCGTAGAGGTGAAAAATCCATAGATAAACAATATTTCATGATTATTTGTCGTCCCTATAGATGCCTCAATTTTTGACAATAGTAAATATGACATATGTGAAAATAAAACACTTATTTTTTTGATTCTACTTGTTTAAAATATTCCACATGTGTGATTATGGAGTTCTACAAACTTACCTTAAACAGTAAAAAAAAAAATTTGACATTCAAACAACCCGCAAACGATTTTAACCACGGGCGTTAATAAAAAGTTACCTTAGTAAAAATTTACTACTGATCACACAACCAGCCCTTAGGGTTGCCATGTGCCTCCAGTACTCCCTTGTGTTGACATGACATGACTACCACCTCCGTGAAACATTGAAACTGACTCGAATTTATTTATTTTCTTGTCTTCAATGGTAACACCCCCAGTGCAAATCAGCATCACTTGTTATTCGTCTTGACTTCTAACAGCCGAGCATTCCGAACCATACAGGACTCAAAACAAGTACATTTACCTTAGCTTATACACTCTTTTATCACAAAATACTCCTGAGAGAGATCTCCATTTCATCCAAGCATAGTTGATTCTATTTTAAATGCCTGATTCCACCTTTTGGTTAACAAATTTGGTGGCATTTTACATTTATAGATACAGTGAAACCTCTATCTATCGGTTTTTAAGGGACCTACTAAAATAAACTATAAATGCAGGAATATTGAATAAAGTTAAATTCATACATCATATTCTAAAAAGGGCTACATATTTCGCATGTAAATGAATGTGTTTTTAAATACAAATAAAATTAGAAAGCTGGCACTGAAACAAAAAACAAATAAATTATACTTTGTATCATACATAATCCTTCATCATCATCATCTGTTTTTTGGCTGTTCCATTATTGCCATAAGAAAACACTATTTTTTCAGTGTTGCAAATGACATTTTTTTCAGCATTGGTTGTTGAATGTGCCTAAAATAAAAGGTTTCAATTTTTCGAAGGCCATGCATGCTTCTGAAAACAATGGTACATGCGAAGGATTCTCTTCAACATTTTCAACCTCTTCTGCTATCTTCAATTTAAGAATCACAGCACAGCACAGCTGTCTACAATCAATAAAAGATATTGTTGTTTTACACGCATTTCTGTGTCAAGGTCCCCTTATAAACAAATTTAAAATATTTGTTGTCATCCATGCCTAAAGTTTTCGTACTCTTAAAATACCCAGGCTTCAGCAATTTGCCAATAGCAATTGGCTCGTATATATATCAGTTCCATCACTGTTGATGCAAAACATAGATCCTCTCTTTCGACCGTATACC
This sequence comes from Eubasilissa splendida, assembly GCA_031772225.1. Taxonomy (NCBI): domain Eukaryota; kingdom Metazoa; phylum Arthropoda; class Insecta; order Trichoptera; family Phryganeidae; genus Eubasilissa; species Eubasilissa splendida. The sequence goes on along the minus strand of CM062858.1, from coordinate 4,439,739 downwards.
ACGCTCTTTAACGTCAATGTCCCGTTAGGCCAGTGTAACAAAATATGCTGCGTAATTACGATTAATGTGGTAAAATGAACAATCAATGTGATCTATTTTTGCGTGATTTGTATGAAATTTGTTCGGGATTGGAAGAAATAAATTACACATGCGGGAAAACAATTATTTGAGGTACGGTCGATAGAAATTTCACGGTACATATTTAGTAATGATATATCACAAATCAATGTAATTAAATACTATCATCATGTTGCCTCATTTTGAATTATATATTGTCAGCACAATAATGGTCATTTTTGATGCAACCTTTTTTGTAATTAATGAATGGTATACATATCGATGGAAGTTAGCATGTCAAGATGCGGTATATATATTTATTTGTAAAAATGTACGAAGAATGTAGAAGTATGCAGAAAAGGAATGACCATCACTATTCATTAAACGTTATTTCAAGAGTCGTTAAATGGTCTGCTTTCATCAGGATAACATATTGTTTAATTTAGCCAGTCAGCAGAATTTAAAAAATATATTTTAACACTACAATGAGTACTAAAAATAAATGGAATGTCGTATGAAGCTATGGTGCAGGAATTTACTATCAATTTGATTTTTATTATTTTTTAACTTTGTCATTTTACTTGCGCCTTTGATTTCTGATGTTTCCAACACTAAAAAACTTCACTTTGACTTGAATACATATTTATTGTAAATGTCATTTAAATTTCTATTCATCATCATTAGTTCTATAACAGAACACAATTTATGTGTGAAAATTGGTTTAGTTAATTTGGTGTTCAGCTCACATTGGATCACAATATCTTGCAAAGTCTTCACCACCTTGTTTTAAGGGCTATTTTATTATTATTATATATTTTTTTAAATATGTATATAGACCACTGCTAATTGTTTCTAATGTGATCAAACAGTACCACACTCCCAATGTGAAATCTATTAATTTTCTCAACTAATCAATAATTTCCCTTGTTTTCAGATATCCCCTTCTCAAAGAGGTACCTGAAGTATCTGTCCAAGCGATACCTGAAGAAGAACAACCTCCGAGATTGGCTCCGAGTAGTGGCTTCAGTGAAGGACGCCTACGAGCTTAGGTACTTCAACATCAATGCTGGAAGTGACAACGAGGATAATGATGAATAAGTTTAGCGGCAATCCTTTGTATACTGACGGGCTTTATTCGCCTAGACATCTGAAGTGCTACTAACTTGTGTTATACAATAAATGACATTTTAAATTAATACGTTTTGAATGTATAGACGGATAAAGCTTTAAAAACAATTTTTCTTTTACTGCTCCTACATCCTACAATTTTCCTCTTACTACACTTTGAAAATGTGGAACAGTTGAATTCCTGATATTTGAATTACGTATTGTTGATCTTATACCAGTGCTCTGCAACCTTTTCTCACCTACGACACACCAAAGTTCTTCCTAGAATTCCGCGGCACACCAAAAGCTAAAATATATATAGGTATTAAATTGACACAAATTTTACAATAAATTTTTGTTTTTTATTTGAAAAGTATACATACATAAAACTATAACATTATTTAGTTATAATAATTATTCTATACATTTTGAAAAATTGTAAAATGTTAAATACATTGAATTTGACCGCGGCACACCGGTTGCGGAGCACTGTCTTATACCTAAAAAATTGGTTCGACTTCTCTAATATGTTTTTTCTGAAAATGTTGGGAAATGTTCTTGAGGGTACCAAATCAGATAAAAAAATACCTTACCTTGTACTTTTATTTGCTTTTTAAAGGGACATGAACATCGCCAATGTTTGAAGTGGGATTAGAATAATTGGGCTGTTCAATTGATAATGAATATTGCAATTGTAACCCTTTAAACGAAATTTAATTAATTGTTTAATAATGGAATACATTTTTATTTAATTATGTAATATTTTGACATAGTAGATTTTGTATATTTTGACTTGTACATTAGTAGAAAATAAAGAAATTACTATACTGCTCTGTGATAAATATCCATAAGTAACTATGTTGTCAATTTGTGTAACTTTAAAAAATGTTAACAAGTCGAAAGTGGTGGTATTCGAGGAGGAAAGTAAGAATGTGCAAAATGTTGGAAACAAGTAGATAAGTTTGTGTATTTGGGAAGTATGTTTATAAATGGAAAGATATTGACAAGAGGATGACTACAGGGAACAAAGTAAACGGTGCTTTGAATAGAATAATATCTAGAACTTGTCGGCGGAGGCAAGACTAGCGGTACACAATGAAGTCCTGGTCATTACTTTCATTAAAGTGATGACCGGAGCTGGCAGAAGAGGAATGTAAGTAGACTAAATGAGATCACTTATGTGTATATGTGGCAAATCTTTTTATGGCAACATAAAGAATGAAGAAATTAGGAGAGAATGTAAAACCGATCTTGATATAGAGAACAAGATTTTTAAAAAAAGTCATTGCTTTCTATGAAAATATAAAAAAGGATTGCATAGGTGGTTTGCCATATGGAACAAATAAACGAGTAAAGAATAGTAAGAAAAACATGGCAAGTGTTGGTGGTACTAGAAATATGGGACGTCCGTGGAAGACTGCACGACTAGGTAAACCAAATACTAGAAGGTGGTCGTGTTAGAAGCCTCATTAATCAACGAGCTTGTGTGTGTGAGAATGGTATCAGGACAAGAGTGGCACTCTATCCTCTGCCTGTTTACCCGTGTTTAAGTTGGTTAAAAAAATTGCATTTTATTAGAAAAGGGGACAATTGGATTATTCTTAACTATTTATCGGAATGTCCAATTGCCCAATATCTTAACTGATTCCACCAATCTGTCCCACTAGGTTCAAGACCTTCAATCAAATTACGATTTGTGATACAAAATTTAAATCCAACTAACTAGATTATGAATTGCGATACTCTTCCACCGTATAGTAACTTAAAAAAATTACCTAATATTCATCTAAACTTGGTTGGTGTTCTGACAATATCAACCATCGCTAATTAATACTCACAGTTATGTATGCGGTTCACTAGAATTTTTTTTGAAATTTCATCTGTTGCTACTTTGCGTGGATGGGTACTACATATGTAATACTTTTTTAAATTAAAATTATAGAGATACTGAATAATGATTCAGTCAGTGAGCAAGTGGAATCATTCTAAATATAGAACCTCGTTAAGTTAGAGAAATTATTCTAACATCCTTACCCTCATTATCAATTTCGTATTGAAGTTACTTGTTATTACGAAAACGTCAATAAAAATTAGTATGCGAAAAATATTTATTACTAAGGAACCGGTAAAGCGAGTGAATATAAAAATATTAAGAAATTTTCTAATGCAGTGATGAATAAACATGTTCGATGTTAAAAAATAATTTCGGGTCCTGTTCCATAATTACAACGTCAACTTGATTGGTACGGTTGTGACATTCTTACTTCAACTGCCGCTAAAAATTTATGAAAGGTAAAATGATACAACCGACCCCAGTTTCAGAACGGTTGTAACAGAGGCTGGGGTAAAATGTAACACACATCTCCAAAATTAGTAGAAAAATAATGTTTATTGGTCTTATGTTACAATCTTTAAGGAAATCACAGCTCTTAAGGCACAATATGTAGGACTTTGTCGTAGTTAATTAGCTGAAAATGCAATATTCTGTCAGGTTTGTGGACTGAAAATGATGATGGTCCATGACTTTTTCAAAAGTATCGTAAAAAGTCTAAACATTTATTCGGTTGAAACTTCTACCTCTTCTCATAACATTTCGCATGAATCACGAAGGAATGAAAGCATTCCTCTCCGACCATTTTGTCATCGTCCCGGGTATTCGGTTTGGGAAGATCATTGATCATACTTCACAGGTAAATCGAATGCTAATGTTGTCAGGCCAAAGTATTTGTCGGCGCAACGTTTAAGATATTTTGATAGTTCTCTTTCCTGCTTTTGTATGAAAGCTTTGTTATGGGCTTTGTTAGCAGCTTCTCATTTTATTTTATATCTTGTCTATTTGTCTACTACACATGACATGACATAAATTATACTTTATTGCTGCCGATCGCGCCAACATTTCATTTGTATGACTTTGTAACAGGTTATTATGTCATAGAGATGTGTCATATTCTCTTTTTTTGTTATACGTTTGCGCACGCGTGGCATCTACAAAAAAAAAAATTGATACGCAAGTAAGGATACGGGGTCGATTAAAGTGATGAACTGAATCGCGATTGTGATTCTGAGATTTGTGTTCGATTACAACGATAATTTGTTATTCATAATTTGGCGAGCATCATCGGTATACTAGAAACTAAACCTCTAACAGTTAAATTGCAGTTACCAATCATCGTTACAATCGAACAGCATTTATACAATCACGATAACGGTTTAACTCATCACTAGTCGGGTGTAATGTTACAACTGACTACAGAGAAAGTGTTATAATCGTTGTGACGTTGCAGACAGGGTCACTACAAGTGAATAGTATGTTCTCAATCATCGCTTTTCGAAATTATTAAATTATTTTTTAAGTGGTGAAGGGAACGGAAAAAAACATTTAAACGTTCATTCCCTTATATTGGAAAGTACTGCTCACATTTGAAGTATGTAAAATAAAAACAGAAAATGAATAATAGTTTTTTTTAATAACTTTACGTCACAAAAAATCCTCCTGAACACACCCGGTAAGCGTGCCACGATGCGACGACTGGCGAATAAGTTCGTATTTTATGAGGGGCTTATTTCCTCTTATGAATGAGACGAGCTAACATGAGCCGTTACAGTTATTCACGATGATAAAACCGTACCCAGTTTACTCTAGTATGTAGTAATATCTTTGTAAATAAAAATACGCGGCCGTGAACGGAAAACATCACTGCGACTTTACGTGAATTCTAGTCACCCCCGAATCCTCTTTCGGATATATATTATTTACTAGCAGGTTTTGCCAGATAAGCAATTGGCTTCGCTGATTGATTGTTGCTAGGTCATGCGAGCGGCTATTGTGGCCGCTTCGCGGCCAATGGTGACCGTTAGGTAGTCAGGGTTTTATCGGTTATTGTCGATTGCTTGCTGCTAGGCTCCGCGGCCAATAGAGGCCACACGGTTAAGGTCTCGTCCACGAGGCTGCGCGGTTAAGGTCTCATCGGCTGTCGCCAATTGCTTGCTCGGTGCAAGGCCTGCGGGTGGTTATTATGTCCGCTTCGCAGCCAATAGTGGCCGCTGTGTGGTCAGAGTCTCAATAAGACCAATATTTCAATGATAAGAGTTTTCTCGAAAATAAACCACACGTAAATTAAATTAAGATGTAATTAAAATTATTCCCGTAGAATCTATATTTCCATGATAGAGCTTTCCACAAAACAAACCACACTCCACCTTTATTCGAACACAAAATGCTATTTGGAATTGGATGAAAAACATAATCTAAAATCGTTATTTTGACATCTCGGAAAGTGCTTAATTCTATGGTATACCATAGACAGTAGCATAGATGACAGGTATCATGCATTTATGTTTTATCTTACTCGCAATGGAGACAATGTACACTTCATTAGTATATCTCTTATCTATGACCTCATTTCAAATTGAATATGTATTTACGTACTGTTATTGAATATATAAAAGAGAAAACATTGAAGTAATCTTAACCTAGAGATATTTAAACACATTATTTTGTGCCATGTCGCGTCTCACAGTAAAATAAATACGATCAGACAAATGTAAAAAGAATTTTCATGATAATTTTTTTTAGAGATAAGATGTAGATTCTCCACAGAATCTATTAAGATTGTGGGTAAGGGGGAAACAAGGTATTGGACGATTTGCATAAATTAAAATAAAAAAAATGTTGAATTTGTATATTTTATTGTCCTATATCATTAAAATATTGTAAAATAATTTATTTACATTTAACTCATATATTAAAAACTAATCAGATGTGCTACAGAACAAATTGATTGCCACGGCAAATGCCAAAATCACAATTTTTAGACTGACTTAAAAAACGCACAAGCCCGACATTGGCTAGGCGCTAACTGTTTTATTTAATAACTGCGTTGTCCGCACAATTGATCATAAAAATGTTAGCATTATTCTGTACAGCAGTACGTATTGCGAGCATCCTAAGTAACTAGAGACCGTGTTTAGCTATCGACAGGTAAGGCGGGACAGATCTCCTCACTTGGAGCTGGCGATCTCCTTCATGCGGTTGAGCGCAGAGCCTGCCTTGAACCACGCGATTTGCTGTTCGTTGAGTGTGTGGTTGAGGACGATTTTGTCCACTTTGCCGTTGGATTGTTTAATTTCTGCTTGCAGGGGCTGGAATAAAAACATAGACATTAATGAGATAGAAGGGGAATCTCAGATTGTCCCGTTATTGGTTTCACTAACCAGAAAATCGGCAAGCTTCCCTAAATTTAAATTCTAAATTTTATCTTTTATTTATAAATTACTTTTAAAAATTAATGATATTTTGAATTATAGGAAGATTTTGTAAAATGTGAATTTCTGTATGGAGATTTTTTAAAAATTATAATTATTTAATTATAACTTCTAAAATTTTAGCAATTAGAATATAATGAACTAAATATAAACAAGATCTAATCAATATTGTTTGGCAGGTAAGTAAAGTGGATTGGATAACAGATACTAAGCATACCCAAGATGCTTGGTAACAAGTCCCAAATTCACCTATTTGGCACCGATTTTTACAATATTGAGTGCCAAAATATGTTACTATTAATACAAAAGTAAAGTAGTAGATTATGACCAATAATAATGTTGTTTATTTATAACAAATGTATGCAACATATTTTCAAACAACTTTACGGCAACATACATGTATTCATAAATAAGACTATAAAATTACCTTTCCCGGAGCGAGTCCAGCTAGTCCCAGGAGTGAGATTTTAGAGTCGGGTTGGACCTTGTCGTAATCTGAGGCGTTAGCGAAGGTCAGAGGAAGCATTCCCTGCTTTTTGAGGTTAGTCTCGTGAATCCTAGAAAGAAGATTAAATTGCATTTAAAACATTACGGTGCAAAGTTTTGCAGCCCATTTTATATATGCCCATACTCAGCAGTGCTGTCAACTCATGTCACCCATAAGAATATTGCATTATTTATAGATAGACAAGCAGACAGCAATAACAAATTCAAAAATAACTATGCATGCTAGGAATCACAATTCACTTTATATGTATACATTGTTTACTACAGTCGGTTCCTCTTAATTGGTACGCATCGGGACCAGGACATTTGGCCCAATAAAGCAGCTGCCCAAATTAAACAATAAATATTTTTAAATACGGATTAAATGTATATTAATTAGAAAGATAATACACATAAGATCAATTTTATTGAAAAATACTGTTGTTGCTACCGGGATTCGAACTTGGATCTCTTCCAATCCGGGTAACGTGCATTAACCGATTATGCTACAGCACATTGATGACAAATTTTCGAACTTATATGCTACACTTTTAAAATTGATACATTTATCGTTCCATTATTTAAAAGCCATCTACTTTATTTATTTCGAAAATTTGTCATCAATGTACTGTGTGCTGTAGCACAATCGGTTAATTCAAGTTCCCCGGATTGGAAGAGATTCAGGTTCGAATCCCGGTAGCAACAATAATAAAATTCGATAAAAATGATTTCATATGTATATCTTTCTAATTAATACATTTAATTGTATTTATAATATCACAGCGCTACGTTCTGAATAATTACAACTTCACAATAAGAATGTGTTTTCCTTCTAATAAATATTTTTCTTTAAACATACATTATGTATTAATAAATTCTTCAATAAAAATTTTATTCATCAGCATTGTAAATGTAATCTGCACATAAATTCGTCGACAAAGTAGGAATGTTTGCATTTTTCCACCGATCGGCGCTGCCCTTTTCATCATTGGACATCGAGACAACTAACCTTCAGTTGCTTTAAAATTACTAAGGGCTTTTTTTATAGCTAACTCTTCTGACTTCACCTTCAATACTGTGGCGCTGATATTCACTCCTCACTCACTAACTATAGTAAACCATTGATCTAGTGCTTCGTAGACGTTAAGTTACGTGTATAATATGTATTGTGATCTTAAATTTACTGTTACAATAAAACTGACTGTTGTCCTAATTCAGCGACATAAATCACTGTTGGTTCTTCGGTTTGATTTTTGTTTTTTGCCCCAATTAACCGGCGGCCCGATTGAGCCGAATGCATTTATTTTTACAGTTTAGCAAAAATATTAATTTAAATTGCGCATAAATACGAAAGGTTAAAATAGTTAACTGTCACAAGATGTAACCGATTCCGATAATAATCTGACAATATAAACAGTACACGGTGCAAAATACATATTGCGACCAATCTCCTACCTGGCGAAGGACTTGACGATGATGGCCCTGCCGCCCAGATGTCGGGGCTCCAGCGCGGCGTGCTCCCTGCTGCTGCCCTCTCCGTAGTTCTCATCACCCACAGCCACCCACTGCACTCCCTTGGCCTTGTAGACTCGGGCCACGTCGGGAACTCCGCCCCATTCTCCCGTCAGCTGGTTCTTGATCTTGTTCATCTCGTTGTTCTCAGAGTTTACGGCGCTGAAACAATACATAGTTGAATTGTAATAATTTATTTCAATGATTCAAATGAAAATTTCAATCGGCCCATAATGATGTTTATTGAATTTATTTAAAAAGGTATTGAACGTAAAGGTTATGGTTGGGTAATTTGGAATAGTATTGAATCTTGTCAACTTAGCGCGACATTGTTGTATCTTCCTATCCCACGGGCACCACCGGAGTGCTTGTCATAATGTATAACATTGCAGCAATGTCCATTTGCACTGATCATAAATCTAACTGATGCGATACAACTGCACATCTAAAGAAAGCTTTTTTTTTTTTTTAAATGCTATCATTTTTCAAATTTTAAGCTCAACCCCGTTAACATAACTAAACTAATTAGTTATTTTGTTTGTATTAATGTATCATGATAAATATTAATTAATTCAGCTTCACGTCAGTTATTGCCCTAAACAAAATTAACCTGCTATAATGTAAAAATACTAGTATAATAAGAATATCCGTAAACATCACAATTGATTCTGGCAATCTCACCCGATGAACATATTGTTGGAGATGTTGTCCAGATGGCCGCGGTACTTCAGCCAGGGTCCGGCTGCGGAGATGTGGTCAGTGGTGCACTTGCCCTTGACTTTGATGAGGACCGTGAGGTCCACCAGGTCCTTGCCGTCCCATTTGGTGAAGGGGTCCAGCAGCTGCAGACGCTGCGAAGACTTGTCCACGTTCACCTTCACGGCTGAATAGGAAATAGGCATCTGTTACAAAAATCTGTATTGTTTCAAAATTTTTCTTTCGAAATTTAGCTTTATCTTGAACAACTTCATGTGGCACGTACATGTCGAAAATGGGGACAAATGTCGCTTAGTAAATGACAATATATTTGAAGAAGTTAATATATTATAAGAAAAAAGAAGCATGTAGTTGACATGGCTTCTGTGGTGTTTGATAAAATCAAGTGAAATTCACGTGTGAGTCAACTCACCCGAGCCGTCAGCAGGAGGCGCCTCATAAGTATCTTGGCCGGGATCGAAGCCCCTGGCGGGCAGCTCGTCAGCGAAGGGATCAGACAACTTGAACTTGCCCTCCACTCCGCTCAACTCATCGGTTAAGGGGTTGAAGTCCAGACGTCCTGAGAGTAATCAAAGGTATGTAAAGAAATCTATTTTGAAGATAAAAAAAATGCATAATTTAAAATCTTTTATGTGTTTATAAAATAAAATAATAAGAAAGAGGCCATCGAGCATCATTTCATATCCGGTGTCTGATTTGGGTATAAATGACAGATAACAGCAGATTCTAAACAGTTTTATTTATGCATAAAGATGTTATTTCATATCAGTCGACACAGCAATCAATATCAGAGTTTCATAAACGTCAAAAAAGGGGCATAACTTACCAGCAATGGCCAGTGCTGTAACCAGCTCGGGGCTGGTGACAAAGGCGTGCGTGGCTGGGTTGGCGTCGTTCCTACCGGTGAAATTCCTGTTGTACGATGTCACAATGGTGTTCTTTTCCCCCTTCTTGATGTCACGTCTGTCCCACTGACCGATGCAGGGACCGCAAGCGTTGGCCAAAACCTACAAAAAAAAAAAAAACTTTAAAGTTGCACAAATTGAGAAGGAATATCCCACAACTGAATATAAATATAGCACAGGAGAATTATTGAAAATTTGCAATACTCACAGTGCCACCGAAATCTCGCAGGGTCTTGGCGATACCATCTCGCTCGATGGTAGCTCTGATTTGCTCCGATCCGGGGGTCACATTGAATGGGATCTTTGACTTCAAACCGTGCTTCATTGCCTAAACATGAGAAATAAATGTATCAGTTAAAAAAAAAGTAACTTAGTGTAGCGGCAAGGTGTTCACTTAGCAAAAGGTCAAGGTTCAATGATGTCAATAAAATAGGCTTGCAAGGGAAGAGGAAAGGGTATTATGGCTATTACTAACTGGTCGGTTATGAGATTTTAATATGAATGAAGTACTCTTGAAGAGAATTATTACTAAAGATAAATAAAACAAAAATGGAGAATTGAAGTATTTTTATTGTATTAATGGACCTACTTCTTTAACGATGCTAGCGCAGCGGCCCATATCCTCGTAGGAGGAGTTGGTGCAGGAGCCAATGAGTCCCACCTTGATGTCTACGGGCCAGTCGTTCTTCTTGGCCGTCTCGCCCAACTTGGAAATGGGATGGGCCAGATCGGGAGTGAAGGGCCCGTTCACGTGGGGCTCCAGAGTCGACAGGTCAAGCTCAATCAGCTACAATGTTAATATATTATTTAATATTAATAGGGAAGTTGAAAAATTTTAAGATATTAAAAATAGTCATTGAATGTGTCCAGGCGTATAGAAAACTCTTTGTACAACGGAGGGGTAGTAATTTAAAAAAAAACAACTGTTGCCAGAGGTCTCATTCAAAAACTGATGTAATTTTACATAAATTAAAATACATAGATAGAATATAAAATAAGCTAACCTGATCGTATGGCGCGTTTGCATCAGGGACAAGCAGATTCTTGTACTTGTTGGCTTGCTTGGCCACATCGTCCCTGTTGGTGGCCTGCAGGTACTTCTCCATGCGCGCGTTGTAGGGGAACAACTGAAAACAGAAGGCATCATCGATCACATTTGGCAGTTACCGAAGAGTATGTGTTTTAACTAATTTATCCATCAATTGCGACTGAAAATCTGATACTTCTTTAATGTTCTACTGATGTTCATATATGTATACTGTTTTTATTATTATATGTTAGAAAGAACCCTAGATCTAATAATATGTGTATTGCGTATACAGCATCCATTATTTTGACTAAAATGTAAAATATTGCTAAGTATTTTCTGCCACTGCACCAAATTAGCACAGTTTGGAAAATAGGTACATATAATATTTCACTATTTTGAAAAGGATGATAAAGTTACCATACTTTTTTGGATAAGAAATTTTTGAGTCAATTTTTAGAAAAACTATTTTATTATACAAAAAAAGAAGTATACACGAGCCAACAAGGAATATTTAAGCCGATTTATCAGTGGTTTTGGATGACTATATTTGTATAGTATGCAAAATGAACTGATAAATTAATATGGAGAGATTCAACGGGGTGGAAGAAACAAGAAATATAGTCACTAAAGAACATAAAAGGAGTGAACAAAAAAATATTTTAATATACAGGGTGTAATAGACCTAGTCCACTATACTTTATGGGTGGATATCTGACTAAATTACGAGTCGAAATTGTATAATTTATATTTAGATAGTTTAAATTGTTTTCTGCAAGAATCTGATCATGCATCACCTACCTTCGGACCTATAAGACATACTGCAATTTTAAATTGTTTTTTCTAAGTAAAAAGGTGCATCTTATGCTCTGAAAAATACAGTATTCTAAAAACTATAGATAACTGTATACAAATGGAACAAGAATGTAAGAACAGAAGAAGCAAGTGTCGGGAACCTATGAAAACTGAGAGGACTCACGCTAGTGGTGGCTCCGATCTCAGCGCCCATGTTGCAGATGGTGGCCATTCCTGTGCAAGAGATGGAGTCGACTCCGGGTCCGTGGTATTCCACGATGGCCCCGGTGCCTCCCTTCACTGTCAGGATGCCGGCCACCTTCAGGATGATGTCCTTGGGGCTGGTCCATCCGGAGAGTTTACCTAGGGGAGCAAATAATTGTCAATCTTTAAATAATTTTTTGGAAACAGAGTGATTCAGTTAGTTGATTGTATATTTTATTTCTTTCTGCAGCCATACAGGTATTGTAGAGATTGTATTTTAAAACACATAGAGGTACACATATATGTGGGTTTCTTACATTCAAAATAACTTACAATATAAATTAATCTATATTTTATTAGCAAAAAAAAAAAAAGGTTTTTAATGTTGGCAGTGTAAATACTTAATGGAATACTTTTAAATCATATCGAGCCGTGATTGGCAGAATATCTTAACTGTCATTTTTAACCAAAATATTTTTAATGAAGTGTATAAAATTGCTGTATGCAATATTGATCAGGAACTAGTAAAGATTTTTTCTAGCAAGCTAGAAGGGCGTGGGGGAATAGGACTGCGGCAGTAGAACAATATCATAGAGGACTTGACTAACTTAGGAGAAATTTTACTGACAACTGTGACCTCTCCGGGCTTATGATGACGTCGATTATAATGTTTTGCTGATCAGGACTCGATGTGTAAAGATTTTATTATTTTAAGTTTATAATAAAAAGATTACAACTATATAAATACTAATTAAATCATTTTTGTTATTTTATCCTAGGTCTCATGAGCTTTATGATTTTGATATACCAAATGTATACAAATATCCCCCGCAAAGGTTTGTTTTTTATGAGCAATAACTCTTCCTTATCCCTTTCTCCAGCAAACAGCCAAAAATCACTTTGGGTATATCATTAATTATACGTAACTAATCTAATAATAAAATTAATGGAATGCTTTCTTCATGCCAAAGAATAGAATAATATACGTGGCACATACCTGAATGGCAATATTATTTATAGGTACGTCTTCCATGTGTATTTACGTTTGTTTGTGCTACATAACTTGTCAAGTGAATTCAATTCAAAACAAACATAAAGATGTTTGAACAAGTGTTTTTGTCTAGTAGTAGCAGGGAAATATACTCGATCCAGCATCCACACAAGTTATTAACAATACACTAACGCATACAAAAAATCATAAATTTTAATTAGTCCACTGACTTTGATGCGGTTGAATAATTATCTATTTTTTATAATTACACGTCTGTACATATAGTCTGGAAAAGGAATTAGACAAGTCTTGTATTATGTAGTATATAATTGTATCAAAAACCAGGTAATGCGCCCCACGCCGAACAAGTCGTAATGTAAACATGGTCTTGTTGTGACATTGCAAAATAATTACAAATAATATTATGAATTGGACATATATCTGCTGTGTGAGAAAATATTATTAATGTAGAATTTAAATACTAAATTGTAATCATTAAATTGTTTTATCGGCTAATAGACATAAATAATTAGTAATAAGATGAAAATTATGTAAACAATGAGTAATTAACAACATAAGTACATATTACTATTTAGTATATCACATAATATACGCTTGATTAAAATCTTGTCATTCACTATATAATTGTATAACAAATTTCTATGTATTATTAATATGCAGTTTGAAGTATTGAATTGCCAAGTACTAATGTACACCCTTAGATCTATGTATATTACAAGTCAAAAATCATTGTTCATACTTGTATTTTATGTCAAAAAAGTCAGCGACGATGGCGCAATATCACCCCGTAATGACAGCTCCATATAATGATGCCACGAGAGCTGAACTCTCACTTTCGACCGCTTTAGTAACATTTAATTGCCCAATAAATTATGAACTTAAATTAAGTAAGTACTTGTCTATGCCTCATCACTGTCTCAGTTTCTCACTGTTGAACCAAGATGACAACTGTATCATCTTGAACACAAATGATGGACCGATACATAGAGGTATTTCATTATTGGCATTGCTAATCTATCCTACCTATTTAATAAAGTGTTAAAGTGACACTTTCTGCAATTATAGAAGATAGATCACTAGGGCAAGCACAGATTGTGCTAAGCATAACAGCAGGCGCAGGCCATTTATACGCAATAAACTACGGTATATAAATTATTTTTTTTAGCAATATTTGAATATGTCCAAGAACAAACAATTACTGGATACCTACAAAGGCTTACTTATTAAACATATATCAAATATCTCAGAGACAAAGCTATTTTTGATTACATTTAATGGAAAATATATGGAAGTATGGGGTAATTACTGGGCTTACGACCTATCTTTGGCTAGCTTAAGTGATATTGCTTTAAAATAATTAAAAAAAAAATCTGATTCTCAGTGATAACATATATTCTGTTTAAAAAAATGAAAAATTAATTATGAAATTTGGTCCGTAGATGGCGATGATGTAGTGGTACTCGAAGCGAGTCCACATACTAACATATATACAACTTTCAAAAATTGGATAAATGTGGAGATTGCAGGGTGAGAATTGGTGAACGTTATATATATAAAATGATTACTTAAGCCAGCTGAAGACAGGTTGCAAGCCCTGTAATTACCCCATACTTCCATATAGTTTATATTAAATATAATAAAAAATAGCTTTGTCTCTATGAGATATCTGATATTTGTTTAAAATATTTTTTGTTTACGTGTTTTATACTTGAACATGTGCATTCCATTTATGTAAATTTAAAACAGGAACAAAAGCGAAACTGCTTCTGTTCAGAGACGTTTTCGGAGTCGGTCATATATTGTACAATATAAAAACATTTCATATTGTATTTTTCAGATTATCGGTTGTGATACAGTTTCGGAGGCTGGCCAGCTGAATTTTCAGAAGATTGACCAACAGTAAAAGAATCGGGGAGTAACAGTACAGTTTCGCTAAAGTTGGTGTATTTTCATTTACATGCGTTGAATAGATATATTCATTCAACAAACCAATTAGGACTAGCCATTGAAGGTAATTACGGCAACAATTTTTCTTCTCGCTTTAAAAAATGCTAAATGTCAAAAGCCAAACAAGTCACTCAAAATTAATGTTTTAATAACAGTTAAGACATCAGAGTGCTTTTTATTGAAATTGTTTATAAAGATATCATTCAAAACAATTAAATTATGGACAACACGTGACTACTGGCAATAATAGTGGGATGCTGACCACCACAAATCAGTAAACTGACGTCAGAATAATATGTTAAATATTAAGTAAATGTTTATTTGCCCTCCTAAAGAATAGTAGCTCAGAGACACATGACATACTGCAGTATTCATGACATGTATTTACTGGCACTTTTACCAGAGTAGAATCTAAATTAATTGTAAAACACAATGTACATAACGCATTGAGGTCAATAGCAATAATGAACAGTGCACTCGGTAGCAAACACGAGTGCCATTTGTGAATTAAGTTACACGCAAACAAAGTGATGGATTAATTCGGAGATTGGAGTGATACAGAGTCTACAGATAAGATAGCGTTGGAAATTATGTATCGCAGTTGTGATAATATTATTGGGGCTTTAAAAAGAAAAACCACTTTTATTTTTTATTTCACAATGGAATTGGTTTTACCTTAAATTATAATTATTTTATTGTTAAGTTGTTAAGATAAGAGTTAACCATTATTGCTTTGCTTATATTATTTTATATACTTGATTATTCGAGGTTGCATTAACTGGGTTACGGATTAACCGAGGCAGAAAATAACATTTTGATGTATAATTTACAATGTAAGAAAACAATTTTTTATTTGCCCGCATAAAATGATATGGAGATAAGGACACATAGGTATAGCGAAAAATTCTATGTCCAGATTTGACAAAATATGGAAAGACTGCGGTACACATTCTATATTTATGTATGGTGTTGGAATCAAGAGAAAGAAGATGGATTTATGTCTTTATGATGCGATGCTGGAGACACATGTTGCACATACCGTGGACAGCGAGACACACAAATGTCTCCATTGTCAGAATGTGTTAAAACTAACCATATTAGCGCAAACACAACTGAACTGCATTCAGTTATGAGTTTATGATTGAACATATCGCTGAATTGACTGCTGATGATGTTCTCAAGGAGGAAAAAATACTTAAAATTGTTTTAAAGGAGCACACCAGCCCCAAGGAAAGTACGATGGCGAAGGAGGCCCAATAACAGCGTATTCAATCCTTGAAAGCCTGCAACTGGCTAATAAATTTGGAAATCATTTTATAGCAAATGATCACAATGTAGAACGAGCTCACAATTTCAACTAGATTTTTAATTTTTTTATTTTATTTCTTCTTTATTACATATATATTCATTTTAATTATATTTTTTGCCAAACTGCATGGCAGTTTTACGGCAAGGATTGCCTTTTACATAGTTAAACATTTTTTTTTTATAAATAAAATATATCGAGATGAAATAAATTAGATAAGGAGATGTTAGATAAATTACTTTGACCGCTTGCATGGCTCGTTATCAAGAGTCATACAAGGAACTCACAAAAAAACAATTACAACAATCGATAACAGAATTTTTGTTAAAACCCAGTAAACCTAAAAATATGGAAAGATATATTATGCAGGCTCTGGATATCTCAAGTGATGAAAGCGATGTCGTACCAAATGTGCGTGCGTGAACGGGTTCGTCTACTGTCTGATAGTGAATAATCTTTGTTATGAATTTTTGAAATAAAATTAAGATACAATAAACAATAATGAATTAGATTTTTTAATATCCTGAATTGATTTTTATACAAGGAAATTTATTCATTATTATTTTTTATATTAGTATACTTTTTTACACAGTATTGCGTGTAAAAAGAGAGTCCAGTGTATATGCAACAATCACATCATGAACCTGGATTTCTGATTGACGACTATTAGCAAATTATTATTTGGGTACTCCTAAATTTTTTACAATTTAGTTATTGTTTTAATATTTATATATGCTATCCAGGCTATTTTCACATCACATCATGATGTCTACATTGTATTATTGTTAAGTCTCTTGATACACGGCAAACGTGGATAATATAAATTAGACAAGGCACGTATCATATTTCACACGTTACATGGTTCGTGAACTGTAACGACTTAATGGTATACGACGATTGTGTGTATTGTATAATGAGTAAATTTATGTAGTAAATTTCCTATAAACCTTTGATAAAAAATCCAATTCTGTTAACAGAATTATAATCGGCAACAAAAAAAAAATTTAAATCAAACAACCCATCAACTTTACCTGTCAGCTTGACGCCGATGACCTTGGGGCATTTGAGTTCCCATGGAATGTTAGCCATCACGTCGACAGCATCAGCACCGCCCACACCTGGAACAAAGTGTCAAAAATATTTTCACATTCACAACACATCAGCGTAACGGACATTCATCAGATTGTCTAATGTGAATCTATCAAAAGAAAGGTTATTCTTTTGCGTTTTTGTAAATGATATCATTCTAAAATTAATGAGGACATTAATATCAATTAGATATCTTTCTACATCATTTGTATATTGATAAAAAAAACTAAGGCAAGACACAATTATATAGAAAGTCAATCTATTGTAACATATTGTTCTTATCAGATTTGAATGAATTGTGATTGAAGACAGACATAATAATAAAAGATAAGTATACAATTTTATTTATTGTCAATACTCAAGGACACAAGATAATGTTGTGCTTTAGAGCAGCGTTTCCCAAATGGTGTTAAAATTAAAGATTTCACAATTTAAAAAAAATCTTTGCACATAATAAATTGTAGGTTCGTTTACATCTGACATTAGACAATATTTGGATCAGGAGGCTTTCTTGTATCTGCCTTAACTGTCTTCGTAATCGTTATCCATTGCCACTTGCACAACACATGGGCTGCATAATATCTAACAGAAATTGCCTATTAGAAAATGCAAAACGACAATATTTTTTATGATTCACATTTGGACAATGTTACTCTCAATTTAAAGGTATTTTACTTTGACCGAGAAATTTATCACCTGTGGCAAATAATATTTTTTTGCAGTACGGTAAAAGATTTAAAGAGTTTTGTTATGTTGGTTTTGTGACTAAATTTAAATTTAGAAATCATGCTTTAGAGTGTTTAATTTTAGTATCCATAATTACATTTAATACTGATCACAGTATTTTTTCTGCACAGACAAATATTATTGGACAAATAATTTTTAATCTAATCTGATTATTGTATTTTTGAATGCCCTGTCTAAATTTATTTACTCTGAATTTTTTATCATTTTGATGTGATAAATCATAAATTAGAAAAAAAACCATGGCAAAGTTATTTATTTTCCATAACCAATTTGCGAAGAAAGATTTTGTTTTTAGAAGATAATAATTAAGTAGCCAGTTAGATTAAGAAAGATGTTCAGAAGTCTTGTGGGGTGTGTGCAAAGATGAGATGTTAGAGTTAAGTGCGGTGGGAGCTATAATTTTAAGCATCGACCTTTACTGACAAATCTCACTGACACATACGCACCATGAAAATCAGTGTTGACAAAATCCAATCAAATTCATGTAGCGTGGAACTTTTTAAACAGCTGAAAATTACACATTTTGAATCAAACGGTGTAGACATAGTTTGAGAACCTTTGATAATGCGATGATAAATTTGAACACACTTACCAATGCAGAGACAGCCGAGACCGCCACCATTGGGAGTGTGAGAGTCCGTTCCAATCATCAACAACCCCGGGAAAGCGTAGTTCTCCAGGATGATCTGATGAATGATTCCAGAGCCGGGCTTCCAGAAGCCGACTCCGTATTTGGCACCAGCGGACTCCAGGAAGTCATACACTTCCTTGTTGAGCTCCTTGGCGCGGCTGAGATCTTTTTCACCGCCGATCTGAGCCTCGATCAAGTGATCGCAATGGATGGTAGAAGGCACGGCCACCTTGGGCAAGCCCGAGGAGATGAACTGCATCATAGCCATCTGAGCGGTGGCATCTTGCATGGCCACGCGGTCAGGGTTGAGCCGCAGATAGCTGGTGCCGCGTATAATCTCCTGTATGGTGTACGATATTATACTTATTTGAATCAATCACATCTGGATTTTAGAAATGCCAAATAGTATATTGAAATTCTTGGTGTACAAAATACATATGTTAAAGGAATAATCATTAATAATTATCCAGCATATTGTCAATAAATGTGAAGTACACAAAATTATACAGGGCTAATACTCATCTGATAAAAATTAATTATCTTTTAGAAAAAGTTACTAAAATCAATGATAACTGAAACACTGACCTGGTTTTTGGGGTCATCAATATGGGAGTAAAGGACCTTTTCTGACAGGGTTAAAGGCCTGTTCAGTCTTTTCTTAACGATTTCCAAATTTTTGGTCAATTTCTCGTAGGGCAAATATGCAGTTTTGTCGAATTTTGACATCGCAACCTGAAAAAGCAAACATTATAAGGATTAACCATGAAAGACGTAGAATATAGTCCGGTGATTACATAACATCATAACTTGGATATTTTTCGGAAAAAAGGCATAAAAACCCGACCTGAGCGGCCGCGGCCGACAGCGGGGACACGCTGAAACATCTTTGCTGGATTTCTGCTAAAGCAGCCTTCGCCTGTCCACCCTGAAAATATTAACAACGGTCGTACTGTTACGCAAGATCGGAGATGTTGAATAAAAAGTCAAATAAAAATGTAAATAAATGACATAAAATGTGCAAAATCGCAATAATCGACAACTCGACGAATGTACATCTAAGATTTCAACGCAATACTACAATAATTATAACATACACACGACACTAAATATAAAAATAGCGGCACAAAAAAATAAGTCGTAAATAATGTCGAGAGCGGCGATATTCAATAATCTTAACACTTTTATTTAAAAATAGACCGCACTATTAAACAACTGCGTAATAATATCGGTATTAAGACAAATTGCCGTGGCGAAAATCATTTACGATTATTTCGCCAAAGAAAATAAGGAAAATAGACTATTCAAAAATTGATCACTTACTTGGCGATGCAAAACTCGCATACAGTGCGCCATGGTTGGGATAGACGAGAGACAAGTTTAAAATAACAAAAAATTTAGTTAGCCAATGCCATGAAAATCTCACGCAGCTGGCCAAAATCCAATCCAGAGAAAAATAATCTAAGAACTGAAAATTTCCTAAAGAGCGACTTCGCGATTGCTCACGATGCACTTGTGCGCATGCGCACGTGTGCGGTGAATTTTTAGGATTGCCAGTATAAATAAACAATTTTTATTGTAAATATTTTTCTGCTCGTTAGGCTCTCGTTTCTGTACCCGAGCAATACATATTTTCACGTAACATCTTTTGTATGATGATATTACGTTGCTGACTAACTATTGTTGTGTCTACACATATCTTATCTATAATAAATGATAAATAACTATTGTCGACTGCGCATAGCACTTGATAGTAAACGGAAATGTGATTGATTTAACTTATATTTTTATGTTGACCAATATATATTTTTAAAAGAGATTGGGAATAACGTTAGTTGCATAAATCTCATTCAGAATTATGGATTTTCATGTCTTTCAAATAATAGTAATAGGGAGACAAGGCGAGTCAATGGTTAGTGACTTCGATGCAGTCGATCCATAGCAGAATAATTAAATAAAGCCAGTCATTTTTTGTAGAAATAGGCAGCGAATATTTTATATATATATACAGGGTGACATATAAAAAGTGAGAACATCTCGTAACACATGAGTTATTTCAAAACATAATATAATTAATTATAATTCTTAATGTAATTTTTTTGCACAATATTTAGCTAATCAGAAGTCATCAAAATACCCCATATTGCTTAATCTACTGGGTTTAAATCTGGGCTGTTCAGTGGCCACATGCAATGTCTAGCTATAATCCAGGATTTGTTTTGAAACTATTTGATCATTTTCCTAGCGCCTTAACGTTTTTCAATTCGTAAATTTTTCATTAGAATATGGTCGTCTTCTGCAGTAATTTTTGTCATTCTGGGCAACAATTTGAAAAAACCAAATACCAATGGGAAAATGAATAATCAAAGATAGCGACTGGAAATTGTCGAAATAAAACGTGATATAGGTAAATAAGTAAGTAAGTAAATTAGTAAACTATTTATGCTATTGTTGATATAGTTAAACTAATTTTGATGTAAAGACAAAGATGAAAATTTAATAATTCTGGTGTCTATAAACTTAGTTGCAAGGATTGTGCTGCATTTTATATTGGTAAAACGGATAGAGATTTTAATATAAGAGTAAGGGAGAATTTGGAATGTTTGAACAATAGTGGGTTTTCAGAATTTGCTAATCAATTTGATAGAAAATGGTCATGGTTTTGATAAAAAAATTGGATTGTTAATTTTGCATATAAACGTCACAAATTAAATAATTTGGAATCGTTGGAGATAAATAAAGCGTGTAAAACTAATCAAAAAATTATAAACAACCAACTAAATTTACTACGAGTCCCATTCTAAAATTTTTTCCAAAAAAATATTAAGTAACAATTTAAGTTAGGTATTAAATTAATTTTTTAAATAATTGTTTTTTTAAAAAATAGATTCTGGTAAAGAAACAATAATATATGTTTTTAGTTAGTTATGACATCCTGAAGAAGAAAATGGTATTTTTAGAAATCGGTAGATGTATTTAAACTCAATTAAGTGGTTAATAAAACAAAGATAATAAATAAAAATATAATTTAGATGTAATTATATCACATTTTACGAAATGCTCTCCCTTTTTTTGGGCCACCCTGTACAAATAAAGAGTATAATAGCACACATTTCTTCATTAACACACAACTATCATCTTATCTGCATTTATATGTATTCTCATCAGGCGTGCTCGTCGGGAGGCGAAGCTACTAACAAGATTGTTCTCCAGTATTTGATTTATCTGGTCATGCCTGGTCTTTCGCGGACTTTCCCTATATGTGGTTACCTTTTTTACCATCGTCTCATTCTTTTGTTTCACATGACCAGATCATCCTACACCTGAAAAACTACATGTAATGTAGATACTAAAGACAGGTACTGTTAAACGTCGAATCTATCTTTTGTAGCCGTAAATACTTTGATAGCTAGTCCTGGGTTTTCTTTAGGTAATGTTGAATACAGTAATACAATCTATGCAAATCCAAAATACACCAACATTTGTGAAACTGGGCTGGTAGACGCCGATGTCGCTTTCTTTGTAGTCTGGTGGTTCTAAACCTTTACCATACCGTGATATAAAATATTCGCACGCAGACATGCTGTCAAATCGTGTTACAGTAAGATATTAGAGTTCTAATAACCTTTGAAATGTGAAAAAATGGTTAATTCCATAAATATTAAGCATTAAATATAAAAAAATGCATATAATATTATAATATGAAGCATTCATTAAGTCCTGTATAATACAACCTTCCTTTTTATCTATCTTTCTTTAATCAGTGAGAAAGAAACACCATTATATTTGTATGTTTGTTATTATTTTCACTGTAGATTAATATGCGATTTATTTCTGTCTTGACACAAATTGTATTTTTGTCAACGTATTGAGTTGAAAGATAATTATTTTCATAGGATTCGCCTTACATACTTGATTTTTCACTAAACATTTCTAAACATAAACATTTTCCTACAATTTTACTAAAATATTAATAACACGTTGCGTGTATTTACCGAAATATTACAGGTTTAATTAGAGCGGTAGACCTGTGTTAGTCACTGCATGGTTTGGGAAGGGTTAACTCAGGTAAATTCTCTTACAACCGATAATTCGAAAAATAAGTCCGTCCGAACCGAAAAACTGTCACTATTCAGTAGCAGCTTCGCTTTTGTTCTCTGTTTTTAAATCCACACAAATAGAATACACATATAAAAAATTTATACCAGACCTACCAAAGAAGCGAGTAAACATTTTTTATTGTCGCTATTGTGTTGGACGTTAGATTCGTATCATTATTTTGAATGCTTTCAGAACAATTATTTTGTTGAATATTGTTGAAAAATTAAATTATGCTAGTACCTACTTACCACACGAGTTATAATAAGTATACAGGTGTTTGTTATACTTTTTAACTGCCTATCAAAATTCTTAGGTTAATTCTCAAAAAAATGAGATTGTAAAAATTATTAATTACTCTTCACGCGTTGGTGTTATTTTTAACAATGGTATATCTTATAAAAACCATAGAAACGTATGATTATTGCATGTGTTTGTGTGTTACGGTGTTTATACTTATTTTAATTTTATTAAACACTTTATTTAAATTGAGCAGAATAGTATATTCAGCAGACGTTTCGATTTTACTGTACACGGCAATATCTTTTAGCACTCGGTGCGCCGCGAACGATTGCAGCATCACAACAGTTGGGAACCACTGACTAGGATCAAGACAAAATAACACCATTCATATTTCAATATTAATATTAATAAATAGAAAATAGTATTTTAATCTATAACTATGTACGTATTATTGATACGAATAGACTATAGACCTGCTAACTTTACGGTTTATCAAAGTAGATGCAATTTATACAAGTTAAATTCATACCAATTTGGGGGTTAGGTCGGTGGTTAAATGAAATAAAGGTTGTTTGCGTGTTGAGGTGTTTATTGTGATGGATATACTAATGAAGATGGATGAGAATGAATATAATGGATGAGTGAAGATGTGAAGTTCGAAGTGAAGCGAGTCGGCGGTCTCGTTCGGCGCGCGTGGGCCGGCAAGACCGCCGTTGTGAAACGATGAAACTGGAGAAACTGCTTGGCGGTGAATGATTGAACCAGACTTGCGGCAGCAGTCGGCAGCGCTGTCGCTAGCGTCGATGCCGACTGAGATGGCGGTGAATATGAATTCTGATCGCTACACCTACATATTATAATTGAATTAAGATACCGAGGGTCGGTGTTCAGGTTAACCAGCGGGTTCAAAACTGTTGGGACTAAAATCTTCCCCTAAAACAAATTATATAAAAGGATTATAGGAAGCCATAGCTAGCAAATCACTGTGTTTTGGGTATCGGTCGTGAGAAGTTCTTCTTAAATAAATTCATTATTTTCTCTCGCGAAGTGCACTTCTCTTTTTAATTCGGCACTACGCTGGTGCCCTTTTGAATACCCTTTTATCAATGTTCCCGCATTTTTTGTCTCTGGTCATCTACCATCGACATTACAAAACAATACTAGCAATATGGAGCAACAATTCGTCTCGATGATACGCGTTTCGAGCGCGCACGGTTAGATGTCGCTAATAGATATGTAGTTTAAAATCTAAAAAAATAATCAGCAAATCACATTTCTCGTGCCAGAGTAGTGCCGAATTAAAAGTGTGATGAATTTATTTAAGAAGAACTTCCCATGATCCTTTGTTCTCGGTTAATATAAACATTTTTTGTTTTTAGGGAAGCTTTGAAGGGTTCATTGAACAAGTGGGCTTCAAAAAAAAGTTAAAATAGAAACAATTACAATGATATTTATGTAGGTATGAATTGAACTATTATATGTCGCATCTACTTTGATAAGCCGTCAAGTATGTAGGTAGTAATGGTAACATAAGTAATACTATGAAGTAAGAAATATAAGAAGGTAGGTGGGCGGAATATAACAAGCATACTAAAAGTACTTCTTAGGAACAATTGTTTATATATATATGTAGCGATCATAATTCAAATCTACCGCCATCTCAGTCGGCATCGACGCTAGCGACAGCGCTGCCGGCTGCTGCCACAAGTCTGGCTCAATTCACCGCCAGGCAGTCTCTCCAGTTTCAGCGTTTCACAACGGCGGTCTTGCCGGCTCGCGCTTGCCGAGCAAGACCGCCAATTCATTTTATTTCACGCACACACGCACCTTCTACATTCATTCTTTAATTCTATCTGTTTTCATTGTCATAATAAACCTTCAACACACGCCAATCACATTTATTTCATTTAACCACCGTCCTAACCCCAATATGTTATTATATATACTTACACATTTCGTTCGTGCATTATGAAAAATCATTAACATTTTCTATTAAAAACTGTTACGATCTCTGTCGATTTATAAAGAACTGATATGGAAAGAAAAATATATCCATCAAATAAAATGGTAAAAATAGTTACGTAATTAAAAAAAATTGGGCCCCGATGCAAAATGGAGAAAAAAGAGTCCCGTACATACATAATATATTGGCCACATATAAAAAAAAATATACTTAGAATTTTTGATATGCAGCTACAATAGTGCAATATTCATTTATAAAATGTTTTAATAATTGAACTTTTTAGTAGTTTTAACCTGTTTCATAATGTGTAATTATTATGTTAGATGACACACTTATTTATGGAAGTAATAAAACGAAAATGATAAACATTAAATTGAATAATCACTTCGTATGAAACCATGACATTTATTAAACATCAACCGGTTTCGTTTATATCAAGCTTCGTCAGGACGTATTTAAAACTAATCATAAAAATAAAAATAGTGCACTTATATGGCATAGCACTTATATGGGTGCATGGATTTGGAATGGTAATTAACAGAATCCTACTTTAATCTATGATAGAAATAATTATTTCTTTTAGTAATTACGTGAAGGATTTTTAAACAATAAATGAATCATAGAAAGTGTTCTTAAAAACCTTCACACATTTTTTATATGGGTGTAGCGATCATTATTCATATCCACCGCCATCTCAGTCGGCATCGAACGCTAGCGACAGCATTGCCGGCTGCTGCTACAAGTCTGGCTCAAGCATTTCACCGCCAGGCAGTCTCTCCAGTTTCATCGTTTCACAACGGCGGTCTTGCCGGCTCGCGCTCGCCAAGCAAGACCGCCAACTCGCTTCATTTTATTTCGTAATACACGTGCACTTTTACATCTCATCATTCAAGTATCATTCTATCTGTCTTCATTGTTTTTATCATACTGTCATAATAAACCTCAAGACACACGACAAAATCATATTTCTTTCATATAACGACCGTCCTAACCCCCAAATGGGTAAGAAGGTATTATTTTACGTTAAAACTTAAACTCTAAAAACACTATTAATAGAACTTTAAAATTACAAATAAATACACGGTAGGGTCGTATAAACGACGGATTTATTTTGTCTAAAGACGTTGGTTAAACGAAAGTACATATATTGTATGTCTTTGGCAACAGCATGTCTTGCTCTTGCACGCGACTGTATATATATATATATACTTATTTAGGAGGCCCTTTTATCCATTTTGCATTTTTTGTAGTTATGCCACTGGGTGAGGTCAAATGAAAAGAAATAAGTATTTTGTCTATTGTGTGTATTAACAAGAATTTCATTAAAACAATCGTTGCTTTCATGGCCGTCGGATGATATCAGACTTTACGTCGGATTGTTGTGGGTCTGTTTTGTCGTAGCCGACTGCCAGCGGTGATATGTACCTAATGAAAAGTGACTATAAATGATGCAAGTGAGTCATGATCGAGATTAGAAGGAATAGGTCATCGGATCCCCCGGAATTAAGAAATGAAAGGAATCTCGGACATTTCCGGGAATTTATTAAGGTGTGGGTCTCCCGCTGGGGGTTGCTGGTATGGGCGATGCCTGCAAAAGCAGTGGCTAGAGAGACCTAACGGAGCATTCAACTGTCGCTCCCTCGCACTCTTGCGAATCTGGACAGGGTGAATTTCTGCCGCACTGTGAACACATAAATGTGACGTCTACCCCCCCTTTTGGGGGTATGTGATTTCTACAGCTTCTTTATGGCTGCCTTTTGAAATTAATGTGACAACAAGTCTCTCATATTGTACAGGTATGGTTCTGGTACGACGATACCGGAGCTAACCTGTGATGGTGTTATGATATGATGTGACTGAATGTAATAAAATAAAATAAAAAATATATGTATTATGACGAATTGAAACGAGGGTAAACAACTCTCAAAACGATTCGGGATTGGGTGTAAATAAATAATGAAAAGTGAAATAATAATCTACGTTTTATTTCACGGCTGTCACTGCTGATCAAAAATGTAATAATAATAATATTTACGTTATTGCCAGGTTGTAGTTTACTAAATAACAACACGGCTATAAATAGTTATGGTATAAAATAAGTATTTGTTTTGTGATGTACTTAGGCATAATTACATAGTATGGCCTGGCGACCACCGGTGTACACCCACACTTGCAGCGAATTTAGGCCATATTTGGCCCCGCCTACGTATTGAAACTGACCGAACATAATACAGGCATTGTTTGCCAAACTATCCTTATCCGGTCAAACATTTGTATTCAAAGGTTTTTATTTCACATTCGATCTTTGTAAAGTAAGTACTGAGTAATTTAATAATGTACGTTTAGTATTATATGTCTGCCAATTGCCCGTATCCGCAATGATCTCTCAATGAGACTTTGATCTCTAAGCAGTGACGGCCCTAGCTTCTGTGGCGCACTTGGGTGATATTTTTCTGGACGCCCCTGATCCCGATTTAAAAAAAAAAGATGGATCTGTTGAACCATTTTTTTAGATTTCGCAAGCACAATGTTCTTCTGCGACCAGACCCTCTTTTTCGTGACTCAATCTTGCACTGATGATAAGATGGAGAGTGTTGTATTACATATATCTAAGTTTCGCTTCACACGGGCAAAATACTCAAATTCCCGAATCTTCATTGATTTCTTAGCACACTTCTCAGTTGTTATTAACCCTTCCCAAACCATGCAGTAACATCGTAATTAAACCTGTAATATTTCGGTAAATACATGCAACATAAAATTCATACTTTAAATAATCTTAAAGAAAATATTAGCGCTCAGGAATGACTAGTGCAAAAACCAATTATGAGAAGGGAATCGTACAAAAACAATAATTTTTTCCATTCAATCCGTTGTAAAATTAATACGTTGGTAAAAATACAATTTGTGATATGAAAGACAGAGATCACAGTAAAAAATAACAAACATACAAATATAATTATTTCTTTCTTACTAATTAAATGAAGAGAGATAAGAAGGAAGGACACATTGTATAGGATTTAATGAATACTCTTAATTATGTTATTAATCATTTTTTCAAAATGGAATGCTCAATATTTAGAGTAAATTCGTGCCATTAAACCCATTTATGCTAATAATAACAATATTTCTAACTGTTATTTACGGTAACACGAGATGACAGCATGGCTGCTTTCGGCTATTTTATATCATGGTATGGTAAAGGTTAAGGTGAGTTTTTCGGTCTGTCTTTTTTAACGGCACCACATAAGCTGTAATTATTGTGAAACTGGAGAATTAGCTGTCAACAGGGCAACACTCTAGCGGAGACGTTTGTGATCATATTTGAAGAAGCAGATAGCGCCCCGGCTTGCTCGGCGCCTTCGGGCAGGGCTCGAGCTCGCCCCCTCCTCGTGCCGGCCCTGTCTCTAAGAGTCGGTAATGGTAATCCTAGATGCGTTATTCTAATTCACGAGCAGAACTCGCATTCGAGTCAAATCTCTGAGAGAAATCTCATCCATGGATACGGGTTATAACGCGGAAAGATCGCTAATAAATAGTAACAATGTTTTTTGGTAAATAATCTTCGGGCACCTTTCCGAAAAAAGCTTTACAAAAACCATTTCATCATTTAAATTGGATATTTAATCTGTAGTCTTGTACCCGTCCTAAGATTGGCGTGCTGCCTTAATCCTGATTTTAAACAATGGCCTACGCCTACGTTATTCGCAATCTACATAACACTGGCGTTAGTGATTTGCGCACATTTTATTTCATTCCATAATATTAATATGAAAAACTTGGAAAGACTTTAGACTTTAGAATGCGAGAAAATCAACAATTTTATTGTCATGTTTTATTATTGTACTATTTTCGCTTTTCACAACTACATATCTCTTGCTTTATCTCTCAATTATACTCCATAACTTCTTTATACTCTATTTTGTTGATCATACTATAATGTGGGGCAAAATTGAACCAACAGAACATGAGACAAGAAGCTATGGAAAGCTAGAAAGGGAAGGCCTGAATTCAACAACTGACTTGATATTCTTAGAACTGACACAATTGTGTAATAAAAATTTAACCCTTCCCAAACCATGCAGTAACACAGGTCTACCATCATAATTAAACCTGTAATATTTCGGTAAATACATGCAACATAAAATTCATATTTTAGATAATCCTAAAGAAAATATTAGCGCTTAGGAATGACTAGTGAAAAAACAATTATGAAAAGGGAATCGTACAAAAACAATTATTTTTTCATTCAATCCGTTGAAAATTAATACGTTGGTAAAAATACCATTTGTGATATGAAGAGACAGAGATCACACATTATTTTCAAAGTGAAAAGAACAACAAACATACAAATATAATTGTTTCTTTCTCACTAATTAAATGAAGAGTGATACGAAGGAAGGACACATTGTATACGACTTAATGAATGCTCTAAATTATGTTATTAATAATTTTTTTCAAAATTGAATCCTCAATATTAAGAGTAAATTTGTGCCATTAAAGCCATTTAAGCTAATTAAAACATTCTTTTTGACTGTTATTTACGGCAACACGAGTTGACAGCATGGCCGCGTTCGGGTATTTTATATCACGGTATAGTAAAGGTTAATATTTGAAAACAACTCTCGTGAAACTTCATAATTCTACCCGCCTTAAGCGTCGTTAATAAACATAAATGATCCTCGATAATGTCAGCTGTGTCGCAGAGAATATGCGGGGGGTGCACGACCAGTATGAACATTTTGAAGACCACTAATTATTGTATTTATCCAATCTCCGAACCAAAAAGCGGCAGGATAAATAATACCCGCAGAAGACAACATATTATTACGACAACCGTGAAAAACCTACGCGTCTATTATTATAATGATTTTTAAACGATGCTTTAGTTTTTTGTATATTGCAGATTTAGTTATCGAATGTGGCGGGCCTCTATGGGTGGTTATGTAAGGGTTCAGCCAAGGGTTGAGATTGAATATTTAACTAAGCTGAAATATCTGAAATTATAATTTCAATGCACTCATATATAACGTGGGCGACAATTAAACTTATTTAGGAGAACACATTATTCAGAACAGACGGTCTGTGATATTTTTAATATATTAATTAGAAAGATATATACATGTAAAATCAATTTTGTCGAAAAATATTGTTGTTGCGCCACCGGGATTCGAATCTGGATCTCTTTCCTAACCGGGGAAGGCGCATTATCCAACTATACTACAGCGACAGTATTTTTAGCGACAATTTTCGAACCTATATGTTACCTTTTAATAAAAATGAATTGACAATTCTAGCGTCTGCTATCAGTATCAGTACTCAAAGGTATTTGAGATTCTGTAAAAATAAGGTAGATGGCTCTTTCAAATAATGGAACGATTGCAATGCCCAATTCTCATTTCAATTCAATAGTATTTAACTCTGCAGCATTATGTTTTTAGCTAATGATGAAGATATACAACAGTTGTCCGTGTTTCAGAAAAAGTAGATGCACTCGATTTAGTGCCATGTTGAAAATATCGGCGAAATTTATACGAGAAATTGATGTAAATCAACATGAGCACGAGCATCGTACAAGAGGAAGGGATAGACTGAGACTGCCATTCAGGAAGAAGGCCAAATCTCAGGAATCGACGATGTACAGTGCGATGAAGATTTTTAATGAAATGTCAGATGACATAATACAGGACGAGAAACTGCACGGATTCAATGTGAAACTAAACAGATAACTAAAAGAAACAATTTTGATTTTGTTCATTAATATATATATAATGAGTAGTGATGAGCTCAAAATCACGAACGTGATTCATTTTTTAATTATATTTATATTTGATTGTGAACCGTGATTCGGCACATGCGCATTTGAGACGAAAATATTAATAAGGAATGACGTTATAATGACGTAGATTATGTCTAAACGTTTCACACATTTGAACCTGAAGAGTTTTCATCCTCTTTATGGTGATATTAAATTAGATATATATATGAATTATTAATGCTAGAATATGTGTTTTTTTTTTACGCAAATGAAGTTTTAATAATATAAAAAAATATGCTCAAAATGATGTCTTTTATTTTGTGTATTATGTTATTGTAATCACAGTCACAGTTTTCAATCACTGATATGATCGAATACCAATCACAATCACACCAATGATTCGAGACTAGCATTCTTCCTCATCACTACTGATGAGCATATATAAATATTTTTATATGCTCTTTATTAAGAATAAGTAATAATTACAATTCTTTGTATTTCTTCCAATTTCGTTCCGGCAATATAAAACTATCCCCGTCAACTGTGTTTTGTTTGTTAATGAGCAAATATTTTGTTGGGAGAACACATTCTAAATTCTAATTTTTAATAAAAAATGAATTGATAATTCTGGCGTCTGCTATCAGATTACTCAAAGGTATTTGAGATTCTGTAAAAATAAGGTAGATGGCTCTCTCTCAAATAATGGAACGATTAAATGTATTAATATCAAAGAGGTAACATATAGGTTCGAAAATTTGTTTGTTTGTAGCATAGTTGGATAATGCAGCTTCCCCGGTTAGGTTAGATTAAGAGATCCAGGTTCGAATCGCGGTGGCGCAACAACAATATTTTTCGATCTAATTGATTTTGTATGTACATCTTTCTAATTAATATATTTAATTCATATTTAAAATATTTTGTTTTAGTTGTATTAAGTTCTAGCCATGTATAAAGATAGCTCGTGTATAGAGAAGGAGTATATTCGAGTTAATTAATGTTTCAGTTAGTCTGTGTACATATTTTTTTTTTACTTCAGTTACAAATTTATGATAGTCCGTAATTTTTCTCATTGTGATGGGGAGATTGTTAAAAAATTTGATACCTTGATAAATATATTGATTTTGAGTTGCGGTATATTTTAGTTTTGGGATATCAATTTGATCTCTATATCTGTAGATCGTCAATGTTACTCAATAGAAGTACCGCATCATCTGCATAACGTAGGCCATTCAAAATCTTTCCATTTATAACAGACTCTTGAGTAGGTTCTTGAAGAGGTTCATTGAATTGAACTTATGAATATAAGTTGAACGGCATGACCATTACACTCATCAACCATAAATAATCTTTAAATATCCTAAATGATTTAAAATGCCCGCCTCCGGATGTTATTACCAGCAGCCTTGGATTAGTTGCCGCCTAACTACATAATGATTGTATTTATTGGCAACACTTAAATGTGATCTAGTTTTCAGTCACGCGAATTATTTTATATTTTTTTCTAAGAATATTTCTATATTAAATTCTTCAGCTGCTGAATCCTAGATTTTACAAAATTGAGAGCAATTCATAACCTCACCGTGTACCTAATTAATGAACACGTTTTATGCAACTCTTATAAGAGAAAATTCATTTAAATCTTTCTAAGAAAATGTTACAAAGAGTTTGCCAGTCATGTCAAAATATTGTACTAATTTAAAATAATGACAACTTGATTTTGAGAAGTTATTTTAACATATTAGATTTTTTTCAATATGTAGAACGGATGTATTTATCTGAATCTCAGTATGTAACGCCAAGATGATGAAGATATGATTTTGATACACATGGATTTTGTGTTTCTTAGGATAGATTGCCCATTAGAAGTGAAAATGCGAAGTGAAACTAATGAGGACAGGTGGACTAAACGAGTTACAAGGAAGACGATATCCGGAAGATTGCTGGAAGACAGTGAAAGGGGAAAGCCAACATACGATAAGAA
Source organism: Eubasilissa splendida (assembly GCA_031772225.1). Lineage (NCBI taxonomy): Eukaryota > Metazoa > Arthropoda > Insecta > Trichoptera > Phryganeidae > Eubasilissa > Eubasilissa splendida. The sequence continues at coordinate 4,406,892 of CM062858.1, read as the reverse complement.
TAGAAAAGGATGAGGGAGGTACATGTCCTGCAACAGGCATACTCAGGATTAAGAGTAGATGACTTGGCTACTCTGTTCATTCAATTTCATTAGTAAATAAGCTCTTCAGATTCATTAAGATAACAAAATAAATGATTACATTATTGTTATAAATGTTAACCTGGATAGTTTATCTTCGTCTTCGGTTACTCCTGTTATTTCGATTATACTTCTCCACGTTTTCAGCATCCCTCAGATCTGAGAGCTGCTCTTAGAGGCTGTCTATTGCTATTTCCACTTGGTCGGTCCTACGGGTGGTCCGTCCTTCGACGTAATAAACTTTCTCCAATACCACAATAAGCTCTTATCCAAGACCACAATAAGCTCTTCTCCAAGACCATAATAAGCTACTCTCCAAGACCACAATAAGCTCTTCTCCAAGACCATAATAAGCTTTTCTCCAAGCTATCTTCCCTTCTCGCAAGATGTCCAACGAATTACACTTAAATTGGTTAAATTTTTATTTTTATAATTGTGTACAGTAGTAAAAGTATTAAGTAGTTAACAGTGCAGATGTGATTAGATTATATTAATATTTTATTGTTTATAAAAAGATTTTACAAAACCAAAAAAAAATAATTTATAAACAAACGGTTTCTACGGGTTAGTCAGCTCAAATCATCTTCTTCGGCTGTTCCTCATTATTATGAGGGCCATCGTTTATCTGTTATGAATCCTCACGTGGCTGTGGAGCCCTATCCTCGAATTGTATACCCTTCCATATGTCGTGCAGGTGCAGATGTATCCGTTGCACACAGGAACGGATCTTTTTCCTTTCTTTTCTCTATCTCATTTTCTCGGTTATACTCAAATAACAAATGTGCTACGTATAAGCATAGATGCCGGAAGGAGTCAGGCTACGGAAGGAGTTTGGCACTCACCACAATCCAGATTCTGCTGGCACCTCCAAAATGTGGACTGTATTTTAATCACTATTTCGTCTTAGATTCGACGAGCTCCGACACAGTATAGACGCGAAGTCTCAAATGTATAATATTGTAATTCTTTCGATTCACGTATAACCGTACTCATCGACGGCGTACCGGGATGGTAAAGGAATGGGGGGAAGGCACAGTATGTAAAATGTATGCAAATAAATATATCCAAACAAAATGGTTAAACGTAAGTTATTTTAATATTTAATAAAAAAAACTAATCATAAAAAAATTGTCTCAAATATAACAAATAAAAAAGCAGTTAGTCAGGTAGATTTGAAACATAGTGTACACTTTTAAAGTTCACGTCAACAATTATTTATATTTATACGATAATAATTCATTTTGTCGACGTTTGACCATCCCTGATTAAATGGTCCGGTTTCAGACAGCCCATATAATGTTGCCCCGGGTGTGAATAATTATTGTACAGTGCAACACTTGCGCTCACACCTCGTAAAGCGCGCGCTTTATTATGTCAGATGGATGTCTTACAATTTCTATGGAAAGGCGGCAACAGCTGAGAATTTTTCTGCAGGGCATAAATACACAGATAATTGATTAAAAATAGATGTGAAGTCGGAATGTTTACTCCAATGCCCGATGAAATGATTTGATTTGTTAATATAAACATATTACGCCACGTTTGATTGCAACATGTAATTATTTAATGTGTCAGTATTTATTTGTATAATTTGCGAAACTATTTAATTTCGTTTAATGTAAACATTCCTTTTAGTAAATTTCCTCATTATATTTGCCTTAAGGGTTTTTCTTCGTATATAAATGAAGTAATTATTTTACTGTATTATAAATATATTTCTTTATATGATTATTTCGTGTTATGATTCATCGTTTTAATCCCGGAAAGATCGGGAGCCCAAAGTGTAGACAGTTCGCTTTCAGCTTCCCGTGTACCAGTTCAGCTTCCCAGTACTTGTTTATTAATCGAGCCTCAAACTCTCATCATAAAGTATTTGTTGCTGTTTATCTCAACATTGTTTGGGCCCACAGGCCCCAAGGGTTATAAAGAAGATACAACTTAGTAATCATTCCTCCAGCATTCGCAAGTGTTCAAGACACCTAAGACACCTCTATTAATATCTTTCTATACTTATAATATAATAAAATGACAGCTGGATGGGGCGTTGGGGGGGGGGGGGGAAGGGGGGGGGATGGTGAAAAATGCTCAATCCTTCAACTTTTTTACGTAATACAATTATTTAAAAATATTTTGTATTATATTAACTATATAACTGCAATTTTATTAAATATTTTTCTTTTAAATTGGTGTTTTTGTTATGCAAAGTTTTACCCCCACTTACGCGAATTACCGTAATATACTAACGCAACTACAGAGAAGGGTAGAAAAAGCATTATTCAACATATTGATTCTGCTGTAGCACTTTTAATGGTTAAATGAATCAACTAGAAAGATATACAGAAAAAATCTATCTATCGAAAAAATATGTTTCTGCAAGATGTTTTATTTGCGAACGCCGGTTATTGTGTTCGCTGGCTATTAGAATCAGCCGCATAACTAATTCATTTGTCGGTTGGTGAATTTAAATAATAATCAAAATGTTTTGTTGGTTGAAAGTATTACGAAATTCACGTTGAATATGCAAATCGTGCATTTGAAATAAAATTGAATATGTCGTAACGTAACCCAGCTCGCTTTTAGGATTAAGAAGATTTATGAATTTGTAATCCAGATCCTCTCCGTGCATTCTATCTTTACTGATTTATTTTGTGCCCTTCTGGACACCCACCCTATTCGTGGATTAATCTTCTTCTTCGCCTTCGCCTTACTCTTGTAAAAGTAGCAGCGAATACAGTAATTGTAATTTAGCATTTTTGGCGCTTTCTTGTGTCAAACAATAGGTAAAAGCTTTCACTTGATCTGGCCAATGTAGGATCTTCCTTCATCAACTAGAGTCTCCATCCTTGCGTTTTGTGACGTAAGTGATTGATGTCTTGTTCTCCAGTCAGTTCCCTCAATAAAAATGAGAAAAAAACATCGGGCATGTCGAACGACAGCATAAAGACGCATACGACACGTCTGACTCGGTCAGCGCACGCTCTACCACTAACCAAAGGGATCCGGCATCCCACGCCTCCACACGTACACATACATGTATGTCTTGACAAATTCACGTCAGGTTCTTCGAGAGAACATTTTTTATTGTTGCGTATGGTAAATACTTATATATTGTAATTATTTTATCCAATACATAAATATATTACGAAGGAATACATAAAATATGAACTCTGTGTTTAGTATATTTACAGAGATATTCACATAATTAGAGGCAGATGTCAACTCAGATTTCATCTTCTCCACTTTTCTCTACAATTCATAGTTTGGAGGGCCGCTGCAACACAATGGCCAGTAATATCGTTCCATCTTTCTAGTCAACATCAGGTTTCCAGATTCCCTCTGCGTCTAGGGCAAAAGTTGAAACATTAGTTTACATATCCGATTCGTGTATCAAATTCAAAGGTACACATCGAATGCAAATGTGTTCTTCATAAAAGCGCGCCATTGCGCAATTGGTCCAACCCGGATCTGTTAGCTGGCAACACGGCCCGGCACTTTATTGGTCCGAAATTGGATCGAATGGCGAGGTCAGAAGTTACAGGCGAGTACCTATCTGGCCGGCGGGGGTGCCTGCCCACGCCACGTGAGTCATGCCCCCGGGCCCGCCGGCCGGTCGTGTAGGGCCCAATTTGTGAGCCAGACAATAAAGAAAAAGGTTAAATTGACAAGTGGCAACACTGAAATAGAAAGATCGGTAAGGTTCTTATTTCAAATCGACGTGACCCAGTTTTCATGCGTCACAAAGCTTCGATTGTAATTTGTTTGAAACATGAAGAATAGTTGTTGCTGCAGGAAGCCGTTAATAAGGTTTAAGCGACAATTCATTTTAATTAAAATATATATGTCCGAGTTACTATTATATCTAGATAAGACATAAACATGTACGTTCAGGGCCGCACTTACCCTAGAATGGGCCATCGGCTAATACATATTTATAGAGAGTGGTAGAAAACAAAGTTTTAATTTTATCCCTTCTTGCACATTTGCAACGTTTTTCCTACGCAGTCTGTTTAACCTTTACCATACCATGATATAAAATACCCGAATGCAGCCATGCTGTCAACTCGTGTTACCGTAAGTAAAAGTTGGAAAAAATATTTTTATTAGCTTAAATGGCTTTAATGGCACGGATTTACTCTAAATATTGAGCATTCAATTTTGAAAAAATGATTCATAACATAATTTAGAGCATTCATTAAGTCCGATATAATATGTCCTTGTCTTCTTATCTCTTTTCATTTAATTAGTGAAAAGGAGACATGTATGTTTGTTGTTCTTTTTACTGTGAAAATAATGTGTGATCTCTGTCTTTCATTTCACAAATGGTATTTTTACCAAGGTATTAATTTTACAACGGATTGAATTAAAAAAATAATTGCTTTTGTATGATTCTCTTTTCATAATTGGTTTTTCACTAGTCATTCCTAATCGCTAATATTTTTTTTAGATTATCCAAAAAATGAATTTTATATTGCATGTATTTACCGAAATATTACAGGTTTAATTATGAAGGTAGACCTGTGTTACTGCATGGTTTGGGAACGGTTAATGTCGTTTCTTTATCGAGCTTTCTCCACATAAACGTAGCTTTTTCTGAATGAATCGTCTTTAATATTAACCCTTCCCAAACCATGCAGTAACGCAGGTATACCATTATAATTAAACCTGTAATATTTCTGTAAATACATGCAACATAAAATTTATATTTTAGATAATCGTAAAGAAAATGTTAGCGCTTAGGAATGATTAGTGAATGCACCTTCCCCGATTAGGAAAGAGATCCAGGTTCGAATCCCGGTGGCGCAACAACAATATTTTTCGATAAAATTGATTTCATATGTATATCTTTCTAATTAATATATTTAATTCATATTTATAATTACTTTTATTATTAACAAAATGTTGACGTTTTAATATTTTAGACGCCATTAGTATTAGAAGCCCTGGGAGTACTTACCGGTAAATGTTCGAGTTTGATTGATCTCTTATCTATGGTTTGACTCTGCAGGAAATGTCTTTTTTCAACAAGGTTATCGCAATACTTTCACACGTTGACAGCTTCGCTTCGTTATCTCACCGGTTATCTCTTTGGTTAACCAGAGACAAAATTTAAGTGTTGATTGCGAAAATCAAGTAAAATCAGTATTTCACAACGATACGCGATACAAATACAAATTTTCAATCACATCTCTTATGAATAGTGCCAAAGTGGTGAAATTTAAAAAATTCTATATTTGTGGACTGTATCGATTAAAATTATGGTTTAGTTGACGCAACCCGAATTGGATTCAGAAAGGAATAATGGCAGATGGATTTGAGTCTTGGGTTGGGCGACAATTTTCACCTCCACTTGACTCGCACGTTTGTAGTGAAGAACGGAGATCTTATTGCACTTCCGGATGCTGGCAGAACGTCGCTTCTTTTTCGAGGTGCGAATGTTACGCACGGCGTTACTCTCGACCATTGAAATAAACACATGTGTTGATAGCTCGGTATCGAAATGAAATCTCTAAGTAATTAGTTTATCGGACAGACGTAATACACAAGGAGTCTCGACTTGCTTTAATAATATTTTTTGTAAAAAAAATAATCTAAGCGAAGCGAGCATCAATTTGGATTAAGGAAAAACAAAGAAACAAGATAAAAAAATTGTAGTTTGTAGAACAATTACTGAAAGATGCAGTGGCGTAATTGCGTCAATGAAGCCAATGCACATAGGGGCCCAAAAGGTTCGCACCCTACAGCACATTTTATATCGATTCTTTCCCGGCTCTACCATCTACCATCTACCATAGTAATAAATAGAATTCATCACCCACGTTGGTCACTCGTGACTGAGGAGCTTGGTATTACATTTTTTCTGGCATTCTGCAGATCTGAGGCCTGTCACCAGAGGATCGGTCCAACGGATGACTTCCGCTTCCTTTCTGTCCTTCGACGTGGCCAACCACAATAAACATTTTCAAGTTTTCTTCTCTTTTCGCAAGATGCCCAAATATTGGATCGTCTTATTAAATAGTTGAGTGTGTCCTTTAATAATCAGCTCCTGCAGAATGGAGACGTTTGTGCGTCTATCCGTCCACGATCTCTTCAGCGCCACATCTCTTCATAAATTAAAAAAATAATTTAAAACACGCGTATTATCGATGTGTACAGAAATATTCTGCTGATGTTGGACTCGGGACCAGATCATCAAGAAGCAGGGTTTTTTGTTGCTTGTTCCTAAAAACACGTTTCTTCACGAAAGTGTGAATATTTAATAATTTTATTTACAATATTCAATACCTAATAGAGGTCTTTTGTATTTTGCTCTGACACTCAATAACTTTTTTCTATTTAGCATCGAGGCTAATTTTTTAATTACGCCACTGGAAAAATGGTTAGAGCTTAATACAACAACTTAAATTGTATACCTGTAAAATGTTTTCTGTCATAAAGTATTCCAGAAGACATTGGCTCTTTCAAATAATGGAAACGATTAAATGTATTAATATCAAAAAGGTAACATATAGGTTCGAAAATTGTATTTTTATTTATTATCTTTGTTTTATTAACCACTAAATTGAGTTTAAATACATCTACCGGTTTCGAAAAATACCATTTTCTTCTTCAGGATGTGATAACATCCTATGACATGTATTAAGTAACAATTGGAGTTAGGTATTAAATTTAATTTTTAAATAATTATTGTTTTTTTTTAAAAAAAATCTTGTAAAGAAACAATAACATGTGTTTTTGATTAGTATCATGACATCCTGAAGAAGAAAATCGTATTTTTCGAAACCGGTAGATGTATTTAAACTCATTTTAGTGGTTAATAAAACAAAGATAATAAATAAAAATATGAATTTTTACCACAATGATAATATTGCTAATTTTAAAAGTATTCGAATATTGTCGCTGTAGCATAGTTGGATAATGCACCTTCCCCGGTTAGGAAAGAGATCCAGGTTGGAATCTCGGTGGCGCAACAGCAATATTTTTCGATAAAATTAATTTTATGTGTATATCTTTCTAATTAATATATTTAATTCATATTTATTCCAGATTCACAAAAAAAAAGAGAGGGATCGGCCCTGCCGACTGGTTTCATGATTGAGACACCTCAATCGGTCGGCGGTACCGGAGACACGACCGTCCAACACTGACGCAAACAAGAAAAGTTCGTTCGTGCGTATTGGTACAATAAAAAAATAATTAACAGACCTACAAATTGACATTGTCACAATTTGAAGGTTACTTCTGAGAGAATGCTTGCGGTGACCTTTCAACTCATTGATCATTTCCACTTCTCCGCCTGAAACGGACGTATCGCTTAATTAAATTGTAGATTCCAGACTGGAAACTTCCATTGTCGGTGATTTAATAACGTTAGGATACATTTGTTTGGACGTTTGCGATAAATTTCTCGCGGTCGGCCTTCGCCGCTCAATCTGGCGCTTTCCCTCCCGGGGATGATGGATGCGGCCCTGTCTCGGTGAGAAATGTGTTTATAACTTTAGTAGAAATTATTCGTGCTAGAACAATTATAGACCGGTAGTGTTTGTAGTTATTGAACTGTTGATTGTATTTTCGGAAAATGTAAATCTATTAGAACCAACTAATTGAAAATTCTCGTGACGTGGTGGGCCAGTTGACGAAATTTTAGCTGCCGTGAATCATGGTTTAAAAAATAATTCCAATTCACAGTATGGTATCGTTATTAGTATATATATATAAGGGTAAATTAATTATTATTTTTTTAATCTCTTTCTCTGATTCGATTGTTAAAGAGGGGAGGAATAAGAAATGATGAAATTGTTTTTTTTTTTAATATCAGGTATTTTTCACAAATTGTTATATTTTTATAGAATATTTTTATAAATTTTGTTCGATATGGTCAAGAACAGGGTAAAGAAGTGAAATGGAACGAAGGTGATGGGGATCGAATGAGGGATCACACAGGCCGAGGGAGTTTATGGAAGGGTAATGATATTTATTTATATAATTTAGAAGATAAATCGTGTATGTGTCGTTTGAGTCTCGGTGAATGGTTGTGTTTCTGACAAACCAGGGTGAGTTTGTGATTCTAAGGGTGTAGTTTTGTGTGGATTTTAAAATTAATGTGTTACTTGAACCTTGGATGGGGATCGCGCGTGTGAGTATAGGGCGGATGATTGCTTTGCACAAGAGTAATTTGTTTTTTAGGGATTTAGGAGGAATCTCTTTCGTAAAACTGAGACATGTTAGGTATTAGACATGTAGTAAGCCAGTGTGCTTGATCTTGGAAAGGTTCTTCTTCTTTTTGTGCCCCATCTGTTCAACGGTCGTTGACTATCATGTTGGCTACGATTGCTTTGTTTATTGCACCCCGGAAAAGATTTACAGTAAATTGCTCAAACAATGTGGTTACGTTACTCGTTCTAGTCCCGTTCCAGAAGGTCAAGTTAGTCCTATCTTCATAGTACAAGCGTTCAACTTAGTTTGAAAATAGTAAGAATATTGATGTGACATGTATTCCATGTGTGCATTTTCATTCTCTTTCTTTCGGGCTCCGACTTGTCATTTTCATTGCATTATGAGTTGCAAGATCTCGATGTATCATTACATGTCCGAGCTTTTCTTCTTTTGCTTCAATTTGCTTCTCCCTCCTCCCTCCACCAACCGCGGGGTTAATTTGTTAATCTTTAACTAGGAGTATCCAACCCTGCTTCGGTTCAGTTATCCAATCTTAATCGGATGCCCGAATAACATGGCCAGGCCAATTCTCTTAGCATAAAACACAGCGAACTATTAATATTGTATCGACGTTGTGGACTGACAAAACGTTCAATGTTATAGACTACATGAAAGTGGCAACCTCCCATGTCAAAATGTGAAATCATTGCAAAAACTGGCTTGTTTTATTATTATGTTTAAAACAAACAATACTAAATTATAATTAGTTCATATATTTTTTCAGTAAGCTTAGCTAACGTCTTGGGAATGACTCTTGTAATAATTAATAAAAAAAACTGAAATATGTTTATTGTTAAAACGGTTGGTCATTTATTCGGTAAGGTATGTATGAATTAGGAAAGAACGATAACAAGTTTTATATGTGTTACAGACAAAATGTAAACATCAAAAATGTATACATTAACTAGTCAATGTATAATAATAATAATAATTTATTTATTTTATTTTTAGTTCAGTGTGTTATATTATAATAAGGATAAATATTTAAGCAAAGTAAGACTTATATTTTGATACCCTATCTACTACACCGGTATTTTACTGTATTATAGCAGACAGTGTTCTTCCGGTATAGTATTAAACAAAGTACATAATTATATATATAAAGAGTTAAACAAGATGTCATTAAATTAGATAAATACTTTGTAAAACTTAACGTAAATACATTGTTCAATGTATAAGATATAATACATGGTATATGTAAAGAGTAAAGCGTTTTAATTATATGTTATTTTACATGTATGCACCAACTGTGAGTTTTAGTTACAGTATACACAAAATAATTTATGAACACTCTAACTAGTTGTTGTATGCATTCACTGTTCGGTGTCTGTCAAAGTATTCACAATGTTTACCTATCGTACGGTACTAAAAATACATACACTCACTATCTAGTGAAAGTATACACGAAATGCGGCAATGTAAGCTGTAACTAAAACTCATAGTTAGTGCATACGTTGACTAGTTAATGTATAATTATTGAAATTTAACACTTTAACCTTTACCATACCATGATATAAAATACCCGAAAGCAGCCATGCTGTCAACTCGTGTTACCGTAAATAACAGTTAGAAAAAATGTTTTTATTAGCTTAAACGGCTTTAATGACACGAATTTACTCTAAATATTGAGCATTCAATTTTGAAAAAATGATTAATAACATAATTTAGAGCATTCATTAAGTCCTATACAATATGTCCATCCTTCTTATGTCTGAGACAATTATATTTGTATGTTTGTTGTTCTTTTCACTGTGAAAATAGTGTGTGATCTCTGTCTATCATATCACAAATTGTATTTTTATCAACGTATTATCTTTACAACGGATAAAATGGAAAAAATAATTGTTTTTGTACGATTCCCTTTTCATAATTGGTTTTTCAATAGATGTTTCTAAGCGCTAATATTTTCTTTAGGATTATCTAAAATATGAATTTTATGTTGCATATATTTAGCGAAATATAACAGGTTTAATTATAATGGTAGACCTGTGTTACTGCACGGTTTGGGAAGGGTTAACTGTAAATATAGAAAAATTTGGAACAACTTTTAACGGCGTCACATTTTAATATTGTCAGCTAAACGAACTTTACAAGACGTCAATTGCTGACGTGCTGGAGGGAACTTACATAATTATAAAGATCTTTTTAATTAATTTACAATCAGCTGTAACAGGACAACAAAGGCGTCCATTAGATGAGAAGCAGTCCGATCGTATTGCCAATCTGAGCACGATTTTAGACAATACATACATCGTTTGTGCAATATTTAAAATCTGATTCATTCCTACCTGACCGCGGCCGCTGTATCTCGCATCTGGACCGAATTCTGTGACCTGTATTATGTTATTTGTCTAGATTTACGATAAAATTCAACAAATAAATCCGTATTTATTGATTTATGTTTATTTTCGTGTCTGTCTCGGTGTGTTATGTAAAGGCGTGCGGCCACGATGAAGGAAACGTATCATATATCATTCCGTTGCGTAACATGTACACAATCACACGAAAATTTCTAAAGACCTAAACAGCCATCTTGGAAATATTCTTAATTCATTTTGTTTTATTAAAAAAAAAACACATTCTTATTGTGAAGTTATAATAAATGTATTAATTAGAAAGATGTACTCGTAAAATCAATTTTATATAATATTGTTGTCGCTACCGGAATTAGAACCCGGATCGTGCATTAACCGATTATGCTACAGCAACGTAGTGCATTAACGGCAAATTTTCGAACATAAATGTTACACTTTTCAAATTGATATATCTATCGTTCCAATATTATATCTCAAATACATTTGAGACGCCAGAATTAACAATGAATTTTTATTCAATTTTGGACACAAATTTGTCATCAATGCACTGTGTTGCTGTAGCACAATCGGGTAATGCACGGTCTCCGGATCGGAAGAGATCAATATTTTTAGATAAAATTGTTTTTGTATGTATATCTTTCTAATTGATACATTTAATTTGCATTTCTTTTAACAAATCCAATGGTTTAGTAAATAAATCAGATAAATGGAATTATTTTGCCCAGTTATAGCTGGCCTTAAATATTTAATGAATTATATGTACAGTGAAATCTCTATCTATCATTTTTGATCTATTGAAATAAACAATGAATGCGGGAAAACAATTAATACGGGAATATCGAAAAATGTTAAAGTTTTCATACTTAAATGTTTAATACATATACATGTGTTTTGTATGAAATTAATTCAGGACTGGAAGAAATAAACGATACATGCGGGAAAATGATTATTCGAGGAACGATCGATCGAGATTTCACGGTATTGAATTAACAAACAATTAATATTATAATAACGAGATCTTTTAACGGGCTTTAGATTCTAGACCGGTGAGGCACGGTTGCCATTTAGTATTAAAAAATGCCAACCAGGTGGCGAATGAGAAGGGCCAATATGGGAGCATTCGCTCATAAAACGGTCCTGGGTAAGAGGTGGGTCTCTTTCCACCGTAAAACTTGGTACAGGTTGGGGGATGGTCTTCAAAAGTGGGGTGGGATGACAATATTTAGCTAATTAAATATCATAAAAACACCCCGTATTGCATAATATACTGGATTTAAATCTAAGCTGTTCGGTGGCCACACGCCTGACTCGATGAAATTAACATTCTCACGACGAAGAGAGTTGATTGTATTTCTGGCTGTGTGAGAGGGAGCTCAGTCCTGCTGTGATGTCTAGCTATACTCCAGGTTTTGTTTTGAAAATCTTTGATCATTTTCCTATCACCCCAACGTTTTCAGAAACGGTGACTTTTGTCATTCTGGGCAACAATTTGAAAAAACCAAATATCAACAATGGGAAAATTAATAATCAAAAATGGCGACCGGAAATTGTCGAAACAAAACGTAATATATAGGTAAGTAAGTAAATGAGTAAACTGTTTAAACTATTTTCGATGTAATTATATCACATTTTACGAAATGTTCTCACTTTTTTTTGGCCATCCTGTATATTGTCCTTTTACAACATTAAATAACAGGAAAACCCCACCGTTTCGTGGTGTCGATCAATCAAACATAGCAATGGCGCCCGCCGTTACAAACCCAACACTTTGATGACGCACAAAACCAATCTAAATCCGAATGTTCAACGTTCAAAAATAACATAAATCCAATATACTTTCCGCACTTAATAAGTGTATATTAAAAAAAAATCCATCATACGTGTCATTTAAATCATGATATTTCTTTTTTCAAAACGAACAAGCCCCGGGCAGTTTTCTCACATTTTTTTTATTTATTTAGGAGAACACATTCTTATTGTGAAGTTGTAATTATTCAGAACAGACGGTCTGTGATATTTTAAATATGAATTAAATATATTAATTAGAAAGATATATATATAAAATCAATTTTATAGAAAAACATTGTTGTTGCGCCACAAATATCACAGACCGTCTGTTCTGAATAATTACAACATCACAATAAGAATGTGTTCTCCTAAATAATAAAGTTGTATCAATGTGTCCAAAATTTAATAAAAATGAATCGATAATTCTGGCGTCTGCTATCAGTTTACTCAAAGGTATTTGAGATCCTGTAAAAATAAGGCAGATGGCTCTGTCAAATGATGGAATGATTAAACGTATTAATATCAAAAAGGTAACATATAGGGTCGAAAATTGTCGCTTAAAGTATTGTCGCTGTAGCTTAGTTGGATAAAGCACCTTCCCCGGTTAGGAAAGAGATCCAGGTTCGAATCCCGGTGGCGCAACAACAATGTTTTTCGATAAAATTGATTTTATATGTATATCTTTATAATTAATATATTTAATTTTTTTATATTTCACACATTTGCCAAAAATGTTGGCTCTCGGCTGGGGTAGGCGAAATTCGTCTATTCGCATATTGATTTGTGTATAGTTGTTTTGTTAATTCATGAACTATTTTTTTTCTTCTTCTGATGCAGTCTCCGTCCAGATGTGTATCATTGTTGCAGAACCACAGATGGTATCCACATAACTTGTTCAGTCGAAATCTGTTTGGCAATTTAGAATAGATCTTCGTCTTCGCGACCATCACACGTGCGACGTACGCTGTCCACGTGGTAGATATATATAGATATATGGGGGGTGATTACAGGGTTCACGACCTGTAATTACCCCTCATATTTCTAAGAGTTTCAGGAGGTCAAGTTAGTTCTATTTTCTTAGTATAAGCGTTCAGCTTAGTTTGAAAATATTAAGAATATCGATGTTCTCTTTATTCCAGGCCTCGACTTCCAGAAATCTTTCATTGCATTATGCGCTGCGAGATCTCGATGTCTCATTACATGTCCGAGATATTGAATTGAACCCGTAGGATTTGCTTCTCCCTTCTTCCTCCTCGTTAGATTAGGTAAATACTTTGTAAAACTTAACGTAAATACATTGTTCAATGTATAAGATATAATACATGGTATATGTAAAGAGTAAAGCGTTTTAATTATATGTTATTTTACATGCATGCACCAACTATGAGTTTTAGTTACAGTATACACAAAATAATTTATGAACACTCTAACTAGTTGTTGTATGTATTCACTGTTCGGTGTCTGTCAAAGTATTCACAATGTTTACCTAACGTACGGTACTAAAAATATATACGCTCACTATCTAGTGAAAGTATACACGAAATACGGCAATGTAAGCTGTAACTAAAACTCATAGTTAGTGCATGCGTTGACTAGTTAATGTATACATTAATGAAATTTAACACTTTAACCTTTACCATACCGTGATATAAAATACCCGAACGCAGCCATGCTGTCAACTCGTGTTACCGTAAATAACAGTTAGAAAAAATGTTTTTATTAGCTTAAACGGCTTTAATGGCACGAATTTACTCTAAATATTGAGCATTCAATTTTGAAAAAATGATTAATAACATAATTTAGAGCATTCATCAAGTCCTATACAATATGTCCTTCCTTCTTATGTCTTTTGATTTAATTAGTGAGAAAGAGACAATTATATTTTTATGTTTGTTGTTCTTTTCACTGTGAAAATAGTGAAACTGTGAAAATGAGATATAATATATGGTATATGTAAACAGTAAGATGCAACTAAATAACATATAATTAAAACGTAAAAGTTTTTACCAACTATAAGTTTGAGTTACAGTATATATAAAGTGATCACTTACGCCAGCCGAAGACAGGTCGTAAGTCTTGTAATTATCCCCCATATTTCTCTATATATCTTCAATTAAATATAGTATAAATAGCTTCGTCTTTATGAGATATCTGATATCACTTTAGTACAGTCAGATATCCACTAACCTGGACAGTCGGCCGATCTTCCAGATGCAATCCGGACTGCTGATTCTGCTGGCTGTTCTGCTGAATCATCTGCTAGATTCTTTTGATATTGTATGTTCGCTGGCTGGTCGCAGATGATTCTAGTAGTGGACCGACCCCGATGACGGCTGTCGTATTTCTGTGCAAGTTAAGCGGTGTACCCGCTAATGCCAAAAGTACCCGGGGCTGCCAATCGCAGGAGACATCACTCGATTTACAAAAACGAGCAAAAACAAAATTAATCAAAGGAAATAAATAAAGAATGAGATGCATGCATATCTTGTAATTAATATCAGTATTAAGAAATATAAAACCTTTATTTTCTACATTGCCCTGGCCCTTGATAGCAGACCTTTATTCAATATCTATACATCTAAACATTGACAGACTGACTGGCTAGGCTGTGGCCTGAATACGATAATAATTATTATACCAGGTGCTTTCTAATACAGGGTCTGCAATAAAAATGAAAGAAATAGACCCAACACACGTGGTTCCGTATCGAAAAGTTGACAAGGCGTGCCACGAACACCAGACTGATTGTACTATGTGGTTAAAATTCATATTTTTATTTGTTAACTTTGTTTTATTAACCACTTATTGAGTTTAAATACATCTACCGATTTGGAAACATACCATTTTCTTCTTCAGGATGTCAATACTAACTAAAAACATATATTATTGTTACTTTACTAGAATCTATCTATCTTTAAATATGTTAAATGTAATGAATATAACATGATACATAATGTGGTATCGAGCGTGTTTTTGCGACTGCTAGCAGCTCTGGTTTTACGCACCGGTGAATGTGAGGTGCGTTCTCACGGGTCATCGGCGGTGATGATGGATGATTTCATTTTCCATTTTATCTTAGGAGAATCACCGCTCACCGAGGAACCTCCAAGTGTCATTTTGTCCTTTTTTTCACAAACACTTTTTAGTAGCACAAGTTTTGAAACGATTAGAAAAATAGTTTGACGTTTTAACTTTGATAAATGACCGTTATGAACAGAAAAACAGGTTATGATCATGAATGTAGATACTAAATAATAATTATCTACCCACATAATATCCATAGCATAGGTAAGTAGCAATCAGGTAGAACGTCTTGTAATAATATTAATAATTTTTCTATATAATGAATTTCTTCTCTATGAGAGTAAGACTCGTGCATAGAGAAGGAGTATATACGAGATAATTTATGTTTCAGTCAGTCTGTGTACATATTTTTTTTACTTCACATAATTTGATGCCTTGATAAATATAGTGATTTTGGGTTGCGGTATATTTTAGTTTAGGAATATCAATTTGGTCCTCTAAATCATGTAGATCGGAATTCGCTTCTAAAATTTAATTGATTTTTAATTTAGAAAATTTGAATTATTGAATTTTTTCTATATATGTCTATGGTCCTTGGTACTTTGAAATCTGTGAAGAGTTTATTATCATTTTTTGAGTGATTTCTAATTGTGACATTGAAGTTTTATACGCTCCCCCCCATCCAATAATGCCGTATTGCGAATGTGACTGTACAAACTGTAAGTGATAAGTTTTCCTTATTTTGTTTGTAATATTAGTAATATGTTATTTCCATTTATCTATTACGATTCCCAGGTACTTGATAGTCTTTTCCTTCAATTGATGAACATCGGTCACAAGAGTCTTCTCGAGTACAGGCTTGTAATATAAAAAAATCATATCTAAGTATTACTGTTTACCAGTTCCAATTTTTGTTGTATAATTCAAAAATGTACATTTAGAAGAATGCGTATCATTGATGCTTTACTCATCAATTTCAATGTGTCAGTTTCTCTTCAACAGCTGTCAAATAGCAATATTTCTATTGTTATGTGGCAAGATCCCTTGCATCAATATCAAATCTGAGCACGTCGCATAGCCTGCATCGGCAACTTTTCAAACCTTCGCACAATCCTGCGATAATATATTATCTTAACTTTAATTCGGTCACCGGTTTCGCGGCAGCTTTGATCGTGAAAATGCAACGAATTGTTATTCAATATCCATATTGTTTCAATTAATCAAAATATTAGGCTATAATATAAACGTTTTGTTCTGTCTATTATGAATCGTGCGCATGGAAAGAGACACGATGAGGATAACACGCCAGCGACACGTGTTGAGGTTTTGATCTCGCGATAAACTCGGAGATCAGCTCGAGATTGTGTGCGCGACGTGCGATTTGACAGCCGAGATACGCGCACATAAATGTCATATATAACTAAAAAATACGAATATTGCATTATTTTGACCACCTCATGAGACCCTTTCGGACAGTAATATGTCACTGTCTGAAAGTGTTTAAAAATTTAGTTGAATTATAATATTGATAATGGGAAAATGTTCCCCAATAAAAAATATAGTGGAATAAAACAGTAAAATATGAATTAAATATATTAATTAGAAAGATATACATATATATCGAAAAATATTGTTGTTGCGCCACCGGGATTCGAACCTGGATCTCTTTCCATACCGACGAAGGTGCATTATCCAACTGTGCTACAGCGACGATATTTTTAGCGACAAATTTTCGAATCTATATGTTACCGTTTTTCATATTAATACATTTAATCGTTCCATTATTTGAAAGAGCCATCTAACTTATTTTTACGGAATCTCAAATACCTTTGAGTAGTCTGATAGCAGACGCCAGAATTATCAATTCATTATTATTAAATTTTGGACACATTGGTACAACATTATTACTAGGAGAACAGTTACAATTACAACATCACAATAAGAATGTGTTCTCCTAGGAGTAGTTTCTCAAACAGGAGATCTACTAATTTTGCTGAAGCTATGAATAATGACAAACTATCATTGTAATATTAACCCTTCCCAAACAATGCAGTAACACATGTCTACCATCATAATTAAACCTGTAATATTTCGGTAAATAGATGCAACATAAATTTCATAATTTTAGATAATCCTTAAGAAAATATTAGCGCTTAGGAATGACTAGTGAAAAATCAATTATGAAAAGGGTATCGTACAAAAATAATTATTTTTTCATTCAATCCGTTGAAAATTAATACGTTGGTAAAAATACAATTTGTGATATGAAAGACAGAAATCACACACTATTTTCACAGTGAAAAGAACAACAAACATACAAATATAATTATCTCTTTCTCACTAATTAAATGAAGAGAGATAAGAAGGAAGGACACATTGTATAGGACTTAATGAATGCTCTAAATTATGTTATTAATAATTTTTTCAAATTTGAATGCTCAATATTTAGAATAAATTCATGCCATTAAAGTCATTTAAGCTAATAAAAACATTTTTCCTAACTGTTATTTACGGTAACACGAGTTGACAGCATTGCTGCGTTCGGGTATTTTATATCATGGTATGGTAAAGGTTAAATGAAAGTCCGTTCAATCAACGTTAGAAGAAACGATAACAAATCTTGTCGAAGATATTTATCCAAAAATTTGTACCTCATTTAATATTTATTATGCCTTACCAGTACATCGCCACCCCCTTAGAAAAATTCCCGTACCGGTCGGTGAGCGTTGGAGTCAACGTCCAAGTATGTCTGCAAGGGCAACTCATAAAAATGTTCCCAGCCATCAACGTTGTCAATTTTCTTGCTGATTCCAGCTTGCAAAAAGGGACACACTCTTAGATCTATGGCGAATAGCGAACTGGCCAAACGAATTTCAACAAATTTTAAACGTAAATTGCGGGAAAGACAAACATAAAATAGGGTTATTAATATACAGATATAACATGCAAATGGTGGTAAAACGCGAAATCCAGGCATGTAAAATCGGGATTCTACTGTATGTCTTATCATAACATATTTTTAACAATCTCCCCATCACAATTAGAAAAATTACGGACTATCATAAATTTGTAACTGAAGTTAAAAAAATATGTACACAGACTAACTGAAACATAAATTAACTCGAATATACTCCTTCTCTATACACGAGTCTTACTCTCATAGAGAAGAAACAAATGTTATATATATTAACATATATATATATCCACTGATTATTGAAATTGTATTATATTTTTAATATTAATAAAAAAAGAAAAAAAAAATATTCTGGTAAGAGGGATCAAGTACTTATTTGTGATTTCAGGACCTACACGCGGTACCTACCTAAAAATTTGAATTAAAAAAAAAAAACATTCATCTTCACAACGCACGATGTTGAGCGACCATTTTGAAAAACTAATGAAATTTTTTAACATTTATTTACGACAATTAAAAATTTCATTAATTTCTTCCAAGAGAACTGTATACATAACCTAGTGAGGGTAAAATGGTTATTTTGACTGTTGATGATGAACGATGATAGATAACTAATTAACGTAATTCTTTGAGCAATGACCGCTACACTAGAAAGAGAGCCTCCGATAGTTAAATCTCAGTTACCAATCATCGACACAATCACAGTCACGCAACGGTTCACCATCACTACGAAATAAAACGCGCACACACATCACGAATGTATTAATTGTAATCGCATTAACCGATTATGCTACACCAACACAGTGCATTGACGGAAAATTTTCGAACTTATATGTTACACTTTTAAAATTGATACATTTATCGTTCCAATGCCAGGAACAGATCCAGGTTCGAATCCCGGTAGCAACAGCATTGATTTTATATATATATCTTTATAATTTATACATTTAATTAGTATTTAAAAAAATATCACATCCCTACGTTATGAATAATTACAACATTACAATAAGAATGTGTTTTAATACAATTCCTTATTAGGATGCTGTACCGCTTGGAGAAAGGGTAGAAAGCTATCATTTCGCAATCTCAACGATCTTTTCAGCGATGGAACGATTAGCGAAAGGGCATGCCGAGAATGGTTTGTTCTTGATCTTCGGATTTTGATGACTAGACCCTTCTGGTGGCTGTGGAAGAGGACGAAAGTTGCACCACCGGGACGCTGGCTGAGAACTTCAACATCGATCAGACCACGATTGCGGTTACTACGCCCCCAAATGATAATTGTTTGGTATCATCGTAGAGCTATTTCCAATGTATCTCACAAGAGTATAATCCCTATCTCGAGTCGAAAATCTCATCCGTGAACAGGGGGCATTACACTTGCATTGGGGCATACGGGGCACTGGGCATTGTTCTAGATCAATCGTAATGTGACGTCGATTAATCTTAGTTATCTCGCATTAATACTTCCGCACCGCAAACCCAGATATTTGCATTCAGATTCAGATGAATTGGAAACGGGAAAAAAAATCCGAGAGAGATTTATCGAATATTCTGTTTATGAATTCATCGAGTAATTATTCATTTAAATAATAATCACTTTGTATGCTGGGAGGCGGTTGTTTCCACGTATCGTACATTTTTTGCGGTGTTCCTATGGTAGATATAACGACACGACTACTTTGGGTGCGCTGTTGCGAAAGAACACCTATTTTAACCCTTCCCTAGCCGTGCACAAAATTAATATTTTAACTAACATTAAAGAAACATTTGTGTGATTCACTTCATAACCAATTATGTCAATGTAATTATTATTCAATTCGATAAAATTGCAACGTTGGAAAATATTGCATTTGCGGTAAGACAGAAAAAGATCAAACCTTAGTTTCACAGTGAAGAGAAAAACAAACATACGAACATAATTATGTCTCCTTCTCGCTAATTAAATGACGTATTGAATAGATCTTGAATGAATGAATGAATGCTATGAATGATACATATGTTTTTTACTTTTATTGCCCGATATTTAGAGTAAATGTATTTTAAAGCTGTTTAAGCTGATAAGAGCATTTTTTTCTCATTAAAAATGTTAAAAAAAACTCTAAATACTTAACGGTAACACGAGTTGACAACATGGTTGCTTACGGATATTTTCTATCGCGGTATGGTAAAGGTTAACCTGACGTCTGTAGCTTTGCTTTTTTTTACAATCTTCTCCTTCATAATGTAACACGTTGGCTCCATACTAAAATTCCTGGGGTGTTTAGTGGATTTCTACTATCAAAAATTCTTGGTATCTGTGACATGTCGTAGATGGGTGAAGTTCTTCTTGATTTCTTTATTATTAACGCCATGTAGGGTTTTATTTAGTCTTTAAAATATCACAGACCTATGTTCTGAATAATTACAATTTCACAATAAGAATGTGTTCATCTTAATAATTTTATATAGTCCATTTATTTTATTTTTAATGTACAGATTATCGACAGTTTTGTTAGTGAAACTGATAGATAGCTCTGGTATAACATTAAAGTTCATGTTCACAAAGGAGTCTCATAGATTTACATGAGCTACCTCAATACATACGATGAGATTGATTTCGTTCTGGAGATAAGCTCGGAGATCAGCTTGATCGTTAGAAAGAGACAAAAACTATAGACCGTTCTGACAGCGAGATTTGATACGTGCACATAAACTACCATAGATACCAGGTGCGTGTAGTGCATACAAGCGAAAAAGCTGTGCATTACTAAAATTCTGGGAAATAGATATAAATTAAATAATTGAATTAACATAAACGGAAACATTATTTAGCAATTAGCGGCATCCGTGCACCAGTAGAGACTTTAATTGCTTAGTTCTAAAAACTACCACGACAACTCACCGCTGTACCTATGGCGCTTTTGTGTATTCGCCGCATCGTGCTATTTACATTATTCAGTTCTGTCTTTAAACTAATGATTTACTCAAGTCATATAATTGGCTATTTATTGAATTGAAAATTTCTTTCGGTTGATCCGTTTTATATGGAGTCGTTACTTATGCTGTTTTTTAACAGTATAATATTTGAAAGGCTTACAACTGCGTACAAATCATTGAAGTGTCGACTTCCCCCTTTACTAATTCGTGAATTTTACTATCTTACTGCTTTTAACGTGTCGATTTCATGATTGTTCTTTAAATTTGGTGCATGGATTGGTTTTTGATTTGGGAAAAACAAAAAGCTATTGGCAGAACTATTTCCTACGTTATCCTTTAATAAATATAATTATTTTCTTTAGTTATTACGTGAAGGATTTTCAAGCATTAAATGAATCATGTTCAGTCATAGAAAGTGTTCTTAAAAATGTCCATACATTTGTTATATGGGTAAGATGGAATTATTTTACATTAAAACATAAACTTAAAAAACACTATTAATAGTACTCTAAAATTATAAATAAATACATGGTAGGGTCGTATAAACAACGCATTTATTTTGTCTAAAGACGTTGGTAAAAACGAAAGTACATATATTGTATTACATATATTATTTATGATGAAGAGAACACATTCTTATTGTGAAGTTGTAATTATTCAGAACATAGCTCTGTGATATTTTAAATATTGATACAACTTTATTAATAAAGTAGTATCAATGTGTCCAAAATTTAATAAATAGAATTGATAATTCTGGCGTCCTAATTTAATTTTAAGCTTAAGCTCAATTTACTCAAAGGTATTTGAGATTCTGTAAAAATAAGGTAGATGGCTCTTTCAAATAATGGAACGATTAAATGTATTAATATCAAAAAGGCAACATATAGGTTCGAAAATTGTCGCTAAAATTATTGTCACTGTAGCATAGTTGGATAATGCACCTTCCCCGGTTAGGAAAGAGATCCAGGTTCGAATCCCCGTGGCGCAAGAACAATATTTTTCGATAAAATTGATTTTATATGTATATCTTTCTAATTAATATATTTAATTCATATTTATTTATGATTGTATAAAATCATTGATAACAGCATAACTTAAATCTATACCTACTGCATGCCACTGATAGATCCCTACAACTATCTAGTCTGTAAGTTAGATATAAGTCATTAAACATAAGGAACTAAATTACAAACAATTATTACGTTTTAACTGCTACTGAGGAGATTCAAAATCACCTATTTGAGGAACCCGACGACAATGACATTTGACGTTTAACACACGAACGTGAAGTAAAGCGCGAGATGGCGAATTTCTGATACACGGTGAATAGGAAAGCCGAGAGTTGTCTCCAAAGCATCTTATGAGTCAAAAATCTCTTCTGTGGACATGGCCAATTAAGGCACAATTTTTGATCTTAATCTTATTTCTCTGAATTTAATATACCTAGTCATTAATGTCCACAGTCACCTTCAGCATATAAATATTATATACATACTAACTACTGATAAAAAAATAAAGATAAAACATTGAACGACTGACCCTAATCCCTGCCCCAATGGACACGGTTGATGGAATAGCACCGTAGGTGTCAGAAATTCAGAAACAGGAAAAGGGGACTTACCGAATTCCGCTTCTTCTGAGTCTCTCAATCACCTCCGGATGCAGTGGACTGTATAGAATAACATATATCACTATTTCGTCAAAGGTGAACATTGCCATTTATTGTTTTGTATGAAAACTCACTGCTGTGATTGTGATTGGTATTCGATAATATCAGTGATTGGAAACTGTGACTGTGATCACAGTGTCACATGATATCACAATACACGAAATAAAAAAACATAATTTTGAGCGAATTTACTTATATTACTCAAATTTCATTTGCATTATAAACATAACCTAACACGTATAATTAATATATATCTAATTTAATTTCATCACAAAGAGAATGAAAACCCTTAAAAAATATTTTATTTTTCGAGTCATTTAAGCGTTTTGGCAGAATCTACTAGATGGCGCTTATCACGAATTATAACGTCATTCCTTCATGAATATTTTCGTTTCATATGCACGTGCGCCGAATCACGTTTTACGACTAAATATAAATAAAATAAAAAAATGAATCACGAATCGCGATATTCGCCAATATTCAATCACTGATAGTGAGTGTGACTCAAAGATATCAGTGATTGAGTAGCGGTTCGCGAAGTTAGTTAGATTTAAGAAAGGATATTTAAAATCGTGATTGAACGGTGAAACACCTGAATCAGTGCCCATCTACCCTACCGGTGCACTAGTATTTTACTGTATAATAGTGCTATTTCGATACCAGCGTAAAAATAAAGCATCATGTTATTTTATTCCGGTCTATTAACACTTTTTTTAACTTTTAAATTCTTCAATATGTAATTCACGAAGGATGAAATAATTCGATAGTTTCGCTGTCCAAAGTATGTTGATATCAGACTGACTTCGTTTGTAAGTCTGCTTGTCGCGCATTGTGGCGCGTCGCGATGTAGTTAGATCACGTGATCGGATTAGCGCGTCCGACGTTAGACATAAAAAATGTAGAAAGTACGGCGAAACACTTGTCACCGCGTGTTTGACACATGTTAATCACCCGACACGCCCGGGCCGTTCCATTTCCAGCACGCCTTCGATTGCTGTACAGTCGTGTGCGGTTGCATTGGCGCACTCTTGACTTTGGAAAAAATTGAAAAAAATTGTGAAGAAACCTTAGAAGCCTCGTATGAGATTTTGACAATCTGTGAGACAGGGTGTACGGCTCCCTTGAGATTCTTCGGTGTACCGTCCGCACAACAAGATTTGCGGTATCGCGCCTCACTTCGAATTTGTGCGCCAAATGCAAGATATAAATTCATTGATCGTCGATGTTCCGTTTGTCAGTTGGGTGAATTTGATTCTACCACAGCGGCACTTAAAACGCAATAAACGTTTATCAAACTATATTTTTATTAACCACTTCTTGAATTTAAATACAACTAATAACTAATCAAAAATATATGTTATTGTTTCTTTAACAAAATATATTTTTAAAAAACAATAATAAATTTAGTACCTAACTCAAATTGTTACCCGATGATTCAAAATTAGTAGGAATTTTTTTTTAGAATGTGACTTGTTAAATTTAGTTGGTTGTTTATAATTTTTTGATTTGTTTTACACGCTTTATTTATCTCCAACGATTCCAAATTATTTAATTTGTGACCAACACCGTTTACATGCAAAATTGACAATCCAAATTTTTTATCAAAATCTATTAAATGATTAGAAAATTCTGAAAACCCACTATTATTCAAACATCTCAAATGCTCCCTTACTCTTATATTAAAATTTCGACCCGTTTTACCAATATAAAATGCAACACAATCTTTGCAACTATGTTTATAGACACCAGAATTGATAAATTTATCATTCTTTAGAATTTATGAGTAAATCTAACTATCCAGAATGTACAGATAGTTGTGTGTACAGGGTGGCCCAAAAAAAGTGATATAATTACATTAAATTATATCAACAATAGCTTAAATAGTTTACTAATTTACTTACTTACCTATTTATCTATATAACGTTTCATTTTTACATTATTAATTTTCCCATTGTTTATATTTGGTTTTTTCAAATTGATGCCCCAAATCACAAAAATCACTGCAGAAGACCGTATTCTAATCAAAAAATTGCGAATTGAAAAACGTCGGGGTGTTAGGAAAATGATCAAAGAGTTTCAAAACAATGCCTGGTGTACAGCTAGATATTACAGCATGACGGAGCTCCATCTCACACAGCCAGAAATACAATCAACTTTCATTGTCGTGAGAATGTTAATTTCATCGAGCCAGGCGTGTGGTCACCGAACAGGCCAGATTTAAAGATTAATTATATTATGTTCTGAAATAACTCAAGTGTTACGAGATGTACTCATTTTTTTTGGGTGCCACCCTGTATGTATGTTTCCGGGTGACGTTTGTGTGCACGTGTCGATTCTCGCCGTCAGATCGAAAGTCGAGCACACAGGGTATGAGTTTTTGTTTATTTTTACTAATCTCAAGCTGATTTTTCAAAGCGATCTACTTTTGAGTAAAAACTAAATATTTGCATACCCGACTGCCTAGAATATTCGAGAACTAATAATAATTAAAAAAAAAAACATTAATTAATTTGCAACCGTTCATTACCAACCTTTCAAAAGAGCTCCCACTGGCTCACCGATTATAGCCATATCTAGTTTTTATAAAATAAGTCTTAATAATTATGTTTACTCAGCGTCTGAATAAATAGAACATTCTAAAATCTCATCACGAGATTTGAACTCGCAAACAATTGTACAATAGTCTAGCTCATGCTGCCGTCTCCTTGAAATCTGCAATCGCTAATATAATGTAACAAAAACTTAAATGAGAGCAACGGCAGTAGGGAGTCGTGAAGATCATAATAATTAAGAAGAAGCAAAGAATAGTAGATTAATAATAATCTATTTCACGAGTGGTGCAAAAACCATAATGAGCCTTACTACGTTTAAAGAGTTCTTTTTATGAACCACCACAATCTCAGTTTTAACCTACAAACATATCTTGTTCTCCCTTAACCACAACAATAGTTGCAACCTCCTCACTCTTTCTCTCATCTTTTTTCTTTTTCTTTATCTTCTGCACCTGAGCATACTTGTGTACCTAAACATTTCTGTGGATTTTCATAAATGTTAAATATTTATTGTGTTAGTTCTGTCACCGTATTTCAGTACTTAGTCCCGTATTACTATTTGTCCTGTTTTGGTTCCGTTTTCTCTCTAAACTTGCGCCACGGATCAATGTCAATCTCAACTGTCAGTGCTCAGTGAACGCTAATTTGTTTTGCGCGTGTGCATTATTTATTATATCGTTATTATTACTTTTTTCGGTAATCCAATTTTTATACCTAGAATAAAAGATGTCAAAGAAAAAGTATACCAACAATTTGACATTTATAAATAAATGAATTTTTTTCATATTTTGGAAAATAAGGCGAAATTGAATTTTTATCTGATATTATTATGATTAATTAAAGTCTGAATAAAATAAGTAATAATAAGTATATATGTATACAGTAGCGTGCAGTAGGTATAGATTTAGATTATGCTGTTACCAATGATATTATACAATCATATATAGTATATGTACTTTCGTTTAACGACGTTTAACTTTATACGACCCTACCGTGTATTTATTTATAATTTTAGAGTACTATTAATAGTGTTTTTAAATTTGTTTTAATGTAAAATAATACCTTCTTACTCGTATAAAGAATGTATGGACGTTTTTAAGAACACTTTCTATGACTGGACATGATTAATTTATTGTTTTAAAATCCTTTACGTAATAACTAAAGGAGATAATTATATTTATTAAAGGTTAACGTAGGAAATAGTTCTGCCAATTGCTTTTCGTTTTTTCCAAATCAAAAACCAATCCATGCACCAAATTTAAAGAACAATCATGAAATCAACACGTTAAAAACAGTAAGATAGTAAAATGATCGAATTAGTAAAAGAGGAAGTAGGCACTTCAACGATTTGCACGCAGTTGTAACCCTTTATAATGTTATTTTGTTAAAAACCAGCCTAGATAATGACTCCATATAAAACGGATCAACCGAAAGGAATTCAGTAAATAGTCGTTTATATGACTTGAGTAGTTCACTAGCTTAAAGATAGAACAGAGTAATGTGAATAGCTCGATGCGGCGAATACACAAGAGCGCCATGGGTTTTAGAACTTAGCAATTAAAGTGTCCACTGGTACACAGATGGCACCAATTGTAAAATAACGTTTTCATTTATGTTAATCCGAGTATTTAATTATTTTTAGTAATGCACAGCTTTTTTTCTTGTATGCATTCCATATCCTGGTGAATAGTATTAAAAGATTCAAATTGTACATCGAATTTTGTTTGTAAAGTGGGTATACAAGATATATATTATTTTTTTTAGCAACATTTTTGACAATCTTTTCGCATCCAATGTTTTTAAATGTTCTTGTCCATTTCGCGTACCGCTCTGGGTCTTGCATTGTCATATATTACACAGTGATTAAAAGGAGATTTTACAAGTAGTCTCCGCCCACAATCCTAACAATGTGATTCTCAATGATTTACTATAATATTATTCAGCGTTACGTCATTTGTAATTCAATTAGTATATTTCCATGCGCGGTAGAAAGCGGTTCGGTGCCGGACCCCATCCCATTGGGCAAATCCCGATGGTATGATAATTGTTTAAATTATTATTTAAATTGATTTTGGTACGTACTTAAAAAAAAAAAAACACCAATTTGTATGTCGGTGTGATGAAATGCTCGGCTTGCGAAATGTTACGTGAAATAGAAGGATTTTTTTTAATGTCGTGCGGTATTCGGGTGGCTGTAAGGATTCCGGTGGGCGAAATCCCAAAATACCGACAAGCTAACAAATAATAGGTGTTATATCGCTCGACACAATCAAATAATATTTTTTTAGGAATGATAGATAGATAGACGGTCGTGTTACATGTTTCACCGACCGTAGAACGTGTAGAAGATGTACAGTATGTCCAGCGGAAAATTTTCAAGTTTAGTATATTAAATAAAAATAAAAACTACAATGTTATTCTCGTGTTTTATTTATGAAAAATATAGTTTAACGATGCGGATTTTACGTTTTATAAACAATATCGTCTAAATGGCGTCCATTTCTCTCGAGACACTCTTGTAATCGGACTCTTAAATTTGCGAACAATGCGTCGGTTCAATGGCAGCAACTTCACGGAATTGTTAAAGGATTATTGGTGTAAACTCTCGACTTAAGGTATCCCCTCAAAAAAGTTACACAGTGTAAGGTCCGGTGACGGAGGTGCCCAGGGTATGTCTCCGTACTTGCTGATTAATTTATTGGGAAAAATTCCCCTCAGTCTTGCTGAAATTGCGTTTTGTTGTTAAACCCGGGAAACAGCTGCAGTTGCGGTACCAAAAACTCGTCGATCATTCGGCAATACACGTCAGCAGTGACTGTCTCTCGTTGGTTAAAAAAATAAGGGCCACTATCACTCGGGTAGAAATTGCACACTGCACTGTCGTTTTTGGACAATGCAAACGTTTTTGACGGCATTCTCTTGGGTTGCCGAGGCACCAGTATCTCATGTTCTGTTTATTAACATAGCCATCGATATGAAAATGTATAATTGTGTATAATTGTATAAGAGTGATATAAAAATTCGCTTTTTCCCCGGAACACCGCGAATACTTTTGAGATTAAGCGAGCACTTTTTTAACGTATTGACGGCCCATCGCTGTCTCTACCTACATCTACGGAGAAACGGTGTGATGATAAATTAGTAAAAGGTAATAAATATCAAAGAAATTGGTATTCATGAATCTCCTTAAAAGCCTTAATTTTTCCAGCATTTAAGCTCAAATTGGGGATGAAAGGCTTTAATCTTTACCGAGGTCCGGTGCTGTAAACTCAGTATACATGGAGACTTTTTAAGTTTGATGAATATGAATATTTTACATTTATTACTTATATTAATCATTAAAATAATAGTTGATATATGACAGCAGGAAAAAAACTGGCTACTTTTAACACAGACGGATGTCTAGTAAAATAGCCTGGATAGTTTTGCATATATCAGACGCGGGGTCTACTTCATTCCACACAATAAACTACAAGTGTATACTTAATTGAAATATAATTGTAATATAATTGCAATATAATTGCAATCAATTATTGTGTAAAAGTGCTAAAAATTAGAAAATCATTGGTCATCATGAACGATAGCATAAAGACGAATAAGACACGTCTAACTCGGTTAGCGCACGCTCTGGCACTAACTAAAGTGATGATCGGCCTCCAGCATCCCGCGTCCCGTGCACTACGCTTTCCGCACCACTCCGCACGTACACACACACGTATTGTCAAATTCACGTCAGGTCCTTCGAGAAAACAATTTTTACTGTTGCGTACGGTAAATACTTATATATTGTAATTATTTTATCTAATACTTAAATATATTACGGAGGAATACCTAAAATATGAACTCTGTATTTAGTATATTTACAGAGGTATTCACATAATTAGAGGCAATGTCAATTCAGTTTACATCACCGGAGAGGAAAGGTTAAAAAAATATATATGTCACAAATAAGGTAAGCATTAAGTTCTTCTAAAATTCTATCCTCAACATTGCATCAGTACGTACAGCATTAATAAAAATAAAAATGTTGAAGCTGGATTTACTGCTTTCTTGATGCACCGAGGATCACATCTGTGATCGATCCTTCGTGATCACATCTGTGATCCTTCGTGATCACAGAACGTATTCTGGATTGGTCGGTGCTCCTGTAAACACGCGGAGGAACTAACTAAATTAAATCTGATAAACTACAATAGTTAAAATTAAGATTTTTAAAACTTACAGTAGATAACAGAACGAAGTGTTTGTATAAAAATGATTATTAGGAGAACACATTCTTATTGTGAAGTTGTAATTAAATATGAATTAAATATATTAATTAGAAATGGCGTCTGCTATCAGTTTACTCAAAGGTATTTGAGATTCTGTAAAAATAAGGTAGATGGCTCTTACAAATAATGGAACGATTAAATGTATTAATATCAAAAAGGTAACGAAAATTGTCGCTAAAAATATTGTCCCTGTAGCATAGTTGTATAATGCACCTTCCCCGGTTAGGAAAGAGATCCAGGTTCGAATCCCGGTGGCGCAACAACAATATTTTTCGATAGAATTGATTTTATATGTATATCTTTCTAATTAATACATTTAATTCATATTTAAAAATGATTATAGTAAATTATTTACAATATGCTAAATCTGACCAGTTGACAAAAAAGTAACATGTGCCATCATATTCCAAGAGATGATAGATACTGATCCTCACCGAAGCTGTTCCAGCAGATCGTCGGGTCGACCCGTGAGAGTACCGTTCGCGAACAGTGTGCACGGTGAGAGAACGAGAGGATGTGTTGTGTCAAATATAATTAACAAAATCACTAAAGACTTTTTAAACATTTAAAAAAATGATGAGATCTCAGTGTCAACCTTAATACATAACGTAAAATAAAATATTCTTATACAATTTTTTGTTTTCTCGTTAGATTATATTACCTGTAAAAATTGTATATTTTTTCTTTATATCTTTCCAAGTAATTAATCGATTTTTCTTAACATGATTTATAAGCGTGTCTCACCACTCTAAATAGATATTACTGTATATTATATTAACATAACAATTTGGTGTGTTAACACAATATATACTACTTTTAGTTCATTAACATCTTATCATTTTTTTTCCCTTAAATATTTAATTTATATAAAAATAAATATTGTTTATAAAACCTCAATAATGACTATTTAAAAGGCAATCCTTGCAGTTTGGAAAAAAATTAAATTATAATGTATATATATGTAATAAAGTTGACACAAAAATAAATCAAGTACATTTTTCATTATACATTATTGAGTAGTCCATGATATATCTGACTGGACAAATTAGCTCTTGCTAAACTAAGATCTCAGCAGATTAACCCAAAGGTTAGGTTAAGTTAGTTTATGTTAGGCAGTGGCGTAACTACATTGGTGTAATTACATCGAGGCACGCGTTTAAATTTGTATCAATACTTTTGCGGTAATCGATTGTTTTTCCAGTGCCAATGTGAAAACATTATGACTCTATACACTAATATCGGCTGAAGTGAGAATAATTTCAGTTTCGAATGCATGAAAGTGTCTAAAATGTATAAATAAACATAATACTAATTATATATACTATTATACAGGGGGCTTCCATTTTGCATTGGGCCCCAATTTTTCTAGTTACACCAGTGATGTTAGACTAGAATGTTAATTTAAACGTAATTAGATTTCTTTCTTATTCTTGATAATTATAAATGCGTTGAGCATGAAGTGGGCAGTATTAAAAGAAGGGTAGCAGGGTCGCGTCAAGCCTAAGGGAGCGCTTTTAGTGTAAATGCACATACAGGATGGGTCAAAAAAAATGAGAACATCTCGTAACACATGAGTTATTTCAAAACATAATATAATTTTTAATGTAATTTTTTTTTGCACAATATTTAGCTGATCAGAAATTATCAAAACACTCCATATTGCATCATCTACTGGGTTTAAATCTAGACTGTTCGGTGGCCATTCCTGGCTCGACGAGATTAACATTCTCACGACGAAGAAAGTTGATTGTATTTCTGGCTGTGTGAGATGGAGCTCCGTCCTGCTGTAACGTCTAGCTATACTCCAGACTTTGTTTTAAAACTCTTTGATCATTTTCCTAGCACCTCAAAGTTTTTCAATTCGTAAATTTTTGATCATAACACGCTCTTCTGCAGTGATTTTTGTCATTCTGGGCAACAATTTGAAAAAATCAAATATAAACAATGGGAAAATTAATAATCAATGATGGCGACTGGAAACTATCGAAATAAAACGTGATATAGGTAAATAAGTAAACTATTTAAGTTATTGTTGATATAGTTAAACTAATTTTGACGTAATTATATCACATTTTATGAAATGTTCTCACTTTTTTATTTTGTCTTTTGTCTGTTTAAGTGTCGGCCCAGTGCATCGGTTCCTTTCATAAAGGCGTTATTTCTCTGCATCGTTTCCCAGGAACCATTCTTTCGTAACAATATTTTATTTTTATATATTTAGAATTCGGAATTCGCTGTGAAATTATAAATAATTATGAGAACGATTTCAACAATTCCTAGTTCAGGATACCCTCGTGTCCCGAGTTCCCCTCTCCGGCGCGCGTGCAGACGGCCAATTGCAGACATTGCAGAGTTTACACAGCCCGCCCCTTTGGGCCGGAGTTGGCTAATTATTGTTATTAAAGTGGACGTGCTGGGAATACTCTTCCTCCAGCGCGGCCGTCCCCTTCGCGGCCGAGATCCAGCCCAGACGCGCGGCCGGTCGGCCGCTTGCGCAATCCGCAAGTTATGCGAGAATTTTGATCGGGCCCGCGATGCCGAACTAGTTCGCGAAATCGTAATGTATGCGAGCGGGTAGGTACTCGTTTACGTAACGCCGAAATCGCCAAATGCCCTCCCATGTAGGCGCGAGTTGGATATTTGAATGGGCCGCGGTTTTTGCCCGTGTGACAGCGGATTACGCGGGAGAAAGTGGCACTTCTCAATGATCTGTCACACTTTTTTTTCTTCTGGTTTTAGACAGTGGCGCGTTTCAGCCGAGGGCTTTCGATTTTTAAAGGATTTACTTGTTCTTTAGTCGGTTTCCTCATTTCTCACTGAGATCACCGATCGTAATTCTCGTATTGTGATCTGTGTTGTCATTGACATTGTCCTTAGATGAAAAAGTGATGTCTTTGATTTGGTCGATACATCGTGTTGGAGATTGCTTTCTTTCTCTCTGGCATTTCCGGTCACCATCAGCTTTTTTAGGTTTTCATTTTAAGGCGGACTGACAGTGCCATCTTACGACGGTTAGCCGAGGCGCCGTAACGCGTTTAATACCGAGTCACAGAGACCTTGACAGCTTGACATGACGGTCGGCGAGAACGAGGAACAGAGTCTAGAACATTCTTCTCTCGCGACTGTTCCAGCTAACGCTTTCACATTGTAAAATATATTCATACTTAATAGTTTATCTTCTTAATCTACTACTTAGCGTGCCAGTGCAAATAAGCATCTCGACAAGGCCACAGGTGCGTCTCTTATTAATCAATCCCTGATAATTCACTTCCAACAAAATTACACCTTTTGTAAAGAGTCAAACCACGAGTTGGGATTGATCCTGCCGAAGCCGACTAAAATGCATAAGCCTTAGCGATTACCCATTATGGATCAGCCCAAAATTCTCTCTGCAGGCAATGTGTTCAATAAATTGGAGCTTGCATCTCATCTAGGATCATTAGATGTTACAAAATTGAGACAATGATGCACATTCCAGAGGATTCTAAGCATTCACCTACAGCATCAACACCGTAACATCAAAATAATTCTTATTGTTTTTAATTGCAATAGTCTCCTTCAGTCGACATGGCCATGAATCGGCTCCTCTAATTTCAGATCATCTGGACTAGCATTCACAGCATACGACGCCAACACCACAGCTAGGAGCTGTCTAACAAGTTTTTTTCTTCCGATTCTTACGTTATTATTATAAATATAACCGAACCGGTTGATGCTATTTATACATTGTGATATCCTTGTGATCGTATATGTGTGTGTGTGTCAGAGCGCCGCACCGCCGGGGTGGTATGTATGTGTGTGTGTGTGTGTGTGTGTGCAGGGATAAAAAGGGGACGCGCGCAAGGCGTTAGCGTTTGACTTGGTACAGGTATACAAGATATACCTTGTACCTTAAACGTAATAAATATATAAAAAATAGTTTATTTTGGACCTGAAGATTGAAGAACCGAAACGTACTATCTACGCAAGTACGTAACATAAATTAATCAAAAATAGTATAATCAACGAGCAAGTAGAGAACACTAATTAAATTAAAAAAACTACAATTATCTAGGAAGTAGAATAACATATATGATACCAGAAAGTCCTTGCATGTAAAAATTTGATTAATAACGACAAAACAATTTTAAAACGCAAAAAATAAATCAAAAAGAAAGACATAAAAGCGATTCATCTAAATCTGAGTGCATAGCATATTCCAGAAGTGCAATCAGAGTGAGAGATATATATATATTCGTAGATTGGAAGCATTCGAGATGTGCTCCTGCATCTTTCTTCAGAAGAATTGATATAATAAGTTGGACAGAGAGAGAAAAGAGCAAGAAAAGAGGTTCACAATAGATGAAATCGAAAGAGCTACGAGTTTAGAGTACTTTCTTAGATACAATGTATACCTGAGAAATATAATTGAGGGAAGAAGGCATAGAAGAAGTCCCACACAAAAATGTATTCTTGTTATAATGGGCAAGGCAAATGCAGGCACTTACATACAAATAACTGCACACAGTGATACGTGCACAGATAGACAACTCAACACAAAGTAATATAATATTAATATTTAGGTAGATTAATATGTTACCTCATGATAGTTTACATTCCTTTGAGGCAGATTACGTTGATTTACTTTTACGTTAGAGGTTATTTAATATGGCAGCAAAATAACAAGCTGAGTGCAGTGTGTGCCTGTCACTGTGTGCAGTTGTCTGTTTGTGCGTCTATCTTTTGTGCAGTTGCCACGCGTGTGCCCTTGTTTCCAATTGGATCCAAGATAGTTTTCTAATATGAAATGAGATGATTTGTTTATTGTTGTCAAATTTTAAATACAAATCAAATGTATTAATTAGAAAAATATACATGTAAAATCAATTTTATCGAAAAATATTGTTGTTGCCACCGGGATTTGAACCCGGACCGGCTTTCAAATAATGTAACAATAGATGTATTATTTTTGAATTTCAAAAAAATTACACTTTTCAAATTCAAATTTTCATCTTCTTTATTTTTACGAAATCTCAAATACTTATGAGTAATCCGACAGGAGACGCCGGAGTTAACGATTCATTTTTATTAAATTTTCTGAATAATTACAACATCACAGTAGGAATGTGTTCTCCTTAATGAGTTGTCAAATTGTCGGGTATTAGGGACACTGAAACCTTGCAGTGACCAGACTTGCACGCCACTGAGAACATGTGTCTATAAGTAACATTGGATATTACAGTCATATTTATTACATCAAGTCAGGTTATTTATGTGCGATGGACTGCCATGCGGGTTGGGTGAGCTTGGACATCTAGCCCGGTGTGAAATAGGTGAATGCGAGGATGATTTACGATTTAAATGAGACGCGCGGCACCTACGTGGAATGTGAACCGCGAATGGCCGCGGTCGCACCTGTCTATGGTTATCGTACTGGGTTCTAGAATAAAATAAATAGAGTTATTTTATGTGAATGCTAAAATATTTAGCAATATTTGAATGTGCCCAAGAGCACACAATTACCGGATTTTTACCTACAAAGGCACTGTTATTAAACAAATATCAGATATCTCATAGACACAAAGCTATTTTTGATTATATTTATTGGAAAATATGGGGTAATTACATGGCTTACGACCTTTTCATTCTCGCCTCCTCAATCTTTACATTTATCAATTTTTTTAAAGTTGTATATGTGTTAGTGTGTGGCCTCGCTTCGAGTACCAGTATTATGTTTTTACAATTATAAACGAATTGTTTATCATCTTCTACAGGTTTTTTTTTTACCACAACGATGTTTTACCAAACAACGAAAGGTGTAGTGTTCTGATAAGTTTGTATGTTCATAACGGCATCCAGTTCAGGTGTCAGTTTTTTAATACTGACAATAATTCATAAATTATTAACGAGTCTTATGATTTAAGAACAAAATGATACAGCAGCGGCCACAATAGATTGCTTATCTGCTAGTGGAAAAGATTATCTCAAAACGCCTTAACCCTTTTCCCGCGGATGACTCAAAATGAGTCGCCGTGTTACGCCCGCCGCGAGCGGTGAAAATCGTACCAAAATTATTTGTAATCTTTATGCTATCGACGTCTGTCGATATCTGTCAAGGATTATTAGCCATCTTATAAACACACACGAAATGATAAAAGTCCTCGTATCATCCAGTATTGCTCAGTTATTCAAATTCTCAAACTCAGTAATGCGTTTCAAACTATAGAGTTAAATTTAATTTAACTTGTAAATATTAAGTATGCATTAGTGTCAGAAATCAGCGCCTGCGCAGATCACTACTTCGCTCTAGTACGTGTGACCACAACTGGCGCTAGTGTAGCGATGGTGTACGGCACTGTTGTGTTCTCTCATGGATAATTTTGTTCACGTTATATTGTAATATGTATTTGTTTATGTTTGTGGGGCTATTTGAGAAGCATCGCTATCGATTTATTAAAAACAAATCATAAACTTGTTGCAATATCGTAAATTATAATACTACCAAAGAGTGCCGCGTGCGAAAGACGTCATGCGTACTTATGAACGCGATCAATGAGTTAAAACTTTATTGCAAAACATTCTGCCTTGGGACATTTTAAAGAGTCACTCTTCAATTCCATCGCATGCGGGTTTAATTTTCAATATTCCACATGCCCGCGTGGCAAGCTACGTAAGTACGCCGGCCTTAAACTCGCCAGTTCCATAGAAAATAAACAACATGTTGCCTATCTGCCTAAATTATGCAAATTGTTTCTTATCATTAGATGAATCGGCTACCGTGCAATTTGCTCGCACGCTGGGGCCAAATTAAACATTTTACAAAGTTTAGATACGTATCGCGAGGAAACAAATCGGGTGCCAGAAAAAATAATGAATACACATTTTCGCGCGACCCACCGCGGCCATTTTGTCGTGTCGTAAAAGCAATTTGGAAAGAGTTGCCCAACGCGACCGGCAGTGGGCGCCACCCGACGACATAAATTCAATTCGCATTTGAAATGATTGATTTGCGACTGGACGAGAAAATAACCGTAAACATTAGAATATTTTGGCGGGACCGCCATTTTTTTTGGCCCGGTCCATTTTGTCGACAGCCTTGTCTGCGTGTTTCTGTAACGCAATGTGATATTGCACAATTCATGTTTAATTGATCGACAGACCGTGATTATGGAGCATTTATTGAATTGTAAAGACTGCTTAGCTAATGGTGCGGGTGCTTCGGAGGCTCGTCTTGATAGTCGCCGAATGAAGCGCGGAGAGAGCTGTTCATTGTATTTTGTACGCAAAGTATCAAGTAATATTTCATTACCCATCTTGCTAGATCAAAGTCCGTATCGAGTTGGTCTATGAAGTAGCTCAAGCGTGTGTATATCAGACGCGATCTCTTCATACATGCATTGGATGCTCCGCATCCCTAGTGTTCTAGAGTCAAAGAGCTTTGGACTTTTTATTTTTAGCCGAAAACAGCGCTGCAGTAAATAAATTCGTACTGTTTTTATACACACACTACGACACGGAGCGAGTCGAAATTCATGTATATTCTCAACTTACGAATATCTATGAATCGCGTAAATACACAGATACCAGCAATAGTGGATTCTATCATTCGTTCCGTATCCACAAAGTTTGAGAGTATTTGACTTTCGCGCGTGGGCATTCAGTTCCGCCTTTCAAGGTCTTCGTATACTGTACACGCATTCGTTAACAGCATCCAATGAACATAAAACGGCTTTAATGCTTATGGGTATAATGCACAGAATAGCATACATATTACGAAGCTAAGGGATTGTTTTGAGAAATATGTTTGTGTGACGCATTTTTGACAGTTTGATTTGAATACTTGAAGCCGATATTTATTGAAACATTAAATATCTTTCGATTATATGTCATATTTGTATATTTGACAGTAGGTATAAACTTATTATCCAGCATCTCTTCTACGACAAGTCATCGACCGCCACTGGTGGATATACATAGATATATATACACTATTGAACATGGTAAATAAATAAAAATATATAAAAGTAGTTGTATTAATTAGAAAGATATACATATAAAATCAATTTTATCGTAAAATATTGTTGTTGCTATCGGAATTCGAACCTGGATCTCTTTCAATCCGGGAAACGTGCATTAACCAATTATGCTATACCAACACAGTGGATTGACGACAAATTTTCGAACTTACATGCTAAACTTTTCAAATTAATACATCATCTATCGTTCCATTATTTGAAAGCCATCTTCTTTATTTTTAAGGAATCTGAAATCCGCCAGAATTAATAATTCATTTTTATTAAATTTTGATTAAATTGATTTTATATGTATATATTTCTAATTAATACATTACATTTCGAAACATTTTTTTCATCATAGTTGGCTCAGGTATCATCGTACCAGAGCCACACCTGTACAATTTGACGTGAGACTCGGTATCGCATTAAATTCAGAGGGCAGCCAGAGAGAAGCTATATGAATCATACACCCCCTAAAGGGGAGGGTAGACGTCACAGGCATATGTTGCAGTCGCAGAACTAGGTCACAGTCCGGCAGAAATTCACCCTGTCCAGGCCGCAAGAGCCAGTGGAATGCTCTGATATAACTATTGTAAACTTTGAAAGAAACGCTGGTAAAAAGTGAAAGCATCTCGTAACACACGAGTTATTTCAAAAGATAATATAATAAATCATAATTCTTAGTGTCATTTTTTTTGCACAATATTTAGCTAATCAGAAATCATAGAAACACCCCTTATTGCATAATCTACTGGGTTTAAATCTGGGCTGTTCGGTGGCCACATGCCTGGCTCGATGAAATTAACATTCTCACGACGATGAAAGTTGATTATATTTCTGGCTGTGTGAGATGGAGCTTTGTCCTGCCGTAATGTCTAGGTATACCCCAGGATATGTTTTGAAAGTGTTTGATCATTTTCCTAGCGCTCCGACGTTTTTCAATTCGCAAATTTTTGATCATAACACGGTCTTCTGCAGTGATTTTTGTCATTCTGGACAACAATTTGAAAAAACCATATATAAACAATGTCGAAATCAAACGTTATATAGGTAAATAGGTAAGTAAGTAAATTAGTTAACTATTTAAGCTACTGTTGATATAGTTAAACTAATTTTGACGTAATTATATCACATTTTATGAAATGTTCTCACTTTTTTATTTTGTCTTTTGTCTGTTTAAGTGTCGGCCCAGTGCATCGGTTCCTTTCATAAAGGCGTTATTTCTCTTCACCGTTTTCCAGGAACCATCCTTTCGTAACAGTATTTTATTTTTATATATTTAGAATTCGGAATTCGCTGTGAAATTTTCAGAATTCATAATTATAAATTAATTTTGATGCAAATATATCACATTTTATGAAATTTCTCCCTTTTTTTGGCCGTCCTGTGGGTCGATGGAGGGATGAGATCAGAAGGGTGGGCTGCAAGAAGGCGGTCCTAGTGAGTGGTCCATCGAACTGTGGATAATGATAATGGACCAAAATGAATTTATCCCAATCGTCGTATCTGTCGAAGATGTGTGAGTTGTATACTTACACAGCTCTACACACTCTCACACGCAGGCGGGCACAGACACCCGCACACGTGCTGTTCGCTTCTGTCTTATGTGACAAACGTTGCCCAACAATGCAACAGTTGGAATTCTTTCCATTGTTGAGAATGTCCTCTAATGGAACGGCCGACCTTGGCCTACTTGACGGTCGGTTCCGCCTGCGGGGTCCAAAGGTCACCATGAATCATTCGCTAATTAGTGGGGCTACCTACCTGGCCACCTACCAGGCGGCCGGCCTGCCCGGACGCGAGCTTTCAGCCCGGTGGCGCCTGGCCATACGAGTAACGAAATAATTTAATTAATACAAATTAAATGTATTAATTAGAAAGATATACACATAAGATCAGTTTTATCGAAAAATATTGTTGATGCCAACGTGCGTTAGCCGATTACGCTGTACCAACACAGTGGAGTGACGACAAATTTTCGAACTCATATGTTACACTTTTCAAATTGATAAATCCCATTATTATTTTTACATCTCAAATACCTTTGAGTAAACCGATAGAAAAAGCCAGAATTAACAATGAATTTTTATTAAATTTTGGACACATTGATTAAATTTATATATTATTAAGGAGAACACATTCTTATTGTGAAGTTGTAATTATTCAGAACATCTGTTCGGTCTGTGATATTTTCAATACTAATTTAATGTATTAATTGGAGAGACATACATATAAAATCAATTTTATTGTAAAATATTGTTGTTGCTGCCGAGATTCGAACCTGGATCTCTTCCGATCCGGGGGGCTTTCGTGTATTAATTTGAAAACGTTTAACATGTAGGTTCTTTCAATAAGAAGACAATGCAGTGATGGTAAAAGCGTTATTTAAACCGTTATTTTGACTGTGATTGTATTCAATTATAATAATGATTGATAACTGATTAACGTCATTCTTCGAGCAGTGATTGGTACACTAGAAAGTAAGCTTCCGACAGTTAAATCTCAGTTACCAATCATCGACACAATCACAGTAACCTAACGGTTTACCATCACTATAAAACAGTATATGGTCATGTGACATGTGGTTATTGGTCATTTTTAATATGATTCCATATTTGATAGTTATGGTACAATGGTTTTTTTAAATTCTATTCGAAAACAGGTAAAAGTGGACATGTCCGCTTTTGATTCTGGACCTCACATATATTGCATTAAGCTTTTTTTTAGCTAAGTACATACTTATACCTTTTACTTGG
Source organism: Eubasilissa splendida (assembly GCA_031772225.1). Lineage (NCBI taxonomy): Eukaryota > Metazoa > Arthropoda > Insecta > Trichoptera > Phryganeidae > Eubasilissa > Eubasilissa splendida. The sequence goes on along the minus strand of CM062858.1, from coordinate 4,366,398 downwards.
GGTATGTTAAGGTATTTATTAGCATTTGAAAGAACTTTGTTCGCTTGTGTCGTGCAGTGTCGTGCGGCGGCTAATTCTACAATGGCCCAGTGAGATAAAGCCATAAACACAATAAAAAACAATTGTTGACGGCTATCGTTGAGATAATAAATAGGCCAATTAAAACAGTGCTGTGATTCAATGATTATTATGGCCGTGTATATCTGAGACACGGCGTGTACGCGGTGAGCTGCGAAAGCCGAAAGTTGTCTACAAAGAATCTTATGATGGCACAATCCCTGTCTCAATTAGATAATCTAAAAAAATATCAGTGAAAAAAATATACAAGCACATAATTAGAGCGCACCCACCATATTCTCAGGATCGATTTATTAAGCTCAAGACTCTTATTTCGGTCCTACTCTGACGTCGCCTGGTTGGCATTTTTTTTTAACCCATTGATCGCGTTCATAAATACGCATGACATCTTTTATACGCGGCACTCTTTGGCGGCATTATAGTTTACTATTTTACAGTACGATATTGCAACAAATTTATGACATGTTTTTAAGAAATCGATAGCAAAGGTTCTCAAGTATCGACACGAACATAAACAAATACAGAAATCAAAACCATAATTACAAAATAACGTAAACAAAATTATCCAATGCCCTACATCAGGGGTCGGCAGACCGCGGCTCTTCTCATAGACATTTGCGACTCTTCAACTCAAATACAATCATATTTTAAATATGAATTAAATATATTAATTAGAAAGATACGCATATAAAATCAATTTTATCGAAAGACATTCTATATACCTACCACGTGGACAGCGTACGTCGCACGCGTAATGGGCGCGAAGACGAAGATCTATTCTAAATTGCCGAGAACAGATTTCGATTGAACAAATTATGTGGATATCATCTGTGGTTCTGCAACAATGATACACATCTGGACGGAGACTGCATCAGAAGAAGAAAAAAAATAGTTCATGAATTAACAAAACATCAATATGCGAATAGACGAATTTCGCCTACCCCAGCCGAGAGCCAACATTTTTGGCAAATGTGAGAAATATGAATTAAATATATTAATTATAAAGATATACATATAAAATCAATTTTATCGAAAGACATTGTTGTCGCGCCACCGGGATTCGAACCTGGATCTCTTTCCAAACCGGGGGAGGTGCGTTATCCAACTATGCTACAGCGACGATATTTTTAGCGACAAATTTTCGAACATATATGTCACAGAGCTATGTTCTGAATAATTACAACTTCACAATAAGAATGTGATCTCTTAACAATCATATTTGATACATGGAATAGTTTGTCTGCAATATATGACACAATAAAAAAACTAGCATTTACCAATCTCACATAATATATAAACATTATCTTCCATGAATCAAATAAAAAAAATATTAAGGAGAACACATTCTTATTGTGAAGTTGTAATTATTCAGAACAGGTCTGTGATATTTTAAATACTAATTTAATGTATTAATTATAAACATATACATATATAATTAATACATTAAATTAGCATTTAAAAAAACATCACAGATCGTCAGTTCTGAATAATTACAACTTCATAATAAGAATGTGTTCTGCTTAATAATAATACAAGTTGTATCAATGTGTCCAAAATTGAATAAAATGAATTGATAATTCTGGCGTCTGCAGTCGGTTTACTCAAATGTATTTGTGATTCCGTAAAAATAATGTAGATGGCTTTCAAAAATAATGGAACGACGGATGTATTAATTTTAAAAAGTGTAACATGAAAAATACTGGCGCTATAACACAATTGGTAGTGTACTTCCCCGGATTGGAAATAGAGATCCAGGATCGAATCCCGGTAGCGCAAAAACAATATTTTTCGACCAAATTGATTTTATATATTTATAATTAATACATTTAATTAGTATTTAAATAAAAAATAATAATTAACAGGCGAATTAACCGACGATAATTTACAATCATGTCTAAAATTGAACTTACCTCGTTTTTTGTTGTCATTAAAATTTATATAGCTACAGTGAAAACGTATGTTGCGGCTCTATGAAAAGGTTGAGATTTTGTTTACTTAATATTTTTTTTTTTTTTTTTCCAATTCCTTAGAGTCTACGATACTCTGAGTACTCTACATGCGGCTAGACCGCCAAATCTACTGCTACAAGTGCATCAGCGCTAATCGCTTTTTTCTAACTACCTTATTATAATAAACATCATATGTGTTTTATATTAATACATGAATTGGAAGGGTAAAAAATTCTGATAAAAAACCCTCTAAACAATTTACTGGAAGTTAAGTATTTCAAATTAATTAGGCGCGACACTTTATGTACAGTGCCGCCTTATTCTAGCACAATCCTTATATATTTAAACTAAAATAAATAACTACTAAACTTAAAAATATATTGTTTTATTGTTTTTACAGATCATAAATTGGAGAGTTCAGTCGACGCTGTCCGCTTCTGTGTGCATCTCAGTCCGGAGGATCGAGCGCGTTACTTCGCTGCAGGAAATAGTGCCCGGGCAATCTGTGTTTGTATCTGAAAGGCATTAAGCTGATGTTGTGCTCGTACGAGCCGAGGCCCCGGATGAGAGGATTATCTTGAGAAGGATGGGAGCAAGATTTGTGGAAGTTTGCTGATAATTTATCGAAGCATTGCATAATCGTGTTCACCTTGTGCCGGTGGTGTAGTCGCGTCAAATTTGTTTTGGGTGAGGTGTTGTGGATGTTTTTAAGCGCTTTGTTTTGTATCACTTGGAGCTGCATGTATTTTGTTTTGTGTATGCTGCTGAAGGCAGGCGCTGCGTATGTGATGGTAGGCAGAACCATACTGTGGTATATTATTGTTTAATATTTGGCTCTTCTCATTAGAAGACCCCTGTCCTACAGCATCGCTACACTAGCGCCATTTGCGGTCACACGTACTAGAGTGAAGTAGCGATCTGCGCAGCCGCTGATTTCTGACACCAATGCATACTAAATATTTACAAGTTAAATTAAATTTAACTCTATAGTTTGAAACGCCGACACGAGGACTTTTATTATTTGTTTGTATATAAGATGGCTAATAATCTTCGACAAATATCGACAGTAAAGATTCCACATAATTTTTTCCTCTAAAATGAAATCAACCAATCACAACGCTTGTCGATAATGACGCGATGGCCACTAGAACGATATATATATATATACAGAAAATAATGTTTACAATTTTGTACATTTGTACATGAGAACACATTCTCATTGTGAAGTTGTAATTATTCAGAACATAGGTCTAAATCAGTGATTCCCAAATTGGTCTATATCGACCCCCAGGGGTCTATGATAATCTGCGAGGGGTCTACGTCAGCGAAAAAAAAATTTGGGGGTCCATGAAATGAAAATGGGGGTCCACGATAGTGGATCTCAACATACACCGATAGTACCTATTTACTTACATTATAATTTTATCATATAAAAACAAGTACCTATGAAGTAAAAAATTTATTATATATGTTTATAAAATTGTGTAAGTTGTAGGATGTAGGCATTCGCTTTGTGGTTTAAGTTTTTAACACTAAACTTCACTACAATTAGAAATTTACAAAAAATCAATATCAGGTAAGTAGTGGGTCTACCAAAAACCGAAAAACATGGCAAGGGGTCTACGACACAAAAAAGTTTGGGAACCTCTGGTCTAAATACTAATTAAATGTTTTGGTTAAAAATACTGATTAATTTAACCGATTATGCTAAAGCATTCAGTACATTGACGACAAATTTTCAAACCTATATGTTACACTTTTTCAAATAAATACATCCATTATTTGAAAACCATTAATGCACGTTTCCGGATTGGAAGAGATCCAGGTTCGAATCCCGGTAGCAACGATAATATTTTTCGATAAAATTGATTTTACATGTATGCATTTCTAATTGATACATTTAATTTGTATTTTAAATATACCTTTTCATCCACAACTCAAAAACACGTAAAGTCGTTTCAGGTGGTTTTGGCTTTAGGGGCTACACATTCGTAAAACATGACGAATATAAAAATTATTTGAGCGGTAGCTACGTGGCGCAGCCCTATTTGTATTAATTATGAACAAAATTGACTTAATTTAATTAAGATAAATTAATGTGATAAGATACAAGTCATTTACATACATCCGCAGACGGGCGACAAGCGCGCAGATGACAGGGTTGCAATATGCAGATTTGCTCGATTGTCTCAATCTAGCGGTCAGCCGTTCGACGGATTAAAGCCACAGATCACGTTTTAATAAAAATGATTAGTTGCGAATTGAGAGGAAAAAAATAATATATATCGTTGCAAATGTAGGTCAGATCGTTGTGTTTGAAACTAGACCAACACAACCTCTCTTTGTTGTGTGTGGCGTTATAATTGCGAGCGAATGCTGGAACGTTGAGAAACGTTCTCGTTACGTTTGTAAAAGAAATGTTATTACGAACGGACATGCGCGCGCATGTTTTAATAATTACACTGCAGCCAAGGTTGCGCAGGTTTAAACTCTAATTTTCACTCGGGAGGAATGTTGTCGGAACGTGATTATCAGATTCTAACATGCATTTATGTTCAATTGGGCAACAAACAATAATTGTAATGTTGCGATGGGCTGGCCGTCGACAGGACACCGAGGATACGTGGCGCCTCTATAATCATTCAGAGTACCAACTTTACCGTCTTAGTTGTGGTGTAAAATTGGCATAATTATTTTTAATAAAACACAAATTAAATGTATTAATTAGAAAGATACGCGTATAACATCAATGTTATCGAAAAATATTGCTCTTTCCAAACAGACGGTTTTCATTTGAAAAAAGTGTAACGTATAGGTTCGTAAATTTGTCGTCAAAAGTACTGTCGCTGTAGCGTAGTTGGATAACGCACCTTCCTCGGTTTGGAAAGAGATGCACGTTCAAATCCTGGTAGCGTAACAATTGATTCTATATGTATAATACAGCTTTCTAATTAATATTTTTAATTTGTATTTCAAATCATTCGGTTTGCCGTAAATAAAATTAAAATTGCCTATATTTAGAGTGTACCAATATTTATATAAGCTATATCTTACTTTTTATTAGAAAATTTCCAACGCTTTTATTAATACACACGCAAGAAACGCTCCGTCAATCAAGATTAATCGTATGTTAATTAATGCACAGATGAAGCAACTCCCGAGAATTATGTATGGTAATTTAAAAGACATATATTTAAGTATGCGTTATAGTGAAAGCGAGAAACTTGTTATTTCACAAAACATCCAGTTTAATTTATTTTCTTTAAACTTCGACAAAACCTATTACATTCCCTTTTCAATCGAAAGTCTTAAAAACACCGCTCCATATAAAAATTACTATCCATAACGACAACTGTAACAAAGTGACCTGTAACGACTCGTGTACAAACATAAGCCCAAAAAAAGAAATCAAATATCTCGGTGTAATTATTTTTTTTATTATTTTTTACAACATTTAAAATGGCACAGTCACATTAGCGAATTAGTGAAAAGAATAAGAAAATGTATTTATATATTCATAAGATTAAGAAACATTTTAAGTATAAATAATTTTAAAAAGGTATATTTTGCTATTGTTTACTCGCTACTCCAGTATGGAATAATTGGGTGGGGAGGAGCATACAATAATATAATGAAATCGGTAAAAATAATATAGAGAACAATCATCAAAGCAATATTTAAAAAAAAATCAAATTTATCAACACAAACATTTTTTTGCAAAATTCCCAGTTCCCAAAATAGAAAACATTTACAAAAAAATCTCAATTAATTAAAGAAAATAACACTGTAAAATTTGAAACAAGCACATCATAAAGGTTTAAAAATAATTTTATAATCATATATTTATATCAGCAAAATTTTATATATTTAGGGATAAAAAATTTCAATAGCCTCCCTACACAAATTAAAGAAATAAAAGAGTTTAGAAAGAAATTAAACGAGTACTTCAAAAACACATAATTAGAAAATTAACAATATTACACAAATAGACAATAAATAAAATATTATATAAAATTATTATAGCGTAACTTCCTCTCCAAGCACAAGAGCTACTCTCTTTTTTGGAGAGGTAAGCGAGAAAAAAAAACATGTAATTTTCTTCTTCTTCTTCTTTAAAATAGGAAATCCACCCTTCAAGAGTGATATGTGCCATTAAACAATGTAATTTTAATATTGTAAAATACTTAATTAATGTTATAATAAATTAAAAAATCTAGTTATTTTACGCATTGACTAAAAGAAACAGTTGACACATGAAAATAAAAACACATTACCTTTCTTTCATTAAAATGTCAATTGTTTCTTAGAATCGTGCCATAATATAAAAACCCAAAATTCCCATCATTACCTTAAGCACTTAAAATTATATAGCAGTCTCTTTTCAATAGATTTCATATAAATACAAGTTATTGAATTTAAAATGGTTCAAATAATAATGTAAAACAGAAACAAAATAATTAAAATTTTACCAGTTTAATAAACATCCCGTTTGTCATCTTATTTTTTCAAACGTTTCACCATCCGCCTCGTTTTACACATCCAGGGATACATTGATGTCGAGGCTGTTGGGCACGACGTGCTGTCAGATGTGACGACTCCAGAGCGCTCCAGGAACTCGGCTCTCGAAGATGAGACGACAAATAATGGAACACTCTCCGAGTGACGGAGAACACGTCTCCGTATGCACTCGTATACGAGGCCTTCAGATACGCTGAGGATGCATCCAGCAGAAGGCAGATCACTAAATGATCACGACCCTTTGCAATGAGTTCAACAATGATTGATTTGTCACAAATAAAATAATTGTAAAAATTTTACCAATACACGGGGCTAGCTTAACCTTTACCATACCATGCTAATAATATCATACGCAGCCATGCTGTCAACTAGTGTTACTGCAAGAAATTTGAGTTTTTCTAACACTTTAAATGGGAATAAAATGCTTTTACAAGCTTAAATGACTTTAAAATAGTTAATGTCACAGTTAATATAAATATAATAAGAAATAATTAATATAATAATTAAATACGTTTGTTTTATTCTCAAACATTATTCTTGTAACGCATTCGTCAAAAGACCCATCTAACATGATCTCATCTATATCTCTCATGCCTAAAATTAATGTGTGATCTTTTTCACGTAGTAAAAGTGACATATTTAACGCAGATAACATGCAACGTATCAATTTTACATAGCATTGAATTCAAAAATGATTATTTTTATTTTGATTCGCTTTACATAATTGGTTTTTCACTACTCATTTCTAAGTGCAGATGATTTTTTTAGGACTAGGTAAAATGTAAGTTTTACATTGTGCATATGTATAGATTTAATTGGCTCAGTAGACTAATGTTACTGCATGGCTAGGGAAGGGTTAATCTCAGACCTAGTAGCAATCGAATGTTACTAAATGTACTTATATTATTTAGCAATACGCGATATATCGTAAAATAATTAATATCAATAGCTAAAAATGCACTTAGATTGCAATAATAAACAGTTTCAAGATATACGCAGAAATAGCTACAATTCTTTTCGCTCCAGTTCCATGTTTCAAAACAGAACACTGGCAAATAAATATATGTCCCAAATACCCTGCCCTCCAAGGTTTGACATACCTAAAAGTCAATTCTCAACAAAATTCGTATTTTTATCCATATAAATCAAAATATCAAAAATTCATGTTACATGAGTATATTAAATTATCCTTACGATAGAATCAAAGAAAACGAAAAATAACCAAATAAAGTATGATATAACGTATACCACAGTATCTAACTAATAACTTAACCTAGGTACATACAAACTATCGAAGCTGTCGTATACATATTCGCATACATCCTCATATTTCACCTCAACCAACATACGCAAAAGAACACGAATGCATTGGACGAACACTATGGCATCCATACCCTCACACAAACCACACAACTTAAAATCTTCTTCTGAGACCGTAAAATATTCTTAGAAATTAATGATCTCACAATACAGAACATATATACGGTATTATTGTATTATTGGATGGGGAGGAGCATATATAACTTCAAAAAGACAATTAAAAATCACTCAAAAAATGATGATAAATGTTAATCTAAAAAAAAAAATTACTATCCAAGTATCCAGATTTCAAAGTAGCAAAAATAATAGACATATATACAAAAAAAAAAAAAAAATCAATTATCCAAATTTTAAAAATTAAAAATAAATCATCATTTTTTTTAACAATCTCTCCATCACAATTAGAAAAATTACGGTCCACTATAAATTTGTATCTGAAGTTATTTGTATTTGTATCATAATGTTACCAGTTTTTTAGGATATAAGACGGTATTGTGACGGTACCACAAGCCATGGAAACTGACGAATAAATGTCAAAAATTACACCCTTTAACTGTAACACAACATTTTATATATTATATAAACATATATCTAATAAAAAAATAAGTCGATTATAAAGTATTACGTCACACCCTTTATTTTTTGTATTAATTAAAAATGGCCGACATCCGTATATACTTTATATTTTGTAATTTTTAAAACACTTCCTTTTGCTTTTGAAATGTGCATAATGTGGGACCGCTCGTGGCGTCGCCGCGCCAGGAGCTGCCTCCGGAGACAATGGCTGTCGATGGAGCCTTAATTAAGATGTCAAAATATAAAACCTAATGGGTCCTTTGTAGTGAGCCGTTACTGTAACGCGTACTGCCTTAAGGGAGTCGTGAAAAATATCTGGCAACATTTTTCTGTGAATTTCATTTTTAACGATTGATGTACACAAGTACTGAAATTTATTGTTTAACAAACTTACCAAATTGCAGGATGCGAGGTGGTTCAAGAAGCAATTTATTTGGGAGCGTTGATCACGAACGTTCGTGACGGTGGGCAGGATTCATTACGCGAAATTATGCGGTCTTGTCAAAACCACAGCTCTTCCACATTAATGCCATTCAATTAGGGAATGAAGAAGTCAGCAGTTATGGATCTATAGCGCTCTCCATTGACTGTGACATTGACCACCAGCCCATAGAGCACACTATACAGCATCTTAGTAATGCTTTGTGGATTTTCTTCACTCCAAATGCGGTAATTTTGCTTATTGACGTAGCCATTCAACCAAAAATGAGCCTCATCGCTGAATCAAGAGCAATCTCCTTTTCAGCCCATTCACCGAAAGTACGATGCACGTGATGGTCAAGCGGCTTCAATTCTTGCACGAGCTGGATCTTGTCGCAAAATCTTCCATAAAGTGGTTGGACACAGCTCCAATTGCTGTGCACGATGGCGAATTGACTCATTCGGGTCCTCCACTGCAGCAACAGCTTCTTCGGTGCGCGCTGTACGACGTCTCTGCGGATGCGTATTATCAATTAGAGTACGCGTGGCGCGAAAACGATCTATGGTTATTCAAATTACTTGTTCGGATGGTCGATTACGTAAGTTTCGCGAACTGAACAACGATTTCTGTTCTGTTCTGGCGTAGGTCTATTCATGGTGAAATGACAAACCAAACTGAGCAAAAATTAGCTGTCAACTGTCGAATTGGCTGTCGCTGGAAAAAGTGTTGCCAATTCGAAAAACAAACCTCTAAAAAAACACAGTATTGTGAAAATTTCCATATTTTTTTATGTTGAATTTTATACAGATAAGAAGATATATAACACTACTAAAAATATTGATAAAAAATTACAAATAAGTGAATGATACAGTAGTGTAAACGACATTTTCATTTTGCCTAAAGACGTCGGTCAGACGGTAGTTCATAATCCTACGTAGGTATAGCAAAAAAATAAGCCTATGCTTTCTGCTTTAACAACAGTAATAATAATAATAATAATAATAAGAGAGGAGTATGCAAGATTAATTGTAAGAACTGTCAATCATCTTATATTTGGACAAACTGGAAGGAAAACACACACACGAATAGAAGAACACCTAAAGGGGATACAGAACTACAGGATCAACTCAGGTGTGGCAGACCATGCAAGATCAGAGGGTCACCGTTTCGCCCATGACAACGTAGAAGTACTAGATGTATGCAAAAAGGGAAGAAAATTAGACATTCTTGAAAGTATAGAGATTAATATTAACAATAAAAATGTACTTAACACACAAACACCCCCTATTACATTTCTTCTCCTGTCTATATTAGCCCCGCCCACTAACACTTTCACTTTTCATCGAAACCGCCAATGTAGTTTTAAGATATAGTTTATTACTGAAGATGACGCAGCAAGCATTGAAAACGTTTTAATTTTTCAATTAAAGTGTAGTGTGAGGTAAACAACGTGGTGTTTTCTTTTAATAATTAATTTTTTTTTTTTTAATAATAATTTACAATGGACTTCCACAAAGTTAAACACGAAATTTTTAAAATATTATTAACGATAGTGTTTCAAAACGTTCATGAAAACATAATTTGAAGGATTTAACTGTGCTGGAGCCAATATTTCCGACTCGACAATAGATATACTAAGATTTGACAGTTGAAGGTTAGAAGTTAAATCTAATTTCAACCGTACCCATGAGTCTACAACATATATTGTATTTCGTTCCTTAAGGCGCTCTAAGGTGTGTATACACGAATGAAATTTTGCCAATGTGTCTCGAAGATATGACAGTAAAGTAGGCACTTTCTGTAACAATATTTCATCCTTAGAGGAGTTACTGAATTTTATGGAAATCCTAATTCACATCTTCAAGGCACATTTAGAAACAGTACACAGTCTATATGGAGATTAAATATTGTTAAATATATTAATTAGAAAGACATACATATAAAATCAATTTTATCGAAAAATATTGTTGTTGCGCCACCGGGATTCAAACCTGGATCTCTTTCCTAACCGGGGAAGGTGCATTATCCAACTATGTTACAGCGACAATATTTTTAGCGACAATTTTCGAACCTATATGTTACCTTTTTGATATTAATACATTTAATCGTTCCATTATTTGAAAGAGCCATCTACCTTATTTTTACTGAATCTCAAATACTTTTGAGTAAACTGATAGCAGACGCCAGAATTATCAATTCATTTTTATTAAATTTTGGACACATTGATACAACTTTATTATTATTATTAACTTCATAATAAGAATGTGTTCTAGAAATATTGTTAATTTTAAGGAGAGTACTTCTCTCAGAGACGGCAAGTATATGACGTCACTTCCGCCTAGAAATATTGAGCGATATTTCGACAGGTTTAATGTTGATTTAACCAGAGTTCCGGGAGTGTCAAGTGTGGGTGTCTGACTAGGTTGATTGCATGTAATTGATTACAAAAAAAAAAAACACACCATATATATTTACAATGCAGTATCACGGACGATAGGAGCCTAGAGCGATACAACTCATCAAAATCTATTTAGTTGAAATTAAATAAACGTATTGAAAGAGGCTTATATAAGCATCCTTAAGCCTGATGACGGCTTGTGGATCAAAAGAAGTCCAAGCCAAGATAGCAATGAGAATATAAAGGGGGTCCCAATAATACCGCCTTTTTTTCATTTTTGAATTAAACATGTTATTTATTAAAAAAGTGAAAATATTTTTATTTCGTTAAGTACAAATGCAAACTCTTGCTCTTTTGATGAAGTTTAAGATAATATCGTTGCGTAATTGAGGTGTTATTGTCAGTGGCGTGCAGTAGGTATGGACAAAATAAATCCATCGTTTATACGACCCTATCATGTATTTATTTATAATTTTAGAGTACTATTAATAGTGTTATTAAAGTTTAATTTTTAACGTAAAATAATACTTTATTATCTATATAAAAAATGTATGGACGTTCTTAAGAACACTTTCTATGACTGAACATGATTCATTTATTGTTTGAAAATACTTCACGTAATAACTAAATTATTTTCATTAAAGGTTAACGTAGGAAATAGTTCTGCCAATTGTTTTTTGTTTTTCTCGAATCAAAAACCAATCCATGCACCAAATTTAAAGAACAATCATGAAATCAACAGGTTAAAAACAGTAAGATAGTAAAATTCGCGAATTAGTGAAAGAGGAAGTGGACACTTCAATGATTTGCACGCACTTGTAAGCCTTTCTAATGTTATTCTTCAAACAAAACGTTATTCATACAAAACGGATCAACCGAAAGGAATTTTCAATTCAGTAAATAGCCATTTATATGACTTGAGTAATTCACTAACTTAAATTGAGTAATTCACTAGCGGTGAGTTGCGGTGATTTTTTAGAACTAAGCAATTTATACGGAGAATATAGCAAGAACTTTATACGGGAATACTACCATCGCTTTACTCCGCTTTTTAGTTAATAATCTTACCTTAATTCCGCTTATATTAAATAATCATTTTCGCTAGTGTTAGTATGCACCCCGCGACGCTTGTATTTGTGGTGGAGAGGATTCAATAAATGAACCGGCATCCGGCAGACTAAAAGTAAGTAGCCTTACTTTCTTCCTTATATTTCCACCAGTTATCATATTCGAAAATTTGTTCATACGAGCATATAGTATTCTGAAAAAACTCATCACAAAACTGAAAGAACTTTATCGATGTTCAAAGTTGCGTGATTTAAAAACGATCGGGTTATACCGTTTTATCGTGTGACGTCACATCTTTCGAATCAACAAGTCGGTACTCGACCTTTCGTACTAATATTGTTAGTACTGACCGGTACGTAGGAGAGATGTGACGTCACACGGTGGATAATGATAATCCGAGTGTTTTACAACAAGCCCATCTTTGAACGCCAATATCTCCGAAAGTATTTCAAATTTTTTTTTTTTTTAAATAGTATGGTAATGTGGATTTTTTACATATTTATTTTAACATTCTACAAAAGCTCATTTCTTACATGCTCTACTACTTCATTGTGTTAAAAGAGCAGACAAGTGTGGCGTTCCGTCCATTCTACCAGCCCAAGTGAAAAATGGCGTGATAGTTAATTTGTTAATCAGAAAGTTCATAAGTCATCTTCATTCGTATTTCAAACGAAATTGACCCTTTTTTATTACATTACGTATTAGTTAGCGTTACAGACACACTGTATATGTAAATGCTTTCGATAGCTGGTTCCCAGGTTTCCGATTAACGTGATTAATGTGATATATGAACTGCACTAACCTTTTTAATTTTGCTGTTTTTTTGGTCCGGTGTTGTTGTTCTTTTAGCTGGGTTGTCTTCTTTGACGCCTGTCGGTTACCGTCTTCTTAGCTTTACGAAAAAAGGGCGGCAATATTCACACACACACACGTGTGCATTATTATAAACCAAGAAACCCAGTGGTGCAAATCGAAGTAACGTTATACTAATAACGGGCTGCATAATGCATGCGTTATTTTCTAAAGTAACGCCTTCAAAGTTTCTGTATTTTTCTTTGTACCAAGAATAAAAAATGTGGAGTCGTTCACCGCAGCCGGTCAAGGGTTACAAGTGACACACTTTTCTTGTGACGTGACACATCTACTACTGTCGCCATGTAATACCGTGTGAGCAGTGACGGCGTGGAGATTTTTTTGTTTGAAAATACTTTATGAAATAACTAAAGGAAATAATTATTTTCATTAAAGGTTAACGTAGGATATAGTTCTGCCAATTGCTTTTTGTTTTTCTCAAATCAAAAATCAATCCATGCACCAAATTTAAAGAACAATCACGAAATCAACAGGTTAAAAACAGTAAGATAGTAAAATTCGCGAATTAGTAAAAAAGGAAGTAGACACTTTAATGATTTGCACACAGTTGTAAGTCTTTCTAATGTTATTATGTTAAAAAATAGCAAAGGTAACGACTCCATATAAAACGGATCAACCGAAAGGATTTTCAATTCAGTATTAGCTAATTGTATGACTTGAGTAATTCACTAACTTAAAAGTAGACGATAGTAATTTGAATAGCCACAATGCGTCAATTGTGGTTACTAGCGCTGGGTTGTCGTGGTAGTTTTTAGAACTAAGCCATTCATGTTTTTACTTGTACACAGATGGCGCTAATTGTAATAATTCAGTAAATATACGTTCACGGTTCATATTACATATTATTTAAAATATATTTGTTTCCCAAAATTTTTAGTAATGCACAGCTCTTTTGCTTGTATGCACTGTACGCCTCTGATATTTTAACTTTCTTGAAATGTGAAGCCAGCTTTGACGGATCACCAGGTACAGGCCGCAGACAAGTACTTAACATATTCTAGAGACAGTGTGACAAATGCCACCACGGGATCCGACCTTCCTGCTAAGACCTGCGCCCGCGAAGTCACGACTATCACACGAGCCGGTGAAACTTGATCCCGACCTATCGGCTAGACAGTGTTGTTTGACATTTGTCTTTTGTAACCTTCAATAATGTTGATGTTGACCCACACATGAGACCCGCCCTGACATCTATATCATCTTGTGTTGTGAGGCCTACTTTTTGAAGACTTTGGTCTAAATGAGTTGTAAGTTGACACATTGCGTGATTAATAAGAGAATAGAAAAGGTCATATCTGTCATGTTACTCTGTATACCTGGACAAAACTATTTCAAAATACAGGATGCGCAGAACCGATCGAGCAGTTTTGGGGAGTTATAAAAAAGTAATGGGGGTATATAGAGAAAAAATGTATTTGTTTTCGAAGTTAGCAATGCATACCATTTATAATCATTAAGTTTTGAAAATAATATCCTCAAGGTGGCGGGCGATTGCAGCAACACACTGTTGGAGACGATCTTTGAAGTTTTGTACAGTTTGTTCAAACATATAGCGTTGTATGGCGTTAACTTCTTCAATAATCCGCTCTATTAGTTCTAACTAATATGATTTGTGCGATTTTCTCTTCAAGTTTAAGTAATATTTATATTTTTAAATGTTCTAGAGATTGACAAAAGTGTACTGCGTCTTACAGGTCTTCTTTATCACACCGTCTTCTTCTTCTTTATCTAGAAATCCCGATTTTAGCAATTTTTTTTTTATGAGCTTAAATGCCTGCGCCTAGACATTCGCAATCTACATAACACTGGCATTGGTGATTTGTCTTCCACAGGTGCAATGCTTATAACTTGAATTAAAAATGCTAATTTGCAGATCCAGTATGATTTGTGTGGTTTTCTCTGTGAGTTTAAGCAAATTTTTTATTTATAAATGTTCTGAAGATTTAAAAAAGTGTCACCGGACAGGGTGCATTATTCAACTAATGACAAATTTGAGATTCCGCGGAAAAAAATAGATGGCTTTCAAATAATGGAACGATAGATGTACTAATTTGAAAAGTGTAACTTATAGGTTCGAAAATTTGTCGTCAAAAGTACTGTCGCTGTAGCATAGTTGGATTGTACACCTTCCCCGGCTTGGAAAGAGATCCA
Source organism: Eubasilissa splendida (assembly GCA_031772225.1). Lineage (NCBI taxonomy): Eukaryota > Metazoa > Arthropoda > Insecta > Trichoptera > Phryganeidae > Eubasilissa > Eubasilissa splendida. The sequence goes on along the minus strand of CM062858.1, from coordinate 4,351,046 downwards.
GATTCAGCGCAACAATAATATTTTTCGACAAAATTGATTTTATATGTGTATCTTTTTAATTAATACATTTAATTAGTATTTAAAATATCACAGAGCCGTGTTCTGAACAATTACAACATTACAATGAGAATGTGTTCTCCTTGATAAGATAACATTAGCTTTTCTGGAAAGTTGTGAAGGCGTTGAACAGATTAAAAAAATTGTCGACTTTAACGTCCTTTGACCCGTATTTAGAATAATATACGTAGTCAAAGATTGTGACAGAAGTGTGACAAATGGCGAATTCCTTGTATCAAAAATTTCGCAAGTTATCCATCAATATTTCAAACAGAAACATTCGAAACAATCGGATGTGGCGTTGTTCCAATTTATGTTAGAAATCCATAGCACATTTTAATCATACAATAAATCACGTTTGCCATACACTTATATACCTCATTTAGACAAATTAGTTTACTAAACATGTACATGTCATAACATGTAACATAACCCGATGCGTGTCTAGTTAGCGTGGTGAACCGCGCAACATCTTGCACGCGACATCACGCGTCTGCTCCGGTTCTCGCCAATTACAATTCTTATAATTTAGAAGCTGCTGTAAGTTCTTCAATGGCGGGTTTTCCTGTCAGGGTTTTTTCACTCTTCTCCTGGCGTGTAAAATGATAAGATTTTTAATGTTTATTAACTTCAAACTGTGTATACCCCGTTGAAGAATTAAATTATGATTTTCTAACGAGAACTCTTCATTTAACTGACTTGTCGTCTAGAAGAACTTTAAGTGCTTTTGAACCAAATACGCAATCTCCGAGTCGCGCGTCCCGCCAAATGGAATATGACAAATGGAATTCCGGTCGTAAATCGATAACACCGCAAGGTATGGGAGGGAAGTAGGGAAACGTGGTACAGGATGAGGTCGGTGAGGGGATAGGGGTTCTAGTCGAAGGACCAGTGATCTCGGGAACCGGGAATCGGAAAAACTGCTCGCCTCACGAATGCCATGGCAATGTCGAGGTTGAACAAATATCGGTCAAGTTATCGTCTAAATTCACACGTAAAAGACGAGCATTAGGAAATACATGGATGGGGATTTAGACGCGGAAATGTGTCAATAACAGTGATCACGGCTGAATCTAAAAGACGCGCCAGAAGTGTGTTTTACGAATTCGGAACAGATTTATCAATTTTGTTTAAAAGAGTAAATGGCATACTGGACGCCCCTAATTTAACTGAACTGATTGTATACCACGTTCCTGTGCGGAGTACCAGGTCATCGGCGCTGGCCCATGTAAATTACATCATATACTCATTTTTATAAGAATGCACCCACACAAAGACTTCACAGGCTTGGGAATAATTTTGGTCTTGTAGATATATTCTGATATTCAATGCTTAATGATGATGATGATTTTGATACTCAGTCATTCAGTGTTAAACCAAATTTTTTATTGTTTTTCTGCCTTGAATCTTAATTTATATAGTTTGTTTAGCTTAGTTTTCAATTATTTTTTTTAAGCTATATATTCCATGCAACTTGTGTAGCTGCTCATGTTTTTTTTATACCTAACCAATTTTGTAATAAGGGCGTGAATTAATAAATAAATAAATAAGGATAGATGTGAGATGGACTTTTTACTTTTATGGTGAACGTTATATTTGTATAAAGTGATCACTTAAGCCAGCCGAAGACAGGTCGTAAACTCTGTAATTACCCATACTTCCATATTTTTCCATTAAATATAATAAGAAATAGTTTCGTCTCTTCGAGATATCTATTATTTGTTTTCTATATTTTTCGTTTTGTTTTTTTAATCCCCCGTAAGGGAGGGTTTTCTTCCAACTCTACTTGGATGTGCCTGCCTCGGTGCCATCGCGTGAGACCAGAAATAGTATTTTTATTTGTTATATATGATGATATGGTATTTCTTTTTAAGGATTTTCAGGTTTTGAATATTAGACAATTATATGTGCTGAATATATATTATTAACTAGCGTTCATAGGAAAATAAGTGCTCCATCGCTGAGGACTGAAAGATATTATCCCACAAGAGCAAATGATTTTAAAATAGTGCGATGAATGAAAACCGTGAAAATTATATTAAAACTTTAAGTGACATTAAGGGATGTTTCAAATTGGTTGTTGAAATTAGGTAGAGCAGATACTGAGAGTAAACTGTTTTATATTATGAAATAATTCTTATAACTGTATTTTGTGTGTATTATTTTTGAGATCCACGCACTTTCTGCATGCTCTGGTCGCTGATGAACGGTGAGTTTAAAGTTCTGATCTTACTCTCCAGGCAGCGCCATCTCCCACCAAAAGAAGGTCTACCTCAGCTTCCTGGCAGCTACGTCGCCATCGTATCACGTAGACGAAAGGAGGCCAACAATAATAATGAGGTTCGATATTTTCTCGTAGACAATACAAAGGTCCAATTGGATTTGCCGCGATGCAATTCAATACTCACCTTTTGAGAGTGGCTAATAATAATTTTATTACGCGATAGTAATTACTTAATTACGAGAACAGAACCGCCTCCGGTGGCAAATAAGGTTATTGAGTCATTAGAGCCAGTGACAATATCAACGCCGTTTCAACACCTCGCAGCGGCAGACCAGCGCAGAGCGACGGTCCGGCCGACAATCGAATCGGGTCCAACCGGTCGTGCTTCAGCGGCAAGTGAGGGTATCACGACACGAGTGAAGACTGATAAGAATCTCCTCATTGTCTGCTCCCGGAGTCAGGTATTGCGGCATCATTATTTTGAGTGATAATGGCAACGCCACAATAATTAATCAGATTGATTTCGTCGGGCAGTGCTGCACTGGCAGAACCTGCAACGGGCAATGGGTTGAAAAGAAAACAAAAGCTAATGTAAAAAATTGCAAAACGAATTTAGAAAATTTTAATTTAGACTTTCTTGCGCCATTTTAAGTGCTATCTATTTATTTATTCTTAGATATAGATATATAACAACATTATAAACAAATAGATAATCAAGTGTCAGCGAGAATGCGGATACTTCAGTTTTTAAACAAACAAAATAACTCCGTTAGCCTGAACCGTGTATGGCGTAACTCATACATCATCCATGTCCCTTCATGGCAGAGCGCACCTGATAATTAGTCCTTTAATCAGGCCTATTCTCAAAATTGCAATATTGAAATGAAGGTGATTGTTACACCAACCCTCAAAAATAGACAGTATGTAAATTAACGTCCGTGTTATATTTGAATGAGAGAGAGTGAGGGAGATAAACGTACCATAATCTGTCAAAACATAAAAATGGCAACATGATTGGCCGTGATTCTTCACTACGACGCTGCGGATGAGGAAATCAATAGGTAATTTATGAACAAACCTTTTTCTGTGAACTTTGAATACTGTATTAGTACTTATTTAATACCAAAAACTTATATTTTTAGTCGAAACTCGAGAATGGAAAGACGTCGTTTGCGTGATTTGTGCGGTATAGTTGTACCTTATCAAGGCGGTATAGTTGTAAAAATTGCCCATTTGGAATTTCCATCGGGTTGCACAAATCACGCAAACGACGTCTTTTCATTCTCGAGTTTCGACACGGATGTTAATTTACATACTGTCTATTTTTGAGGGTTGGTGTAACAATCACCTTCATTTCAATATTGCAATTTTGAGAATAGGCCTGAATAGCTATCCTGTGCCCGCTGGTTTCTTTCGTTCCGCACTGACACTTGACTATCTGTTTGCCAGTATACTGTACAGCTTATCGAGTAAACACAGTGATGTTAACTTCCGTCCGTTACACGGATAAGACACGAGAAGGAGAACTAAACAAAGGAGCTGGCCAAGACTAACGACTGTCTATCAAAATTGAATACGAAGCCGGTCCTGATCTGCATGAAGCTGAGCGGGGCGCCCGGTGCGATATGGGCCACGGCGCGGAGTGGAAGTGCCGAATGCGAACACCGAATCCAGCCGCGAAGGTCGAACGTCAAAACAATTCTGAAGGAGTTCAATCAGGCGGAGATTGACGGGGGTTAGAACACAATACGGCTGGTCCATGGACCGATATGTGGCTCGATATATTTGGCACTCGAAACACAAAGCGGCACGGCGCCATTCACTCAACTTACAATAAAAGCCTACACGCGTTACCATTACTGCAAAAAGAGCATACCACTATTTCATTTAAAGCATGATAAATCGTATAGTTTCAATATTTTATTAAATATGGTCTGGGATCTACTGATTTGACGTGAATTTGAAAGAGAAAAGTTGATATGAGATAATCTCGGGGAAAGCCACACCTGCAATGTTTTATTTAGAAGAAATTTCATTCAACAAGGCCGTCATAAGACCTGCACTCCTCTCTATCTGGGGTCACGCGGCCACTACACACATAAATAAATGACAATCCTTCCGGAATAAGGTCATCAGACATCGTCACGTGCACCTAAATGGACCAGGATAACGCAACTCCATCACGACTCGGGTATTCCCCCAGTTAAAGAAATAATAAAACACCTCTTCAAACGTTTTTATGGTGAGCTCCCACAGCACCGGAACCCCACGAAAAATATTCTGTTAACCTATGACATAAAGGCCCGCTCGCATATTAAAAGTCCCAAAACCATCCTCCTTTAGAGGTTATCTCCTGCCCCAGCAAGCAGCCCTTGCATCATTGCAGTAAAAATAATAATTTACAATAATATTTTTTTCTAATGCATTCATAAGGCATACATCATGATCAAATATATAAAAGTTAAAAAAAAGAAATTTCATTGTAGTTTCACACCTGATATTTGTTCACCTCCGCCGTTCTTCATAGGTATGTTTGAGAGATATTCTCGGCAAACCAAATGGACCGGACAGGACCGGAACAGTACTTAAAAAGTTAAGTTCGAGTCGCACCGAGCTTGGCTGAAGCTCGAGCTATCCAGCACCCATCGACCTATTTTGTCTTCTTCAGCAAGGGTGCAGACAGAAACCGCGAATGTTTGGTAGATCCCACCTTAATTGAGACAATGATAGTGAGTGTCAGAGATAATGCCAATGCATATTGTTCATGTGTAATCTTCTTTCATCTGTCTTTGTTATAATTTATGAATTTCTATGTAATTTTATGTTTATATACTATTTTCAAGCCTTGTTGCTTCCAACAAATCAAATACATGTAAAACATTATCGTTACACGGATTCAGAGCGGCCTGTATTGTAACGCAGAGCAGTATAACCAATTACCAGGGGCGTGCAGTGCATACAAGCAAAAAAGTTGTACATTACATAAAATTCTGGGATGCCTGTATAAATTAAATAATTAGATTAACATAAACGGAAACATTATCTTACAATTAGCGCCATCTGTGTATCAGTAGAGACTTTAATTGATTAGTTATAAAAACTATCACGACAATTCACCGCTGTACCCATGGCACTCTTGTGTATTCGCCGCATTGAGCTATTCACATTACTCTGTTCTATCTTTAAGTTGGTGAATTACTCAAGTCATATAATTGGCTATAATTGGCTGGTTGATTCGTTTTGTATAGAGTCGTTACCTATGCTGTTTTTTTTTAACAGAATAACATTAGAAAGGCTTACAACTGCGTGCAAAACATTAAAGTGTCTACTTCCTCTTTTTCGCGAATTTTACTATCTGTTTTTAACGCATTGATTTCATGATTGTTCTTTGAATTTGGTGCATGGATTGGTTTTTGATTTGGGAAAACAAAAAGCAATTGGCAGAACCATTTCCTACGTTAACCTTTGATAAAAATAGTTGAGTTATTACGTGAAGTATTTTTTAACAATAAATTAATCATTTGAAGCCATAGAAAGTGTTTCTTAAAAACGTCCATACATTTTTTATACGGGTAAGAAGGTATTATTTTACGTTAAAACTTAAACTTTAAAAATATTATTAATAGTACTCTTAAATTACAAATAAATACACGGTAGGGTCGTATAAATGACGGATTCATTTTGTCTAAAGACGTTGGTTAAACGAAAGAACACATTCTTATTGTGAAGTTGTAATTATTCAGAACAAGCGGTCTGTGATATTTTAAATATTAATTAGAAAGATATACATATAAAATTAATTTTATTGAAAAATATTGTTGTTGCGCCACCGGGATTCGAAACTGAATCTCTTTCCTAACCGGGGAACGTGCATTATTATTTGATATAATTAAATTGATTCTATATGTATATCTTTCTAATTATTATTTTTTAAATATTATATAATATCATTGGTAACAGCATAACCTAAATTTATACATACAGCACGCCACTGCCAATTACCAAGATTCAAGACCTTGCTCTAATTCCCTTTCTAGGAAGTTCACCCCTTCGTATCCTTTATAACGATCTCTTCATCCATATGTTTACAACCCCTTTTCAATATTCCACATTAAATATTCAACAATATTTATTTTAATATAGAGTACACGCATTTTTGTCCTTGAATTTGCACAGAGAGACATTAATAAAGTGATTTGAGTATTGTATTGAGGGCAATAATAATATTTTTTTACATCTACAGATCTCGATGACGTCACTGCTATAATTGTACAGTGAAAATGATAATTTATGGTCCATAATGATCTCCGATTGAGTGTTCCACGAGCCTCGATTTACATACGGCGCCTGACATCTGTGGGAATTATTTAAACGAGAAACAGACAAACAAGAGCACGGAAAAAGACAGACGCACCTTTTTTTTTAGTTTGCAAATAGAAATCTATTACGGATTAGTGCGTGTTGAAAAATCGGTTACATGTTTCATTTCGTAAAAAATAAAACTATATAGATTTTAAATATGTATTAAATATATTAATTAGAAAGATATACATATAAAATCAATTTTATCGAAAAATATTGTTGTTCCGCCACCGGAATTCGAACCTGGATCTCCTTCCTAACCGGGGAAGGTGAATTATTATTAAAAGATAACATATATATTCGAAAATTGTCGCTAAAAATATTGTCGCTCAGAACATAGGTCTTATTTAAAATATCACAGACAAATATTGTCGTTCAGAACATAGGTCTGTGATATTTTAAATATGAATTAAATATATTAATTAGAAAGATATACATATAAAATCAATTCTATCGAAAAACATTGTTGTTGCGCCATCGGGATTCGGGAAAATTGTCGCTAAAAATATTGTCGCTGTAGCATAGTTGGATAATGCACCTTCCCCGGTTATGAAAGAAATCCAGGTTCGAATCCCGGTGGCGAAAAACAATTTTTTTCGATAAAATTAATTTTATATGTATATCTTTCTAATTAATATATTTAATTCATATTTAAAACATCACAGAGCTATGTTCTGAACAATTACAACTTCACAATAAGAATGTGTTCTCCTAATTATATAGATTTGTTCGTTTGATGGCTTTATTTGCCGCATGCTCTGAAGAATAAAGATCAGTGGTGTAGTGACTCGAAAAGATTCGTATTTCTTCTGCCGTGACGTTCGCCTTCTTCGAGGGCCCCCGACTTCATTGGATTATCGAACTTCAAATAAATATCTAATCTCTTTGTCTCAATGTCCGAGATGTTTAAATTTTCAATGAAGTGTTTATTTTATTTTTTCATCCGAACCATAACATCTTCATTTGTAAATCTATCCATCCAGCTCGTGTCAAGGCATTCTTGTGCAGATCCACATCTCAAATGCTTCGAGTCACCGTATCATTTCTTCGGTAAGTGGCCATGCTTCCATTCCATAAAATAAAATCGACAACACATAGCGTCTTACCATTCTCGTTCGTAATCCAAGGTTGAGATGATGACTGCAGAACACGCGGATAAAGGTTGCACGGGCTTGCATTTGATTTCAATAGAATGATCCCGTATTTCATTTATATTGCAATCCAGGTATAGAATTGTCAGCTATGTTCTATTTTATATATTTTTATTGTAGATGTATTAAGTTGCACGTGTCTGCTGCCCATAAATTAAAAGGGCTTATATAACTAATAATATTTGAGTATGTCCAAGAACACACAATTACTGGATTTTCACCTACAAAGCCATTGGCGGGATAAGATCCCGTGGACTGTATCGATTACAATAACGATTAGTCGATGCAATCCGAATTGGATTCAAGAGAGGAGTATTGACAAATGGATCCTGGATTGGTCGTCAAGTTTTCACCTCCGGCTGACTCGCACCTTTTCAGTGAAGTACCGAGATATCACTGCACTTCCGGATCTGTTTAGAACATCGCGTCTTCGTGGTCCTAGCGTCACGCACGGCGCTACTTTTGGACGTTAAAACAATAACACAGATCTTGACGGTTCGGTGTCAGAAGGCAATCAGTTCCCACGTCGGCGAAATCAAAAAAGTTGTTTGTTGGCCAAAGCGGGACAGGTATATTAAGGTATATATTGGAAGGACAAAGTGCACAGGGAGTAGGTACTCGACTTGCGTCAACAGGCATTGTTATTAAGACAAATTATAAAAATCTCATAGAGAAAATTAACTTTTAAGGCGTATTATAGTATAATAATTAATCATTTGTCATATAAATAAGATACTTATCAGTGACATCTATGCTGTTTTCAGGGAAATGAATATCTAATATCAGACCATAGATGGCCACAGCGAAGGTGTAGTTAAATACTCAAAGTGTTTTGAAAGATATGTAGATATAACTTAAGCCAGCCGAAGACAGGTCGTAAGCCCAGTAATAGCCATACTTCCATACTTCCCAAATAATATAATACAAAAATAGCTTCGTCTCTATGAGATATTTATAATTTGACGTTTATAACTCTTTGAAAACAGTAATTTTTGTATTGGTACTTAACTCTGATTTCTTTATCACAGCATTATAAAAAATTATACTTATTATTAATCTTCACACCACTTAGACACACATAAACATTGATTTAATAATGTATGCAGAGGTGAAACTGCCGCACCCTGTATACAACAACCTTAATTAAACATTTAATGTTTTAAATAAGGTGGGTTTGCACCCGGGATATATAAATTTGTTGAATTTATGATATGATACTATTAGCATACGTTGAAATACTTTAAGTGGTGTATCGAACCTAGTCACATTAATACATGTAGTCATAAAATGACAAATCATTAATTACGATATCTCATTATTGTTACATGCACATGCGGTGAAGCATGGAAACATTTTCATTTAACAATCTTTGCGGGGAGAGAGGTCCACGATAACACAATATTTTTCAATTACGAGTAGAGTTTAAACTCTAGCAAAAAAATTCCAATGTTCAAATTGATGAACATCACATTTCCTAACTCTTCACCCCTACTGTCCAAGTTCCCACTAAAAATCATAGAAAACACTTTTACCTTAATCACGCCACCCGAATAGATAAGTTATCAAATACAACTGATGATGAGAGAGACTGAAGGACTGAACCTCTCAAAACTATGGTTGTGATAAAATAACTAACTCGTGTGTAGTACGAAGTTTAGTTTAGTGAAACATTAAAATAACCAGAGTATTGCCTCTAGAAGATTACATTTGTCAATTGAGTCAGATGTCAATCTGTCAAAGCTCAGCTGTCGTCTTAATTTTAAAGAAAAATTGCTGGAATTGCCAGTCAAGATTCTCAGTCCATATTTAAATAGTTAATAATAAAATCATACGATAGTTAGGTATAATTATATTCCATACAGTTCCACCCAGTACAAAGCTCATAGAAACGAAGCTATTATATTAGATGGGAAGTATGGGTATTACCTGTCTTCGGCTGGCTTAAGTGATCGCTTTACACAATGTAACGTTCACCATTCCGCCCAATCAATTAGTTATTATTGTTATTTAATATTTTAAGGTAATGATAATCACTTTCTATATTGAGCTTGAGATCGGCTAACGCTTCTTCAAACGATAGGTGCCCTCCAGGAACTTCTTACCCATCTATCGTCTCTTCGACAGACATGTCCAGTCTATGTACAATTGCTTGTAAACTATGCCCGCCTCGACACAGAATTTCTCTAGTGAGACGGGCACAATCCAAACAGATTTTACATTGTATTATATAGTTACAAATAAAAAATAAAAATGTTCACAGATTTTTTGAACAACATTTTACCTGGGTTTGGTACCTGATTAAATTAAACTCTTTCTCAAGAAGAAGCATTTGAGATGTGGATCTATAGACGGCTTCTATAAATAAACTGGATTGATAAGGTTACAAATGACGATTAAGATGTTCAAACGTCTTAAAACCATATAGCCTGGAAATTAGAATATTTTGGCCATTTTGTGAGACGTTCAGAAAAGTAGCAGATTCTGCATCTCATCATTCAAGACAAAATTGTGAGCAGAGGAGGAGAGAAGGAGTGACTAATGAGCTGTATAGAAATATCAGAATGATTTGCTTTAAGATGAGACAAAGGGCCCTAATTCTCCCCAGATCTCACTGTAAGTATGTGAATATCGTAGAATGTGGGTTTGCTGTGGCTCGAGCAAGTGTATGAAATAAAACGTTTACAATCGGTGGCGTTTTACCCAGGTTGAAGTTAAATTATAGCTGAAGTTGATGACTAGTAGTGCTCGCTGGAGATGCGTCTGCGAGAAAAGTGGCTTCTCGTTGTTTAATAACGTAATGTAATCATTGCGATCTGAGTTTCGGTCGGCACTAGGCGGTATGCTGTGGCTGTAGTTGAGCGCCTGGCCAAACAGCCAGGTACTGTGAGGCACGCGCAGATCCTCTACACATTAAACGTAACATAAATTTCATAAATAATATAATGTTGATTGTGTTTGATCAAGCTGTAAGCTGTTTTTAATAACAATAAAAATGCGCACATTTAAATATTGATATGATATCACCCGCGTTCTAAAAATTATACTTTTTACACTAATGTGGACCGGCCTTCCCTGAATCATGTTTCAAAATTAAATTTTGCCCCGACCGCAAAAGGAATTAAATCGAAAATTTTATGCGATCTATATGTTGGAGGCGCAGCGTGCGTATTGCGAAACCGGTGCGGTTAATTTTAAATTTACATACACTCAGTACTGGATTAATGGCATAATTTACTCTTACTTTTGAAACAGTAAAAGTAATAGTCTACTCAACGCCGGTGAGCCTTCAGCACCGTGTCACACGTGACGTCAAATAATTTACATAAATTAACAAACACACGTAAAGGAGCAGATATTAAAGCAAGAAAAGAAACAGGTAAATTATTAATGGTCATAAAAACAGATGCCCCAACCTCAAAAATTAACATAAATCGTTCATCGAATCAAAAATAGGAAAAAATCAGTTAGAAGCTGTTAAAATGAGACGTGTAAAATGAGTGAAGAATAGAAAGAAAAAAATAAGCTAGATACACTACTCACGACTTGTCTTCGGCTGGCTTAAGTGATCACTTTACACAATGTAACGTTCACCATTCCACCCGATCAACCTCCGTATCTATCAAATTTTTGAAACTTGTTTATATGTTAATATGTGGAAACACTTCGTTCAATAACACTAAACTATCGCCGTGTATGGGCTATATTTGATATTCATTTCCCTGAAACAGCACATATGTCACAATTACCTGTAATTACCCATACATGAATATTTTTCCATTTATAAAAAATAGCTTCGTCTTTATGAGATATCTACTATTTGTTTAATAACAGTGCCTTTGTAGGTAAAAATCCAGTAATTCTTGGACATATTTAAATTTTGTTGAATATTCTTTCCTTTTTACTGTTATAGGAATAAATTGTCACAATGGAAGCTTTAAAACGGTGAATTAAAAGCTAACTATAAACAAACTTTTGAGTTTTATTACGGTGTAATAATTTTAATTGGTATTCTTCACATGGATTTGAAAAGAAAATTTTTAATTTCAAAAATAATTAGATTCTCATTGTGACATCTATGCTGTTTCAGGGAAATAATATGAAATTTAGTCCATAGATGGCGATAGTGTAGTGGTACTTGAAATACATATAACTTTCAAAGATTTGATAGAATGGGTGAGAATGGTGAACGTTATATTTATATAAAGTGATCACTTAAGCCAGCCGAAGACAAGTAGTAATTAGCCATATCTTTCCATTAAATATTATAAAAAATAGCTTTATTTGTTTAATATAGAATGCCAGCCGAAGACCTGTAATTATCCCCCATATTTTCTTTAAAGTATAATAAAATAGCTTCGTCTCTATGAGATATCTGATATTTGTTTAATAACAATGCCTTCGTCCAATCAAAGCTAGCTTTGTTCATCAAAATCCAGTAATTGTGTGTTCTTGGACACATTCAAATATTAAAAGTATTGAAACGGTTTATATTTTGATATATACTTGATATTAAAAGCGACGCCTGTCATTCTTGAGCAAGTTGTAGTGGAAATGTGTATTGTGTTACGTGTTATTAATGGTCGGCACTAGACGTGGGCAGTCTTATTTGCATGTAAACTGGTCAAATTAGAGACGGTTTTTATTGTCTATTATGTTGTCGGCCAAAGCCGGCATTGAGGTCGCGCCCGCGGTGGCACCCTCCAGGGTACGCGGCTCCAGACCGGACCGGAGCCGATCGAGTGGCGCGCTGCGGCGTGATGAATTGTCCGATCAGTCGGCGAACGTCAACACGGCCAGCGATAACGTCTGTGATCTCTGACATTCGACGATCTCCGACGGACCGGATTTCCTCGATCTGAAGATCGCGTCAATGTCGGGGCTTATCGCAAAAGCTCTCAGGGTGTTGAATTATGTTTTACGTTTGCTTCATGACGCAATGGAAAGGTACGAGCCAACCGAATAATTCCATAAACAATAATAAATTCATCAACAAATCAGCACACAGTACTCGTACGTCTGAACTGTCAAATTGCAATTAATATTGTAATTTTTAAAGTGTCACGTTTGGCGTTTGACATTTAGAGTTTTTTTTTTAAGTGGCAGATAAAATCTTTCATTTTATGTACCCATAATCTTGAATATAAAGTGTTGCTCACTTACCATCGCGCCGTTTCACCGCGGAGATAGGCCGAGAGAATAGAGCGCCACACTCTTCTGTCCTGACACACAGTTCTTGTATCGTCCATATTCATACATCTTCTCATACAAGCTGGCCGATTAATGAGGCTTCTGCCATGACACATTCTGGTGCCATCAACACTTGCGTCATATATCTTCCTTACCATTCTCCTCTCATTCATCTATATCAACATATGACCAACTATACTCAGTCACTATACTAAGATCAGCTTTACATTCTTTCCTTATTTCTTCATTCTTTACTCTGACATAAATGGATCTGCCACACATACGCCGGAGCGATCTCATTTCCACTGCATTCAGTCTTCTTTCGTTCCTCTTCAGCCAGCTACAGGTCTCACTTCCATGCATCAGTGTCGGTACCATGACTCCATTGTGTACCGTTAGTTTTGACTCGGTTGACTAGTTCCCATTAGCTATAATTTAATTCAAAGCGTCGTTCACTTTGTTTCCTGCAATCACCCTCCTTTCGATATCTTTCTCAGCCTTTCCGCTTCTATCAAACATACTTCCCAAATACACAAACTCATCTACTTGTTCCAAACATTCATTACCTCCAAGTATTTAGCGCGGTGTCTCGCTTTCCTCCTTCTCGGATACCATCACTTTCAACTTGTTGATAATAAGATCGCTTTCCTTGCATACATCTTACATTCTACTCACTAGACTGTATAAACGGCCTGCATCTATTATTAGTATTCATATTTGCAGTCTTTAGAATACTTACGTTAGTGCATGCTGTATATGCAGTGGCGTAGCTGCGAATTGACTCACATACAAGGCTCCTACTCCCACCCCACCCCCCTTTCACAAAAACACACCTTGTGTACCTTTATTATTATTAATATGTAATTAATTGAAAAAAAATACTAGAGAATTATGACTGTATGCTTAAATGAACACGTCAGAGAAGAATTATACTCATTTTTAAAATTGTACTTTACATCTTCTTCTTTAATATTAAAGGACTGTGTTATTGTCGGTACTATGTTCACCATGGGGGTTCAATACCTTACTAGATAAGGTATTAGATACACAGATAGTTAATTAAAGGTACAAATGTCATTACGAAACTGAACGATCTGATTTAAAATGATTTTATATTTAAATTCAAAATTATAACATTCTTTACTATGATTTACGAACATTTTATTTATTTGACATTTTTACAATTTTTTTTATAACATGAATTAAGTAAAAAAATGACATGGTTTTTCTTCGCTCACCTCTCCAAATAAGAGACTAGCTCTTGTGCTTGGAGAGGGAGTTACACTACACCAACTTTATATGAAAGTTATAACATATGTAGTCTATATTGTGCTTCTGAAGTGTTCACTTAATCTCTTTCTAAACTCCTTTATATCTTTTATTTCTTTTATCTGTGTAGGGAGGCTATTGAAATTTTGAAGTATATAAAATTTTGCTGATAGTGTTTGGTGTTACATTTAGGGATTTTAAAATTATTTTTCAACCTTAATGATATGCTTGTTTCAAATTTTACAGTGTTATTTTCTTTAATTAATTGTGATTTTCTTGTAAATGCTTTCTATTTTGGAAATTGAGAATTTTTCAAAAAAGTGTTCGTGTTGAAAAGGTTGATCTTTGATGATTGTTCTCTGTATTATTTTTACCGAGTTCATTATATTGTTGTATGCTCCTCCCCACCCAATTATTCCATACTGGAGTAGTGAGTGAACAATAGCAATGTTGTTATTGTTGCGGTTGTTGGAATTGCTTATTATTAGCTACGCCACTGCACTTTATTAATTTCTTGATCTTAAAATTTTTTCTCTAGTTTTAAAATTGAATCATTTATATATTTACAAAATTTAATATAAAGGATGTCCCAACGAGAACGGAAAATTTAAATTTGTCGCCATTTTTGCTGTTGTACTTTGACAGTCAAATCATTATGACAGTTCGATGGGAGACAGTCCGCCATTATTAAAAATGGATCGTTATTCGACACAATAACGCATTTTTATTGTTAAACATTAACAAGTGAACGGTGAGTTTTCCAACAAAATCATCATATTCATGTCGATGGCTTCGTAAACAAGCTAAATTGCCGTATTTGGAGTGACGAAAACTCACATATGTTCCATGAGAAGGAAACGCATCCTAAACGTGCCACTGTTTGGTGTGGATTTTAGGCTGGACACATCATTAGACCATTTTTCTTCGAAGACGCTGCCGGGAATGCAAAAACAATGGCTAACGGTATCGGGATATGATAACCCGGTTTGTTGTACGAATACATCTCGAAGACATGCGGTTCTAACAAGACGGTGTCACTTGCTGCACATAGCGTGAAACAATGGCGTTATTGAACGAGACGTTCTTTGGTCGTGTAGACTCCCGTTTGGGCGATCAGAATCGGCCGCCTAGATCGTGCGATCAAACTACTTTGGACTTCTTTCTCTGAGATTTTTTGAAGTCAAAAGTTGACGTCAACAAACCCATAATCATCCAAGCCTTGAAGGATGAGATTACACGCTGTATCACCGAAATCCAGCCACAGTTATGCCTTATGATTCGATCGTTAAAGAGGGGAGGGATAAGGGCTGAGCATTTTTTAAGGGATCCTATTAAGAGAACATAGTGAAATTATTATTTTTTAATATCAAGTAATTTTAACTTTGTATATAATTGTAGCACAAATGGGTAAAGTCTTTTTATATAATACATTTATTTTAATTTTATATTTTGTTCATTTTTTTGTTGTTTTTTTTTACAAATTTTGTTCAATAAAGTCAAGAACAGAGAGTAAAGAAGTGAAATGGGACGAATATGATGGGGATCGGATGAGGGATCGTATAGGCCGAGAAATTTTATGGAAGGTCTTGGGGTGGAAATTAATTTAGGATAAAATTTAGACGATAAATAAATATGTGTGTCTATGTGAATGATTGTGATTGTGAATGATAGTGAACTGTAGGAATTTAGAATTCAAAATACTGTATGTTTGCAGTCACTTAGAGTACGCATCTCAAATCTGGAACCCATTGCGAAATTATAGCAAATACAAAATACGTTTCTTCGACATTTTAAGATTAATGTTAGATCTAATCTCCGTGCAGCAAACACGAAAACACAGTCCAAACCCACCAAACTTTGTGACAAACACATTGACGGGAGAACGTCATATATAATAGATAAGCGAAATAAATGTCTGATAAAAAGTATTTTCCTAACTCTTCTTCGGCAGGTACTTACACCCTGAAGAATTGTTCATCTTGCAGTCTGCGCGTACCACGCATATCAATCAACAGGCAGGATATAATTTTGCAAATTTCAATCGTTCCAGAAAGATCGGGTGACACGTGACAGCATCGTCATCTCACCCACGCAGTTCCATTGTTTACTCACGGCAGACTAATGCGACAATTACGCTAATAGCGCAATTAGCGCGGCGTCCCATTACCGATCCACCAGCCGGCGATCGTCAGCTCGCGTCCAGGAATGTGTGTCATAATGTGTAATGTGTAACAAACTCTGTTGCGCAACGGCCGCGACTAATATGGCCGCCGCGTGACAGGAGAAGCCGGCAATGCAGAAACCTGTTTCGCCGAAAAAACGCGGCGGCTTTCTCTCCGCTGATAAATGGTCGCGGAATCCCGACGTGGAAAATCGATCCGAAATTGCGTACAATACCAGATTCTGGCCTACTGCGCACGATACCATATTCCGGGTTACTGCGCACCGACCCGCGATCCGCCATTTGTAATTGAATTCTTGCTTTTTTTAACTTAAATATAGGTGTGACGCCAATACAAAATGGAGCATTTTTTAAACATAGATCGGATCTGAGGATATCTCTTAAGGTTCGTGACTTCGGAAGGGGATAATCCCAGGGATTTAGTTGAGATGCATCGTAATACCGTGTACACGTGTTGAGATATTGATCTGGAGATAAAATAGAAAGAAATAAAAACATAAACCAGTGCACACGATGTATGATCTGTGCTTACGCTAGGTACGTCATCTAAAGTAGTCATAGATCCCTTCAACTGCATATCTGTTCCGAAAGTGAGATATAATTCATTTAACAGAAATGTAAAGAGTTTAATTCAGATTCATTCACTCAATTGACGAACGACACTTGGTGTTTGGTGAGTTTGACGTGACGAGCGCGCAGTAAGAGCCACGATGAGTACAGGGGACTAAGAAAGCTGAGAGTTGTCTTTAAAGAATCTCACGGAAGCAAAATCCGTATCTCAGAGATTATCCCGAGTCGAAAATCTCATTCGTGGACTCGAGCCACTAGAGACACGTGCGTTACATTTGATGCCGGCAGTCCACTCTCGCCGAGACTCCTCGAGCGAGGTGGATGAGGCGAGGCGAGGCGTGCGAGACGAAGCGAGAGAGACCGAGGGCTGGCTGTACACTCACGGCGAGGGCAGATGGCACGAGACGACCCGAGTCGACACGAGAATAGGCGATGCAAATGCTTGGCTCCATGCCTCGGCGAGAGTGGACTGCTGGCGTGAAGTTAAATTTGTTGTTATATTATTGTGAATGTAACTTACCTAGTTCATTACCGAGTATATACATATAAATATGCAAAATTTGCGTGCCTAATAGTGATGAGAAAAAATGCTACTCTCGACTCACTGATGTGATTGTGATTGGTATTCAATAATATCAGTGATTGAAAACTGTGACTGATCACCGTTTCTGATACCACAATTCGCGAAATATTTTTTTTAAAAACATAATTTTAAGCGTATTTATTTATATTATTAAAACTTCATTTGCGTAAAAAACACATTTTAGCACAAATTACTGTACATACATACACATACCTACAAAATGTAAAAAAAATAATACATACATTACCAACAAAACTAGATTCTAATCCAGTGACGTCGCTGATTCAAATGACAATTGATTTAAACGGTGACGTCAGAAAATCAATAGAATTCTTAACAAAACAAAAATTGAGTCCCGATATTCCCAGATTTTCAATCACTGATAGTGAGTGTGACTCAAAAATATCAGTGATTGACTCACATTTTTACATTAACATTTTTAAAAGGTTGGAGCTTTGCGATTTTTAATAAAATTAAAATATTTTAGTGAAACCTTATTTAAACAAATTTTGCATAGTTATCCTTTAGGACAGTATAACATAGACACTAGTGATGGTATAATCGTTATTTAAACCGTTATATTGACTGTTATTATGTTCGATTGTAACGATGATTGATAACTGATTAACGTAATTCTTCGAACACTAGAAAAGAAGCCTCCGACAGTTAAATCTCAGTTACCAATCATTGACATAATCACAGTCACGTAACGGTTTACCATCACTAATAAACACCCTGCTTCCTTACCCCTGACCAACCTCTCATCCCCTCTCAATCCATCTCATCTCATATAAATTATATTGGATTTTTACTTATTTTGCATGGGAATTCGTTAACAAGTGAACAAAATACACTGCACGGTCTAAAAACTCTAATTCTCGAGAAGTTATAAAGTCGAAAGCACCGTCTGCCGACGAGGTTCCTTATTGTTTACGATTCCTTGCAGGTTTGTGAATTCTTAGAAAATAAACAATGCGTGTTTATTTTGTGTGCGCAGTAAGTAGTTTTTTGTTCATACAATTATAGATTATTGATTTTTCATATGTATTCGACTTGCTTTTAATTTTATTGGATATTAAATATTTTTTGTAATAACAAGTAAGGGTTGAAATGAGCAAATTTAGCTGCTCTCTTTGTACTCGCTATAACCGAGTTCGACTGTAGTTTATATTAGTCTATTTTTTAAAGTCATAATGTCATCCTTCTCCAGCGCCACATTTCAAATGCTTCCAGTGGTTTTTTCAATCACCTCGGGTGATGGTCCAAGTTTCACTTTCGCGTTATTAAAAGCTGCGTTTAACCAGTTCAATGTTTTCGCTATTTAAAATATTTGAAAACGCACGAAAACAAGAAATATTACAGATCTCAAAATTGATTCAAAATTAGGTATGTATCTATCGTAAAGCCTTTTTCTGGTAGAAACGTCAATAAATCTATTGTATTGTATAATTTGAGTGGAAGCAGTTATAAAGGGTGTTTTTTTATATGCGCGAAATCATATTTAAACACAAACGGCATAAAATTATTTTTCCAATAAAGCCATTTCCACGATTTTTACGTGTTTTATTTAATTTTACTGTTCTATACCTCTAAAAAAAAACACCCCATTTATAGTTTCCGAGTGGTTCACCAAGTATCTCAAGAACTCTAAATTACCGACCTAATTAGGCCTCAAAAATACCTTAAAACCTTCACCCGGATGTTGCCCGTCACTGACACGATGCCTTGACACGGTGGCCACTGAAATAGGGCCGAGACGTCGGCCATGACCAGAGCCAGCGCAGAAAACCCATTACTTTATTATTGCAGGAAATTTATATTTTAATATTACAAATTTATTATCGATATAGGAATTTTCTTAGAATTGGTATCGCAGTGATCAATTATCATATAGAAATACACAACAAACTAATTAAACAACACCAATAATATGCAAAGTTGTATATATATATGCTTGGCGTAGGTATCGAGGCTCATGTCCACGGAAGGAGAAACGATATGAGCAACGTGACCATTTATATTTTCCTTAAAACGTGACATCTGGTAATTTTGAGGGTCCTCAAAACGGGACATCTATTCCATGGGCTATGCTAAATTCTGTACGACACTTTTCACATCTGACGTCCGATGGAGTACTTTTTTGCTTTATAAACGGTTAATTAGTATATAAGTTAACATTAAAAGTCTATTTGCGTTTAGGCATTATTAAAATCAGTAATTTATGGTCACACGAAGTACTTACATAATAGCTTGTATTAAGTTTAGTACCGGATACTGGAGGATGATTCTATTAGAAGCCTTAACAATCGACGAACTTGTATGAATGTGTGCCAGGACAGAAGAGTGTGGCGTTCTATCCTCTCTGCCTACCCCCGCGGAGAAACGGCGTGATGGTATGTTTTATAGTTAGTTAGGTAAAGTAGGTAAGATTTCATATGTATCGTCGTTTCACTTCAAAAAAAGATGACAGATGCTTTAGTACAATCACTAATATATAGAAGGCGATAGAAAAAAAAAGTTGCCTTCGAAATGTGGTGCTGGAGACACAGAATCCTGGGAGGTACAGGCGCACCGAATATTTTGTAGAGTTTGCTTCTACAGGGTGGTCTAAAAAATGTGAAAACATTTTGCAAAATGTGATATAATTACATCAAAATTAGTTTAACTATATCGACAATAGCTTAAATAGTTAACTAATTTACTTATATTTAGGTATATTTGTTTTATTTTGACAATTTACAGTCGCCATCTTTGATTATTATTTTTCCCATTGTGTACCAGTAGAAACTTTAATGGATTAGTTTTAAAAACTAGCACGATAACCCACCGCTGTAGCCGTAGCACGTATTCACATTACTGTTTTCTATTTTTAAGCTAGTGTATTACTCAAGTCATACAATTGACTATTTACTGAATAGAAAATTTCCTTTGGTTGATTCGTAATGTATGGAGTCGTTACTCTGTTTTTTTAACAGAATAACATTAGAAGGCTTACAACTGGGTGCAAATCATTGAAGTGCCTACTTCCTCTTTTACTATATTACTGTTTTTAACTTGTTGATTTCACGTTCGTTCTTTGTGGTGCATGGATTTTTTTTTGATTTGGGGAAAACAAAAAGCAATTGTCAGAAATAATTTCTACGTTAATCTTTAATAAAAATATTTTTTTCCTTTAGTTATCACGTGAAGGATTTTCAAACAATAAAAGAATCATGTTCAGTCATAAAGTGTTCATAAATACATGGTAGGGTCGTATAAATGACGGATTCATTTTGTCTAAAGACGTTGGTTAAACGAAAGTACATATATTATATATGATTGTATAATATCATTCTTAACAGCACAACCTACCGCACGCCACTGATCATTAACCCATTCGCTGGACCAAACGAGACCACAGCGGGTTCGTTCTGAGAACTGCAGAAGACATGGAGAAATATCATCAAAAGTGGAAATGATTGATTCCGTCTATATCATTATAATCAGTCAGAGAAGATACTGGCGGAAGACGATAATGATAACGTTTCTGTAATAACTATCTTCTAAGCTAATAACCTCTAATCTAGTTATAATATCATCAGGTATGACCGGTGGCGGCTTCTTTAACAGTCAGCTCGTTTGCCGAATTACAAATATCAAAAAAGCCTTCACACGTATCATATCATCCCTGCATAGAATATATTTCTGGTTATAAATATTCATGAATCCAGTACAATAATTATAATTAAAAGTATAGTAATTTAGCAGTTTAAAAATATATTAAAATACTGGCTCATTAGCAAGAACACCACATCATAAAATAACAAAAATGTTATTCAATTTTAATAAGTTAATGCTTTAAATTACCTAATTTCATGTCTCTTGATTAACTGTTTAAATATATATTTTTTGTACGTTGATCATTGCACTTTACTCACTGCTATACCGGAGGAACACTGTCTGCTATAATACAGTGAATTACTAGTGTAGCAGGCAGGGTACCCAAATATATGTCTTACTTTCTTACTGATATGTTGTATTTACTTTGCCAAATTTTATATGCATACCCTCGGTACATTTGTATGATATTAGAAATATTACGCAACACTCACAGTAATGATGAACTAGGTGAAAATGTATACATAATGAATATTAATTTGGAAGAGTAATACGTCAGACTGTTGGACATTATTTATCAACGTAAGTACATAATACATGTAAATAGTGAACCTAATAAATGTATTATTATTATTATTATTATTAATGCACAAAAATGTATAACAGAAAATTTGAATAAATATCCCTTTCGCATGTGTAACTAACTGGTGGGGTGACGTACTCAGGAGATGTGCAGCCTGATTCCAGGTGATGGGGTATATATTTAAAAATAATATGATACAACTGTTTACCAGATCAATTAAAAACTTCTTTTTTTTAAAAACTCCTTAAAAATAACTTCACATTCACGATCAGATTCAAAGGAAACTAAGAGCAAAATCTTAGGATACTTTTTAGTACCAAATTTGGTCAACGTACTATCATGTTTTGTGCACCGCGTATATTTAATAAATTGCCACTAGACCTTAAGGGGTCTAAAGTGATTAACGATTTTAAACCAAAAATAACAAAGTGGTCGCTTGATGTGGTAGAAATCAAAATGAAACTAATTTGTCATTTGTGCTAACCAAACTACTATTATATTATAAATAAATAAAAATTTATAACCTCTGATTATACCTTAACAATATTCAATTTATAAAAACTGTATAGGTAATAAATTTAAGCACAGACCACGTTTATTAAAGTACTCGTAATTACCTTTATTGCTAATGTATTATTTTATGCTAAAAAAAGGTTTTTATTTACACCTTTATCGGTACCGGAGATTTCCAAGATCACACCTAGCCAGATCATGGCTTATGCTCTGCCATCTTACCTAATCCCCTAGTAAACTATGGTGTCAAATTAGAAGATATATCTTATATATATATCGGATAAATAGGGGATTAGCTAAGATGTCAGAGCATAAGTCATGATCTGGCTAGTTTAATAATTTTATTTTCACCGAAGAATTTATGTCGGTTCGTATTTTATGACCAGATAAATACATTAGCTTTGCGTTCTCAGGTTTGAGAATTTGTCGCATTACGTAAGACGGTTTGGAGGCTGGAGATAAGGCTGTGTACGCGGAAGTAATATAGTTCTGACACATGCAACAAGCTCAGCCCGGCCCATATGGTTAGAGGTGAGTGGTCACCAGTCACCAGGCTCCTGCAATGGATCTATTATTTTTAATATATTAATTAGAAAGATATACATATAAAATCAATTTTATCGAAAAATATTGTTGTTGCGCCATCGCGATTCAAACCTGGATCTCTTTTCAAACTGGGGAAGGTGCATTATCCAACTATGCTACAGCGACGATATTTTTAGCGACAAATTTTCGAACCTATATGTTACCTTTTTTATATTAATACATTTAATCGTTCCATCACTCAAAGGTATTTGAGATTCCGTAAAAATAAGGTAGATGGCTCTTTCAAATAATGGAACGATTAAATGTATTAATATAAAAAAGGTAACATATGTAACCTATATTCACCCAGCAACAAGAGAGATAAACATAGAAAACAACAAATATTACAAAACAGTTAGAAAATTAAAATGTAAGCAAAAATGTATACTAAAAAAACTACTACTCAAAGACAATGTATAGACAGAAAGAATTATTATAGAAAAAAATTTCAGGGTTCTCAGAGCCCCTTAACAATTACCACCTTCTTCAGCTATTATTGTATTAATATCTCTATGGCGAATCGGGTTAAAAAAAAAACCTAATCACGCTGGAGTAAACACATTATTATTATTATTATTATATACCTTTCCCAGGGCCAATAGATAGATAGCAGCAGAGATAGTAAAATACTAAATTAAATACCAAAAAAAGGGTACTATTAATAGGATTAGATTTAATAATTTATGTATCAACAACTTGCATAATTTCACAATGATTCAAAGTTACATTTCACGGAAGTTGGTGATACCTTATGAGTAGGTCAGCTAGTTTCCCTTCTCAGCTATTGGCATGGGGTAAATAGATATATATTAAAAGAGAAAATGTGTGGAATACAACCAGTTTTAGATGCATTTAATCATTAATGCAGTCTCCCATGCAACGCCTCTTCTGAGAGGTCACTTTCACTAGTTCGGATGTACAGGAAGAGCCAAGAACAAGAAATGCATAACATCTGACCTCTGCACACGCGATAAAGCGGAAAGCATAAATACCAATTATGTTACAAGATGATGTGTGAGGTCAGATAAGATTTTTTTTTAAAATATTGTTACATTTAATAAACTCAAAAACATAACAATTAATCAGTCAATAGGTACGTATCATTCTTACAGGTAAGACAAGTTATTTTCTTATAAATCTATTCTTCTAAATTAGGAGAAAGTGTGCTCTTTTGTAAAGACGTTTATTTATTTCAGAGATTGTGATCTCAGCTAAACGAAAAATCATTTTGTTTAATAATATATTTTGGAAACCTCAAAAATCCTTAAAATGCATACCATAACACCATATGAAGCCTTTCAGCTACTAGCTACTAGATGTCTTGGCGTAAGGGTGTGAAATACGGACACTCACGGATGACATCGTGACAATGCCCAAAGAGCCTTAAACGTAGGACTGTGAACTCATGACTATGCTCTTCTGCTTTTCTTGGCATCTTTCAGATCTTAGGGCTATTATCAGAGAAGTGCCTGTTACCTTTTCCACTTGGTTGGCTCAACGGGTGGGGGATCTTCCTCTCACTCTTCGTCCATCGATGTGGCTCACCACAATAAGCAACTCCAAGCTATCTTCCCTTCTCGCAAGAAGCCTAAAAAATTTTAGACAAATGGTTGATAATCTGTTCTTGATGTTCAGTTCCTGCAGAATGGAGACATTCGTTCAACTCGCAATTCATGGTATGCGTAACATGTGTCTCCAGAACCACACCTGAAAGGCATCCATCGATATTCTCTCATTTTTTTTCAGGGTTTATGACTCCACATCATATAAAAATATAGAATGAATCAGAGACTATATAAGCCTGATTTTCATTGTCTTGGAAATACCGCGGTCTGGACATAAAACTTTTCGCCATACCTGGCTCGCAGCCACCGCCGTCAGTAATTATGGATTCGAGATAATCAAAGTCTTTGATTTCAAGGTTTGAAAGGGCGTCTATCTGTACGTGAAAGCTGTTTATGTCAATTAATGATTTTTAGCGAACATTTACATGTACGACAAATTGTGAATTTGGGCCAGTACCGAAATTTCATCTTTGAATCAAATGAGATTTCTGTATGTATTATTTTACGCCTCATGTATTTTGTATTTTAATCAGTTCAGATATACGCTGTAATATATCATTTTTAGGAATACTCTAGTAATTATACACTGCGGTGGGAGGTCGTAATACGGTTAGCATTTTTAGGAAGTTTAGTTGCCATCATTTAAATGTAGTTCATCAAGTCTAACCCATGTCGTATCATTAAACTGTTAATGCTCTGTATAATATAAATTAAAAAATAAAAGTAGAATAATTAACTACACACCTATGAGATAAATTATTATTTTCATCATTTATAATGAGTGTGTGTAATGCAATCCGCTGCACCCGTTCGGGTTTCTGATTGGCGGAAATAATTGCATACACACAGTAAATGCACTTTTGCATGCAAGCTTGATCTGGTTTTGGTGAAGGCATATATTTAATAAATTATACTGAATGATAGTGCATTTGGTGGCTTAGCCTGCGCGCTATGGCTCGTATCCACGATGACCTCTCAATGAGACTTTGATCTCGGAGAATGCGTGTACTAGATACGTCATTCTAATCAGCGCGCAGAACATACGGGGTGATGATTCATCAATCACTGTTTTGCTCGCGGAATACGATGACGCATCCAATACACACGTACCTTTACAGATTCATTGTGAGATCATCGTGGAGATAGATAAACAAATATCAATTTAATGTATTAATTATAAAGATATACGTATAAAATCAATTTTATCGAAAAATATTGTTTTTGCGCTACAGGGATTCGAACAGAGCTATATTCTGAATAATTACAACTTCACAATGAGAATGTGTTCTCCTAATATATAAGTAATATCAATGTGTCTAAAAATTTCATAAAAATGAATTGATAATTCTGGCGTCTGCTGTCGGTTTACTCAAAGCTATTTGAGATTCCGTAAAAACAATGTAGATGGCTTTCAAATAATGGAACGACAGATGTATTCATTTGAAAAAGTGTAACGTATAGGTTCGAAAATTTGTCACGAAAGATACTGGCGCAGTAGCGTATATTTAGTAATGCACCTTCCTCGGATTGGAAATAGAGATCCAGGTTCGAATCTCGGTAGCGCAAAAACATGTATATCTTTATAATTAATACGTTTATATATAATGTATATTTAAGACATCATAGACCGTCTGTTCTGAATAATTACAATTTCACAATAAGAATATATTCTCCTTAATAAACATGAGCCAGTAATCTAGGATCTATATTTAGTTATTATTTAAAATATGGCTTTAGGGGGGGATCTTTTGTTTTATGCAGTATACGTAATATGCTATTTTTCAAATTAAGCTATTCGCTTGGGCTGTGGACTAACTTGGTGGACGACAATTAAATCTAAAATGTTTTTTTCAACGTGTCTGATGAGTATTCTTACTATTTTAACAATAAGCTACAACTTATGTAAAACTGGGTGAATGTGCAAATAATCACGTCATGTCAGTTGACGCAGTGGTGTCGGGTGGTGTGTCTGCAAATTATTGTTATTTGCCGGTATTTAATATTAAATTATTGGTTATACATAATCAATAATGACACAGCTCCATGCCATTTTTGATTTGACCCAACCCATAAGTGTTAAATCTATTTAGTCATCAAAGGTCTTAGTTACATTGTGATATGATAATGCAAAAGGTATGTATGCAATCTAAAAACATTAATATATTAGCGAAATTCTTTTAAGGTTGTCAATCAAAGCCGAAATTAAAAAATGCCACGTAAAGGACTATGCTTAGAGGATCATTGAAGGATCAAAGTAGAAGATGTAGTCCGCCAAATAACATAGATAAAATAGCTGGGCATCGTAAATGGAGAAGCGACAAGCATTCCGATAAAAATATGATATTTTCCAGCTGACAGCTGATTTGTGCTCAGTTTGGTTTGCCATTTCACAATGAGTAGATTTACGCCTGAATACACGAAACTTGCCGTGCGCTGTGTGTATTTTACGGTCGGCATAATCGTCCATCTGAGCGAGTAATTAGAATAATCATGGATTGTTTTCGCACCACGCATACTCTAATTGATAACACGGATCCGCAGAGACGTCGTACAGTGTGCACCGAAGAAGTATTGAGGAGGACCTGAATGAGTCGGTTCGCCATCGTGCACAGCAATAGATCCATGATTACTGACTTTTTCGTTCTCCAATTGGATGTGGAAGAGCTGTGGTTTCAACAAGACGGCGCAACACGCCGCACGGCGCGCGCCGCAATCAATTCATTGAAGAAAACATTCGATGAGCGCATAATTTCGCGTAATGGACCTGCGAATTGGCCTCCAATATCGTGTGATTTAACACCTTTGAATTATTTTCTTTGGGGATATGTGATGTCGCTAGTCTACGCCGATAAACCAGAGACGATAGACGACTTGGAAGCTAACGTTCGTCGCGTTATTGCCGATATACGTCCCCAGCTGCTCTAAAAAGTGGTCGAAAATTGTACTTGAGCCAGCCGCGGCGCTCATATGCGCGAAATCATATTTAAACACTAATGTCATAAAATTATCTTCCCAGTACAGCCAATACCATGGCAATTGCCGCGATTATTATGTGTTTTTATTTCATTTTAAAGTTATATATCTTTAAAAAATAATACAATAAAAATAATTATAACTTAGGTAATTATACCAATGTCATATTTTTTTTAAGAAAGCAGCTGGATGTGGAATACAGATGATAGAGAGGAGCAGCAGCCGTTATGTGATCTGAAAAGGGATAAGAATTATTATCAACAGATCGTTTAATTATATATAATCCTACAAGGAGGTATTAAAGTATTATCTAATGTGAAGATATGACAGAGCTTTTATCATATAAATGAAAACGATGTGTAACAATTGAAGAGAAATGATAAAACATCTTAAATATAATTCGTGCATTGTGAAGTGCATGGCTTCCACGTGAAAGCTATCAAAAATACACGTAATAAGTACCCCTCAGAAGGGTCAAGAATTCACTGACAGGCGACTCGAAAATAAATCCACGACCGTCTAGAAGATGAAGGTGTGCTGGACCATCAGACGATGAAGACTCGAAGGCCGGCCGTTCGGCTGGGCGAGGTTCCAATTAAATTCCCCGATGGAAGGAGAGCAACGCACACAGACTCATCTAAATAATTTCACTATAAGTAAACATGTTTCTGTATCTTAATTATTATTAAGCGTATCACCCACACCCAAAAGTTGCCCAACTAAAAATATTAATGTGGCCTACTCAGGTGAGGCGAAAGTGCACGGGATAAACCGAAATGAAATAGTCATTAACGTCATAATGAGCCGGTGGCGGATTCAAACTATTGCCACTTTAGATGAATACGTTGGATGCTTTCGAAATGTGGTGCTGGAGGCGGGGACCGCGAGCCGCACACACGTCTCTATCCTCCAGAAGCTAAAGATTACAAAAAGACTTTTGACAACATGCAAAAAAATAATTCTTAATATTTTAGACAATTTAATTTTAATTTTACACTATATAGATAGGGGCGTGCAGTCCATACAAGCGAGAAAGCTGAAAATTCTGGGAAACAAATATTAATTAACTAATTAGATTAATATAAACGAAAACATTATTTTACAATTGGCGCCATCTGTGTACCTGTAGAGACTTTAATTGCTTAGTTCTAAAAACTACCACGACAACTCACCGTTGTACCTGTGGCGCTCTTTTGTATTCGCCGCATCGAGCTATTCACATTACTCTGTTTTCTGTCTTTAAGCTAGTGAATTGCTCGAGTCATATAATTGATTATTTACTGAATTGAATATTTCTTTCGGTTGATTCGTTTTGTATGGAATCGTTACCTATGCTGGTTTTTAACAGAATAACATTAGAAAGGCTTACAACTGCGTGTAAATCATTGAAGTGTCTACTTCCTCTTTGACTAATTCGCGAATTTTACTATATTACTGTTTTTAACGTGTTGATTTCAATTAATGTTTTTTAAATTTGGTGCATGAATTTGTTTTTGGTTTGGGAAAAACAAAAAGTAATTGTTAGAACTATTTTCCACGTTAAAATTGAATAGAAATAATTATTTCCTTTAGTTATTACATTTTTTATATGGGTAAGAATGTATAATTAATAGTACTCTAAAATTACAAATATATACACGGTAGGGTCGTATAAACGACCGATTTATTTTGTCTAAAGACGTAGGTTAAACGAAAGTACATATATTATTTGTGATTGTATAATATCATTGGTAACAGCATAACCTTTAACCATAAACAAAGATAATAAATAAAAATATATGTATTTTCGTTTAACCTTTACCATACCACGGTATTGCTTTTTGTTATTCCCAAATCAAAAATAAATGCACCTCGAACGCAAAGAACGTCTATGAAATCAACACGTTAAAAACAGTAAAATAGTAAAATTCGCGTTTTTACTATTAGTACAAGTAGAATTAGTACTATTAATATTGTTTTTAAAGTTTTGGTTTTAATGTAAAAAAATACCTTCTTACCCATATAAAAAATGTATGGACGTTTTTAAGAACGATGTGAAACCAAGTTCGATTCTCCCCCAGGGAGATATATATTTGTATTTAATTTTCGAACGGGAAAAACATATTGTATGCAGGGATGGTGTGACATACATGTGCATTTTTTGTAATGTTATAGCGCCCTAGGACAAGCCAACCCCAGTATATAATAAGATAAATATATAGGATGATCTAACCCACGGAATGTGACTCGAAGAGATAAATCTCAGATCATAGATAAATCACAGTACGTGTGTTGAGATTTTGATCTGGAGATAAATATAGAAATCAGCTTAAAATTAGTAAAAACTGTAACCGCTGTAAAATACGTTTGATTTGACAGCGACATACTGTTAAATTGTTTTGTAGACAGATGGTTTCTGCTTCTTCTCAATGCTTTGATTTCACAAGAAAACACTCGTCAGTTGTTGAGTATTTATTGAGAAATAATACAGTATAGACACGTGTGAGATGTAGTACGACTAGGCTTAGATTGGCCAGGGTTGGAACATCTGATACGGCTTATATCTACTTACAGAAATGAACTATGATCTGTATTTTTGTCACGTAGGTCACTTGGTGACAAGTATCTTACCGGGTGCACCCCGCGCCCTTATCAAATGCTAGAACATAACAATACGACACGTGCACACAAAGATCATCTAGAACCGTAGACATCTGCAACTATTTATTCTGTAATTAAGGCAAATGGAAGACATTCAATTACAAACATTAATTTCGATTTAACTGGTGGTTTAAGTCGATGGTTAATGGATTGATATTTGATGTTTGACATCAAATAAGCAAGAAGTGAGGTGCAAAATGAATGAATCTCTGAGACACAGGTTGTACACGAGGACTACGAAGGTCGTATTTATTTAATTTATTTATTTATTTATAACTATATAATACAATGTAAAAATATGTTTGGACTGTGCCCCTCTCACTAGAGAAATTCTGTGTCGAGACGGGCATAGTTTACAAGCAATTGTACAATTAATTAGAATTACAAGTAGTAGATAGAATTACATTTATTACTATATAATAGGTGTACATGAAGAACAATTTTAAAGTGGAATTAATTTTGGATCACTTTGTAGCAATAATTAATATAGGTATGAGTCAATATGTTTGGGTGAGTGCACCAACACTGGCTCTACCCATATTACGAATCCAAGTTTTAATATATAGTTTCATGTTCTTGGGACAATTCAATTGGTTTAAATCTTTCAGCATTCTATTAAATAGTTTAGGTTCAAAATATTTGTAGTTCCTTTGGCCATATGGTGTATGTGCTCTTGGGGTTTGTAGGTTATTTGTATTTGTCCGTGTGGAAATTATATTTTGAGTTGTTTTAAAATGTGTCTGTTTGTATTTGTATATGTATTTAAGAGTAGTATTAGCGTATATTTGTCTTATATCAAAAATTTGTGATTGGGGATTTGAGGATAACTTTTAATATAATTTTTTGTGCTGCTATTATTGAATTAATTGCAGACATAGTCGCTCCACCGCAAGCAATTATACCATGCTCTATGATCGATTGACAGATAGCGCAGTACGCCATTTTAAGAAGTTTTATATTAAGGAAATTCTTAATATTTCTAAAAAAATATATTGTTTTTTAAAATTTTATTTGTAATTTGTAATTTATAGTATAAATAATTTACTATTGTAGATTCAGCAGCGCAATAAATAAATCTATATAACATTTTAATGATTCAAATGTATTTATTAGAAAAATATATTGCGTTGGCACTAATTGAGAAATATGGCCCAAAATTTGTCACCTGTCTGCAGGTTCGGTTTGTTCGCTTTTTTGGCCGACATATCTACACGTTGCCCAACCTGCACACCAAACTGGTAATAATAATTTATGCATTCTTAATTAATTAAATAAGATCAAATTGATTATGTGTCGGGCGGTATTTGGCTAACATTCGGTTTTTATTTCGTTCGACGTGCGTTGGCCATTTTTAATCCAACCCATGATGAAACTGAAATGACACGACTCGTGGACTGGCGGCCCGCGTCTACCGCGTGAGATCAGGGTGCTAAAGTGTAACTGCGCAAAATTTGGTTTAGATCGAGATGGATGGAGAACAGACAGGCAGACTGTGAGGTTACTGTGATGGTGCAGATGAACCTATTGCACGCTTCTGGGATTTAGATGAGTATTTAGCGATTCATGTATACAGATGAGATTTTCATCTCGAGACAGGGATTCTTTGGTAACAAGCTCTCAGCTTTTGTAGTCTACACTAATTATTTTCAACAATGTTGTCCCGCGCTTCACTTTACGCTTCTTATTTGTTGTTCAAACGTCAGTCTGTCATCTGTTGATGTTCTGTTCGTGTGTTGGGTCAATTTGAATGAAGACATAACTGTTAATAATGATGATAAAATGAAATAAATTATTATAATTTTGTTTTTTAAACTTTTAGGAATGAATAGATGTAGGTGTATCCATGGTTCTAGGTTACATGTCGTGTATACGGGATTGAGTTTTATCTAGGCTGAATCTCTAAGAATTATGTCATCATGTCTCAATCCGTGGACACTGGCGATAAATATAGGTTTATCATCATCATCGTCAGTCTGTTTCTGTCCACTGCAGGGCTAAGGGATTCTCATCCTCCATTTCTCTATTTTCAATGCCCACTGACTCCCAGCAAACTTCTCTGTAGATGTTATCTTCTCATCTCTGTGTCGGTCTTCCCTGGTGCCATCCAAGGGCGCCACTCGTATCAACATAATCATTCCAACATATGGGGAATACCACAAATGTAGACATTTATAACATTCAAAATTTCTCGTACTCTTCCATTAACAATATTTCAAAAATGTCTACTCTATGATATTGGACCATTACATTAATCTGTAATAATAAAGATTCTGTAGGTCCCAAAAACTGCGACGGGCTGGCCATCCTGAAAGAATTCCAGATGACAGGACAACTAGTGGCTACACCGGTGGAAGCGACGTAGAGGCAGATCAAAGAAGAGGTGGGCTGACTGTATAGAAGAAGACTGGAGCAGGCTGGGAGAGTCCAAGAATTGGAGAAGAATGAATGAGGAGGCTAAATCTTATCCAGGGATGTATTACAGTGGAAGAAGAAGAAAAAGAACATTACCAAAAGGTCTATAATTTAAAGTTAGAACAGTTAGTTACATTCCCGCAGCTAGTTACTAAAACCTTATGCCGCCCTTTCATTATTACCTTTTCTTTATTATTACAGCTGGTCAATATTCATCTTAATACCACCATAGGCTGGCTCCGGTATCATCGTACCACAGCCACACCCGTACAATTTGACGTCAGACGTGTTGTCACATTAAATTCAGAAGGCAGGTAATGACATCCTGAAGAAGAAAATGGTATTTTTCGAAACCGGCAGATGTATTTAAACTCAATTTAGTGGTTAATAAAACAAAGATAATAAATAAAAATATGAATTTTAACCACAAAGTTAATATTGCTTATTTTAAAAGTAGAAGCTATAAAAATCATGCACCCCCAAAAGGGAAGTGTAGACGTCACATTCATGTATTGCAGTCGCAGAACTCTATCACAGACCGGCAGAAATTCACCCTGTCCAGGTCGCAAGAGTCAGGTCTCTCTGGCCACCGCTCTTCCCAGCAACCCCCATTGGATAATTTATACCCTGCCATTATGTAAGAGTTTTCTTGTTTCTTCTTCATTATCTGTCTTTTGACGCGAATTTCCGCCCTTTTGTTACAAGAAGAGTGCCTGTTACTTTATACACTCGGTCAGTCCAATGGGCGGGGGATGCTTTTCATCCCTTTCATCCTTCGAGAGTAGCATAGCATAACGAGCTTTTTTCCAAGTCATCTCCTCGTAAGATGTCTGGAGAATTGGGGGAGACTGAGGTCTGAGAATTTTTTTTAAATCTTGTTCTCCACAGTGCGAATGTTTCACTGACACCCAGTTAAGTTTTTAAATATAATGATAATAATAAACTATTTTTTGTATACTATTTATAACTTTCATTCTTTGTTGATTGAATAACAAACGTTTAAATAGTCCGGCAAATTATGCCCACACTCTGCCATCCTACGTAAATATAATTTACATATTAGTATAGCTCTATATATGTATAATAAATTTAATATTCATTGAAAAACAATTTTGAAGAATTTATGATCCAGCTTATTAACAACAAAAATAACATTAGATAAATGTTATAGCGTCGTTTTTGCAAATAATTTTACTCCAAGGGCGCTCTTCTTCATCTATCTAAAACCGTTTGATGAAAAATAACGGATTATGGTGACGTCATTTTTTAATACACATTAAATGTATTAATTCGAAAGATATACATATAAAATCAATTTATTGAAAAAATATATTTGTTGCTGCTGAGATTCGAAATGCATTATCACCGATTATGCTTCAGCAACATAGTAAGTTGGCGACAAATTTTAGAATTTATATGTTGCACTTTCAAATTGATAAATTGATTGTATATCATTCTAATTTAGGAGAACACATTCTTATTGTGAAGTTGTAATTATTCAGAACATAATATAATAATAATAAATGAATTCTGGCGTCTGCTATCAGTTTACTCAAAGGTATTTGAGATTCTGTAAAAATAAGGTAGATGGCTCTGTCAAATGATGGAACGATTAAATGTATTAATATCAAAAAAGGTAACATATAGGGTCGAAAATTGTCGCTGTAGCTTAGTTGGATAAAGCACCTTCCCCGGTTAGGAAAGAGATCCAGGTTCGAATCCCGGTGGCGCAACAACAATGTTTTTCGATAAAATTGATTTTATATGTATATCTTTATAATTAATATATTTAATTCATATTTGATTGTATATCATTCTAATTATTACATTTAATTTGTTTGATCTATGTTCTGAAAAATTGCAACTTCACAATGTGAATTAAAAAAAAAAAACATTTTTGTCAGAATTCGTCCGATTGGCTAGATTCCAAGCAGTCGTCCAACAAGAGATTGCTATGTGATGCGTGTAAAATGAATCAAGGGCCGCTTTGACCTCCGTTATGGTATTACATTTTTTATCAATGATGAATGTTGAAGGGCGCAAGGCCCGGAGAATACGGTGGGTACGTAATTACATTCCAATTTAGGTTCTTCAATTTATTGTATCATCATTGCCACATCACACCAAACCCATTCAGTTGATGCGGAACCCAAACAATGAATTTGGAAACCATCTCCGTGCAATGTCTATGCCCGTATATCTTTGATGTTATGATAATTATATGCGTTAATGGCCTAATATATACGTATCATTCACTCCATTTTTGTTGGAAAAATACCACAAACGTACATCGAAAATAACAATTGGTTTCATTGGACTTCGGTTGCATTCCTATTGTACATCTTACAAATGTTTTTGTTAGCCACGGTCGCGTCATTACCGTTAAGAAATTCATGACGTAGATGAATATTTACATTAATACATTCTATCCGCTACGATTTCAAAAATAATTCAAGTTCTCTTTACTGTTTAGCCGCTAGGACGAAACAAAATAGAAAGTGAAAGGGAAACATCGCTTTGCAACTAACTGACTTACCATCACGTCGTTTCTCCGCAGGTTAGGCAGAAAGGTATCCTCATCCGCATAGATCTTCTCATGCAAGGTCGTCGATCGCCGACTGGTTTACCTGATCATTCCAAGACTCGCGAAAGTCCTCTATTTTTGGTACCATCAACACTCTCGTTATATATCTTTCTTGCTTTGTTTTCCACTTTTATTCTTTTAACATGACCAAACCTTTTTTAATCCACTGTGCTAAGACCATCTTTACACTCAATCCTAATTTTGATTTCATTTTCAATGCACTCACTCTGCTCTGATTAGCGGAAAATTACTCGCCAACAATTGCTCGCCAACAGTTGCTCGCCCACAATTGTTCGCTATACAATTGCTCGCTAGGAAAGTTGCTCGCCAACAATTTCTCGCCATCAGTTATTAATTAACCTAACCTAACCTAACTAACTAGTGACTCTGCGCTAAAACTAAGAATGATACCCGCTTTAGCTTTTAATTCTGTTGCAAATGTAGAATGCAGTTTCGAAGACTTATATTCGAGAACGTTGATTTTTAAGATATTTTGCAACCTGTATTGGATTATTTCGGACGACTAGTGTTGCAATAAAATTATATTATTAATAAAAATATTTGTTGTTATAGAAACCGTAGCATATAAATCATATTCTTAATCTTAATAAGCCTACATAAATACTTTTAGTTGACGAAAATCGTTTTGTAAATATATATTTTTAAATAAATGTGTTTCTTAATCTATATTATCTATATTCATGTAAAAAAAGGACTAAAACATCCTGTTGCTCAATTGGCGAGCAACTTTCCCGGCGAGCAATTGTGGGCGAGCAAGAGCAATTTTCCGCACACTCTCTGCCCTCACTTTCCCACATTTACACATCCCTTTGTACTATAATATACTACTTTGAAAACAGATGTCGTTGGTCAGTTAAAAAGAGATTTTTTTTTTGTGTTATGAAAACACGCAAAAAACTTTCGCATCGACCAATTGCAGTCGTAAAGGTGTCGGACAATTATGTTGTGTCTACTTTCGTGAGCGCGACCCTGCCAACTCGTAAAAGTATACTGATTGGACAACGTACAATCTCCGCACAACCAAAGCACCCGTTAGTGGTAATATATATTTATTTTTAATAAGCCACCGTCAAAATTACGATCCGGTCATAATGAACTCCGGTGTACAAAATGCACGCTGCATTACCGACCGCACAATTGTTACGTGTGCGTTACGCAAGAAGCGTACAACAATAATACGATACATTATAATGATATCGCCCGCGTATTTCGGGCCCTCGGCGTATGTTTTCCTTTCATCGGATATAAATAATATTTATGTAACTCGTGTTCGATATGGAAACTAGAATATGTTGTGCTATAGGGTCTTCAGAAAATATCTTTTAAATCGCTCGCAATTAGTATTGTTAACATTTAATGCAGATTCGTGTCATTGTTGCGAAATGATATCGCTTTCGATTAGGTGCGCGAGTGATAATAAAAACAATAGTCTATTTAATTAAAATATATAAATAATCAAATTATAATATACACGATAGAAATGAGATTATATAATAAGCAACATGTTATCCCAATCCCTACAATCAATTAATAATACGGAATCTTACTAAACACTTGCGATACTCGCGGTTTTGGCGCAACTCGACTATTTTGTCGCAACTTTCTAAGTGCTGACTCGGTCCGGTCCGATCCGTTCCGCTAGTTCTGCCGAGAATTCCTACATATATTTTTATTACATTCAGTCATATCATCATAATACCATCATAGGTTGGCTCCGGTATCGTCGTACCAGAATCATACCTGTACAATATGAGAGACTTTTTTTCACATTAATTTCAAAAGGCAGCCCGAAAGAAGCTATAGAAATCACACACCCCCAAAAGGGGAGGGTAGACGTCACATTTATGTGTTTCTATAAAATCGACCCTGTCCAGGTCGCAAGAGGTGCGAGGGAGAGCTAGTAGAATGATCCGTTAGGTCTCTCTAACCACTGCACTTCCAGGCATCGCCCATCCCAGAAACCCCCAGCGGGATACCCACATCCTAATAAATACCCGGAAATGAAATTATAATTAAGTTTCTTCATAATAAAAGCTAGCAGGTGTAGCTTTTTCTGAAACCCAACAATGAGGCACCGAGTCGGATAACCGAAGATATTTGATTATAATCAAGTTTGTTGATAGATAATCTTGATAGTTTTAAGGCATTGTTATATAAGTAATTGGTAAAGCAGTCTACCAGTATTAGAATATTACGACTTTATGTTCTGGTAGTATATTTTTTCAATAGATTGAATTCTTCCGTGAACGTAATTTATGTATTAATGGCGCACTTTCAAAAATAATTCATTCATTAATTTTAGCGACCATCTAAATACATGTAGGTACTTGATCTGATTTCAAAACATATTCACATACATTTGAATTAGGTACTCGATATATTATTTATTTTTCGATGGATTAATTCAAATAACAACACGTTTGTGGAAAATACGAGAATATCAACATTTTTATTGTCGTTCGTCTCTTTCTATTCAAACCTTCCTCTCTCGCATGATTTACGTAACGTCATTAATTGTTTCTCCGATACATATAAGAATTGAACTATTATCCTCATCTTGAAAGCATATCTAAAGCAAACGGGAAAAATGAAAGCTCGGCCTTGAGCGCAGTGTTTTTATCAGTCGAGCATAACAAGTATTTTCTATCCATGTTTGGACTACCCTGTACTTGGGAGAGACAGCCTGCTTTGGGCTGTTGGAGTGGCGTTATTTTATTATTGTGTTCTGTATCCATTAAGATTAATGCTTTGTTAATGTAGCCTAACTCTGTGTTTTGTAAAACATTATAAAATACGAATTGAAGTGAGTCCGAGCAGAAGCATTGGGCAACGATCTGTGTGATGCTGTAATACTATGTAGAGCGGGCCGCTCGCGTGGATGAACCCGTGACTTTATTAGAGGTAATATTTGGTATTATGTTGGACGTTAAAATATCACGCAGATGAAATAAAAGATAGATGGAAGAAATTGCGAGCAACGGAAATATAAGCAAGGGTCATTTAGAAAGGTCGACTGGACATATAATTAGTGGAAATATTTATTTATTTATTTATTTACACCCTATATATCTTACACAATTTCATATTTTTTATTTTGTTACATTCGGTATCATTGTACCAGAGCTATCACCTGTACAATTTGACATGAGACTCGTTATCATATTAAATTCTAGATATAGAGATATTTTTTTTATTTATTTTAGCGAAAATACAATGGCATAATAAATTCAATTTTTAAATAGATGGTTACATACATATATGGTTTTTCTTTCGCTTACCTCTCCAAAAAAGAGACCAGCTCTTGTGCTTGGAGAGGGAGTTACATTACAATAATTTTATATAATATCTTACATATTTTATTCATTGTCCATTTGTGTGCTTCTGAAGTATTCTGTAATATTGTTTATTGTCCAATTATGTGTTTTTGAAGTGTTTTTTTTAAACTCTTTTATATCCTTTATTTCTTTAATCTGTGTAGGGAGGCTATTGAAATTTTTTATCCCTAAATATATAGAATTTTGCTGATAATGCTGTAAGTGTGCTATAGAAATCATACACCCCCAAAAACAGGAAGGGTGACATCACATTTATGTGTTGCTATCGCAGAACTCGGTCACAGTCGGGTAGAAATTCCGGCAGAGGTGCGAGGGAGAGTCAGTAGAATGATCCGTTAGGTCTGCTCTTCTCGGCATTGTCCATCCCAGCAACCCCCAAAGAGAGACCCACACCCTAATAAATCCCGGAAATGTCCGAGATTCCTTTAATTTCTTAATAGGTCATCGTTCCGGGAGATCCGATGACCGAATTTGTGGAAAGAGTGTAATCGAGATAATTATAAAAGAAATAAAAAGAGTTATCGTAAAGACATGAGTACATTAAAAGTCCATGTCCGCGATGATCTCTCATTAAGACGTAATCTGAACGCGTCATTCATAAATCGCTTCACGCTGAATTCTGAACTGTTCATTCAGAGTCGAATCTTAGAGAGAAATCGTATCCGTGGACATGGACCATAAGGATAGTGGCCAAGAAGTTCTCTCATGACTCTCATCAATCAATGTTTAATGGAGACTCATACAAGTCGATTGGAGAAGGGCTGTTATTATGCCTCTGCACGAAGGCAAAAGGTCTCGCATGGACTGCGAAAGCTACAGCGTTACTAGTCTGCTGAGAATTTTAATAGAAATACTGAGGATGATGACGAAAAAAAAAATTGGGACGTATTAATGAGTAAAGCTTTTTTTGATCAGCAAAAGGCGTATTACAGAGTCATAAGAGAAAAGTTATAAATGATTGGAGGTCCAGAGTGAATGGAAAGTCAATTTCTAACCGTGGACCAGCATTCAAAGCAGTGCAAATTGCAAAAAAAAATGCGAACACCGGTTTGCCTGATGGCCACCGATTTTCGGGAGTCTCAAGGTATTATCTTGGAAGTCTATTATGCAATTTTATTGTAGATTTTTAAAAATTTGGCGCAGAATAAGTGCTTTTTCACCCTGTTCTCTGGACTTGCCTAATCATCAGTCATCAACGAGTATTTTGCAGCGTTTGACAAAAGCTACTTTTCCGACAGAATTAAAAGGCTGTAAATTCATTGGATCAAGTATGTGCTTTTTAACAACACTTATCAATCGACCCTCATAGATATAAATTCATTTATTTATTTATTCAGTTTATAAACACCATAAATCGGACACGACACGACGAGGTTGATTTAATTTCAGTGTCGGCAACGCGAATAATTTAAGTAGGTAATGATTAGTTTGCTGGCAACACGTGTCATTAAGTATTTACACGGTTTGGAGCTCCGCTAATAATTCCGTCATCGAGAGCGGATCTAATGCAGCGCCGAACTAAATGTCCACCTTGAAGTGCGACATTCAATAATGCACTTTTAGTATTAATAACTGGAAATGTTAATGTACAATGTTGAGAAATTCGCCAATATTACTGGACACCTGTGCTCAGATTCCAATATACATGACATCAATCAGAGTATGAATCGTGAGTCTGATGATGGGATGTAGAGTGGAGCGAAAGGTGCAGCGAGAATGCGATAAATCTAGAGATATGACACGAATAGGTGTGATGATCTGATAGATCTCAACGTCTACTATGTGCCGGAATAATTTCAGGACAGGATTCACAATCCGAATTCTGCTGACATCTCCAAAGATGTGGACTGCATGTTTTATCTCACTATTTCGTCACGGGTCCGACACGGTATAGACGCGAAGTCTCGAGATTGGTATAACCGTACTGGTTCAAGGTCGCCAATCGACCGGGTCCGCGGCGAGGGTGGGAAGGAAAGGGAACGGAGGGAGGAGAGACACAATGCATTATTTTCATTCAAAAATTAATATATTTGTATGTCCCGTACACTTGGTCTTTCTCTAGGTCGCTTCCACTGGGGGATGATTTGAGAAATGCAACGTGGAAGGTGACGCAAGACTTTGTTATCACTTTTAATTTGCTTATTAAATTAAAATATCAATATAAACAATGCAAAAAATGTGAATTTTATGATCAATTTATTAATATAGGTAATATTGCAGGCACAGGTGGTAGTACTATTTCTCGGAGTTTGAAGCACTAGTTTGAAATCTTTTGTCGGTTATTGTTGTCTAAACTCAATACATTACAATTACATTATTAAGGAGAACACATTCTTGTTGTGAAGTTGTAATTATTCAGAACATAGGTCTGTGATATATTAAATACTTCTTCAATATTTCAAAAATTATTATTTTATATATATAATTAGATAAAATACTTTGTTTAAACCACTATTTATTGAATATTCTACATGTTAGTTCTTACTTATTTACCACTTTATAGTTTTGTTTTCATCTATGTTTGTATTTTTAATTTCAGTATACATTGTTTCCTGAAAAAAACACCCTAGGTATCGAATCACGCAGAATAATTAATAAATAGCGGTTTAATTTTTAATTTAATTAGAAAAATAAGAAAACATAGGTTGTATCAATGTGTCCAAAATGTAATAAAAATGAATTGTTAATTCTGGCGTCTCGTATTGGATTACTCAAAGGTATTTGAGATTACGTAATAATAAAGTAGACGGCTTTCAAATAATGGTACGATAGATGCATTAATTTTATTGGATAGAGATTAGTTTCGAATCCCGGTAGCATCAGCAATATTTTTCGATACAATTGATTTTATATATATATATATCTTTCTAATTAATTCATTTGATTTGTATTTTATATTTACGTGTTACGGTCTATCAAACAAATTGATCTACATGAAGATGCTGTCGTCTCGGTCATTAATACGAGTGCACATCAATTCCCACGATTTGTTGCAGCTCATTGCACGACCGCTTCCAAATCGGCCGTACGGTGAGTGCATCCGCGGCTAAGGTCACTTCTTTTATGAGCCAGCAGCGGTTCTGGCCTTGCTCACTCTCCTCCCACCCGCCGCCCCTGCCTCAGCCGCCGCTGGCGGAGCGGCGCCTAAAAGCCTTTCGCAGGGGCGTAATGGCTGAGTCATTCTAAAATAATCATTAAAAATATTCAAATTTATTACTCTACGAGCGGAAAGCAAATGGCTGTCGCCAGAAGCCTCCATCCGGGTCGTACCGAAGATTTAGCATTTTTGTAATGTGAAAACTGGAGTAATTCGGTGACTCCATGATCTCCTGGAACAAGGATGTAGATCTAAAACTAGACTACTTTACCGCACCTCGTGTTTCACCGCTATACAGGCTAGACTAGCACATCAAAAAAAAATTATATACTTAAAACGCACGCGTTTAAAATGTTAATTTTTTCCCCAGCCCCGAAATGTG
Organism: Eubasilissa splendida; assembly: GCA_031772225.1. Lineage (NCBI taxonomy): Eukaryota > Metazoa > Arthropoda > Insecta > Trichoptera > Phryganeidae > Eubasilissa > Eubasilissa splendida. The sequence goes on along the minus strand of CM062858.1, from coordinate 4,309,174 downwards.
ACGCTACCCAATACCGCCACAGGATACAGGGAGTACTTTTCCACACGGACTTCCAGAAGCCTTCAGGACTGCATTTCCGCACCGCCATTTTACAATTTTATAAATATTTTTCAAGACAAGAATTTTTAAAAGTAATAAAAAACTGAAAAACGTTCTTTGTAGTTGTATTGGGTTGATGCATAACGATAAAAACATTTAACAAATAGATGGTTTAATGATTATTCCGGAGCGTAGTCACCGTCTACTTTAAGAACTGCTTCCCATTTGCTCGGCAGACGGTCGATCCCATGGGCAAAGAGGTCACGGTTCTTGGATGCAATCCACGCTTTGACATCGGTTACTAAGTCATCCAAATCGTCGTAAATTTTGTTCGTTTGCCAGTTTTTCAACGAGCGATATTGACGTGATAGTCTGTGGAAGCTTCGGTCGCTGAATATAGCGGCCTCTTCCTTCTTCATCTGCAAGGTTCGTGTCGCCCGTTTTGAACCTCTTGATCCATCTTTCATCGTGGCTTTTGCTGATTGTTTCCTCGCCGAAAAGTTCGTTGAGATCGCAAAATGACTCCGCCGCCTTCCGACCTTTCTCAAAGTGGTACAGCATAATATGGCGAATATGAGTAGAATTTTCAACACGCATTTTTATTAACTGCAACAAATAGAGAAAAAATATTTTAAAAAAGCACACAAAACACCAATTTTTTTAGCGAAAAAAGCCGCAATAATTATGCATCAACCAAATAATTAAATAAAAGCACTTCGATCATCAATTTTGTTTTAACAATGTGCAAACAACAAACAACAAAATTATCGTAAGATTTTGTAGGTCTCAAATGCTGATCATGTTAAAGAAATACCAGATGATAGAACTCAAAAGATTATGACCAGGTAGATACACCAGCGGAAATGAAGACAGACCAAGGAAGGGATGAACTGATTATGTGGAAGAGCTAAAGTGAGATGGTAAGGTCCGAGGATTGGAGGAAAATAGCTAAGGATAAGAATTGGCGGATAAATCTAACATTATATATCTCTCTTAATCAATACATTGTCACGTTTGAATGCATGCGTCCCCGTGTCTGCATCACCAAGTCAGAGAAATGTCAAGACGTGTGTGCGCTCACCATACTCCCGTTGGCCAATGAAATGTCCGCTGTACAGAAAAAATCTATGGAAAGTCAAGATGGCGACAGCTGTCACTTTTTTGGAGCAGAGCTGGTGCGTCGTGCGGCTCTAGCCGAAAGATGGAGAATTTTTGGCAACCGCGTTGCATTTAATAACAAAAACTGGAGACTTGGATATTCTCTGATGGGTGGATAGAGATGGATCTCTGCCGTAGACCACCGAAAGCTGGATAGAAGAGAAATCGATGTCTGTCTTGGCTCTGAAGGGGATCGTGGACCAGGGAAATGAGTGTCTCCTGGGAAAAATATACAGTGTTTGGTGAGACTTGGAGCGAGAGAATGCATGTCATGAGAACAAAACTAAACATTCGTATTGTCAAGAAAAATGTGTAAAAATATAGTTTATAATGTGATCAAAACATTGTCGCCTTCACCCGCCCCCGCAGATGAAAATAACTCTCATGTTGCGGCCCAGGAACACTGCTCGGCGAGAACCCAGAAATTTGTGATTACCGATTAGAGCTAGTCGGTGACGTGTGGCTCGAGGATATGGTGTTCTATCCACGTCATAGAAAGATGCCCTGTCAGCACGTGACAATATATCTGAGCGTCCTGATCCTTTAGCATCTGCTACTTCAGCGTGAACTTTTTGCATTAACTGTTTGGGATCCTGGCCCTTGTTTAGTACAACGCGTAGCGAGACTCCGGCTATTTCCGGGACTTGGTCCAAATATTTTTCTGGAGATTGACCTCTCGATCTTTAAGTCAATCTCACTTTTTAATCTAATCCAGTGTTGAATACAGTTAAAAGTTAGCTTTTAGTAATATTTATTTCACTGTGTATTATAATACACTCTTCTCTTTACTGCTTCCCGAGATAATATGTAACATTTAAAAATATATTTAAAAGAATTGTACATTATAACATTAAAATTAATTTAATTATACCTATACCTATAACCTATTCAAAACCTTTCCCCTTCCACATTATATTTTTTTACAATAATATTATTTAATTATTTTAATTTTTTTCAGCGAACCATATACACAAAATGGTGGTCAAGACTGCCCGCTTCATCTGGGTTTTCCGCCGTCGTCTCTTGCGTCATCGGGTAACTGGGGCAAGTCTGACACTAACGAGGAGAGGGGAGAGGGTGTCGAAGGGAGGGAATCACAACACGATGGTCTAGTGGGTGAAGCCACAGCCTTCTGTGATCGAATTAGTGCATTCAAAATTGATTACATCTCTCCTCACGTACAATATACTATAAAAATATATATATGTCATGTATTTTTCTAGACTGTAGTGTTGAACTATTTCTACCATATTTTGTATTCTTATGATACAAGATTAACAGTAATATTTTATATAGATAGGTGATAATATAATTCATAACGATCTGTTGTCAAAAGTTTCGTTTCGTTAGTTTGTTTTATATGATGTAGATTATTGAAAAGTGTTTGTAGTTTTTCATTAATATGGATATAAATCCAGTTTAACATTTTTAATGATAAGTCATAGGATGATCCAGTTCAGAATATTTCAAATTTAATTATTGTAATACGTATCTCAATAGACATATTGAATTTAGAAAAGTTAATGTTAAGTTAACGAGTATGCATAATCAGATTCATGTACATCACGAGGTACATTGAGACGATGATAGGTGGAGATGTTGTAATTGTAAGAGCGAATATATGATGCTCGATTACCGCTCCAAGCTCGCGATGGACTTCCTAGTTCTAATAATTCGAATATAAATTTAAATTAAATAAATTACTCCAATCATTCGCATAAATTTAACATTTATCTATTTTTTTACAATAACAATTATTAGGCAATTTATAAAGACCATATTTGATAATGACATATGTTTTAAAAGACGCCCAAGCAGCGCTTGTTTTTTATCCGAAATGATGCTACTACCACGCTCGGTACCCGAAGGTTAAACAGTGCGAACGAAGAGACACCCCACACATCATAAATCTAATCTGAGGGATCCGGCATGGTAATTTATTTACCCGCATGAAAAATATGTTCCGCAATCTTAATCTTAGATTATAAATAAGAATTGTCAGATGCTGTGTATTCTCGATATTTTTTTATGACTATAAGGTAAGGTAAGGCGACTTGAAGTATTTGCGATGTGGATCTATAGAATAATACTCAAAATTAGCTGGATGAATAGAGTTACGAATAAAGATGTAACGGTTCGGATAAAGAAAGAAAAATAAGTATAGGGTGTTTCAAAATTGTGTTTCAAAATTACTCATTAAGTAGTTATTATAAACAAAGTTAAATAATCTATTTAAAAATTAACAAAATAATTCAAATTAACCACCATTTCCAGCTGACCAAAGTCGCAAGCGACATCTATATCCAGGGTGCAAGTTGCCGCCTAATTAAACATTATAAATAACCAAATCTTTTCAATTTTATTTTCACATTACTTCCTAATTAGTTACCCACCACTTATATTTATAGTTTAGTTTTTGTCTATGCTTGCATTTTTAATTTTAGTATACACCGTATCCTGAAGAAGGAACCATTGGTCTTGAACAAAGTGTTTTCTAATTATAAATTATTAAAATATTATTAGCTTGCTGTGAAGAAATTCTGCGTGAATGAAAGAAGACATTGTGTGTCGTCAGACGAGTGTATTAGATTTTACGAAGACATCGACATCGAAATAACTACGTTTTACGTAACTCATTTTGAAAAATATATATTTTGTGTTAATATATAATTACAATTATTATTGAATATATTTCTTCTGAACTAGTGTTTTTCTTAGTCCTTGGCCCCAATTAAACAAAACGTGTACACATGTATTTAAATTCAAAGTTGTACCCAGACTTCGCGAATTTAGTATATATAATTTGCGTCGATCCCACCATATCGCGTAAATTCGGGGTAATACTGTTAATCAACTGTGAGAGAGAAAAATACAAATATATTTTTAATGTTATGGTATTCTTGTACTCCGTGTCAGTTTTGACATATAGTAGCCTCAATCAGTTGAAACCCGGCTCGTAATTAAAATTAATTGTACCCAGACTTCGCGAATTTGGCATACGCGATTTTCGTTGATCCCACCCTATCGCGTAAATTCGGGGTAATACTGTATTCAACTATGAAAGAGAAAAATACAAAGATATTTTTACTGTTTTTGAATTCATGTACTTTATGTCAGTTTTGACATATAGTAGCCTCAATCAGTTGAGACTCGGCTCGTAATATGCACCTCCACGATTATCGATCCTGGACCGCCCTCACAGAACTTCGGGGTCTCTCCGGTTTGATGCAATGCAGCGCTCTTCCAGTCCGTCTTCGGCTCAAAGTTGTGATCAGGATAAAATCCTTTTGACGCATGATATAGCTGAAGAATTAGAAGTATTTTTGTTCACGGCTATAGATAAGACTTTCCATGATTGGTTTTGTTGCAGAATTGAGGCATTCGTGCGTCGTGCTGTCCACGGGATACGTAACATCCTTGTCCAGTGATACCAATAATTTTTTTACATATATATTCAATTCCATTTGTTGGACTAACTTATGAAGCTTTATTTTAATTATACCTAAACACGATTATGTACTCTATATTCATTTAAAATTTTTGATTGTTTCTGTGATAGGTGCCGATATTGATGTATGAGTAAAATTAAAACATTAAAAAAATACTTCTTACCGGTGAAATCCAATATTACTTAATGCCTTTAATAATTTATTAGAGTTTGATGAACACAGTTTGACGGCACAAGTCACTATTTTAAAAAGCGCACTTTGTACTAATAATGACAGGCAAGCGTCACCAGTGAAAGGCAGAAGATGACTAATCGACGTGTCCATGCGAATTTCGTGAAATCACCGCTGAAGTTTCAAATCACCGCATTTGTTTCGACTCTTTGAGTAATACATTTCACAGGTGTCTATTTTCCACTAGTCGCAATTGTGGACTGTCCAAATCTCCGTTGCACACATGAAGATTGGAAATATAAGAGAGTGAACTAACATAATTTAGTTGCTAACTTGATGTTAGTCTTTATGGCGGTTATTAGTTGAATGCACCGCTTTCATTTGTTTCGTGTTTCGTAATTTCAAGGTAATTTTTAATTACAATTAAGGCACTGACATGTTTAACGCGAACGCAAACAATTTCAAGAGAACAAAAATTAAATGACTGACGGACACACTAAAACTTGACTAACTAACATATTAGCATATTTAGAGGTCGTAAACTTATTGACAAAATTCTAAGTAGAGTTTTTCAATTACTTATTTCCAAGGAAAGCTTATTAACCTGTTTATTTACCAAAGTGACTGCTTTGGAATCCCAAGGATTTGTATCAGATAATAATGAATATTGCTACTAAGTGAAAGCTTTTCAATAATGGAAAAAACACAAAATGAGATCACATTCTTTAAATGTCGATTTTTTTGTGCACAATAAATACAGAATCAATTCAACATCATAAATGCGATTGAGGTAGGATTGAAGGATGGCATTTCCAAGGGGTCGATATGGGGTGACTATATTTTCCTAAATTTTCATAAAAAGCAACGAAGCAAAATTTGGATCGTATGGAATTCAATATAAAACAAATTTATGTCGACGATAGGGGGTGGGTGTCTGTTTTTCGCGCAGTGTAAAATTGTACAGATATATCTAAAAAATATTATATTTTAAGGGAAAGTAATCAGATTGATAATTTGGGAGAGTGCAATTCCTAAAATATCTTTCAGTTTCTTAAATAATTGGTAATTGAATTCTTTTGACCTAAATACACTTTAAAATGTTTTTGTCATACAGGCATCTTCGACGCCATTATCTATTCAAATTAAATTACCTAGTGAGGTAATTATGTAAACGATAAAAAACATATTCAAACCTAAAAAAGTTTAATAATTAGACAAAATATTTTGTTTAAACCACTATTTATTGATTATTCGACATGTTTCGATACCTGTGGTTCTTCTTCAGGAAACAATGTATACTGAAATTTAAAAATACAAACATAGATAAAAACAAAACTATAAAGTGGTGAATAAGTAAGAACTATTATTAAAACAAATTTAAAATGTGATTTGATTATTTATAATATTTAGCTTGCTATTAACACTTTTTCTTATTTCTAAAATTTAAAATTTATCTAACTGTAAACCCTTAGTATTTGTATGTATAATTTCTAAACTCTTGTTAATATCAAAAGAATGGTTTGTCTCCAAAAGGTGATTGGAGAATTCTGAATAGTTGTTGTTATTGAGGTATCTCAAGTGCTCCTTAATTCTAATATCAAAATTTCTGCAAGTTTTACCTGTATTTGGGAAGTATGTTTGATAGAAACGGAAAGGCTGAGGATGATATCGAAAGGAGGGTGACTGCGAGAAATAAAGTGAACGGCGCTTTGAATGGTACTATTTCTAACGGGAAATTGTCAACCGAGGCAAGACTAGCGGTGCACAATGGAATCCTGGTACCGACACTGATGTATGGAGGTGAGCCCTGGAGCTGGCAGAAAAGGAACGAAAGTAGACTGAATGCAGAAATCACTTAGGCGTATATGTGACAAATCTATTTATGACAGAGTAAATAATGAAGAAATAAGGAAAGAATGTAAAGCTGATGTTAGTATAGTGAATAAGATTAAGAAAGGATCACTTAGTTGGTTTGGTCATATGGAACGGATGAATGATGAGAGAATGGTAAGAAAGATATATGACGCAAGCGTTGATGGCACCAGAAATAGAGGACGTCTGCGGATGACTTGGCACGACCAGGTAAACCAGTTAATGGAGGACGGCGAGCTTGTATGAGAAGATGTATGAATGTGGATGAGGCGAGAATTGTGTGTCAGGACAGAAAAGTGTGGCGCTCTATCCTCTCTGCCTACCCCCGCGGGGAAACGGTGTGATGGTAAGTATGTAAATAATCAAATAAATTTGTAGAACCCCGATTTTTTTTATAGTTTGTTTAATTAAACTTAATTTAATTTGTATTTTATTGTCATTTTTCTCACTGTGCAGATACTAGGATAAAGTAATGTGCAAAAACTTTGTATTTTATTTGTTTGAAACAGATTTATGTGTGGCACAAATTTGTACAAAATAAATGAGACAAGATGAAACGCTAAATTATAAAACGTCACAAGAGAAATAATGTTCATGCTACGTATTATTTCAACGCGTACGTGTTGAAACCCGTAACAAATTTTAAAAAAAAAAATACTGATTTACTTAATTTTTAGAATTTGTTGTTCACCTTGTAAAATGATTAGTGCCGTGTCGGGTCTCAGAATTTTATTTAGAACGAAAAAAAAAAAACGAAATACTTGTAAATAATTATTTACTATAAATTCTTGTTGCGTGCCGTAGTTTAGTTTGATAAATGCATCAAACTAATTAATCAAATGTGAAACTTGATTCGGAAACATCGACTTGTTAGTATGGCTTAAACTTTACCGAGAAGAAATGCTTCACCAGCACTTTCTTGCCAGGAGAACGGCTGCCGACCTCATGGAGGAATTTGGACCCACGCTGGGTCCTTGAGCCGTTATCTCAACCATAGAGAGGTCAGCCACTGGCCACTGGACTGGATTTTACGGTGCTATGAAAAGTATTAACACAATATATCATGAAGTGTGACCATCGAAGTTGATCAAAATCGATTCGGAAGTTGGGGCGTTCTCACTCCTCTCCTACTACCCATGTCAACTGAAGGAGACACGAAGAGATAATCTCAGAGATTAAGTTAAGATACATCTCAGATGTACACGTGTTGAAATTTTTTTGTGAAGATAAACTCAGAGATCAAACAAAAATAGAACTCTGACGAGATGAGTGAGATTTGACACGTGCACACAAACGTTCTAAAACCACCATAGATACAGTGGAACCCCGATTTTACATACCTGGAATTCACGTTTTTCCCTCGTTTGTGTCTTATCATTTAAGTAACATTAAAAACCCCATTTTACATCTGTCTTTCCCGCGATTTACGTCTAAAATTTATTGAAATTCGTTCGGACAGTTTGTTATACGCCATAGAGCCAAGAATGTGTTGGTCATTTGCTTGTCGTATATACGCATTTATCATTCTCATACCTACGTAATTATTTCATTGATTTATAGTTCTATACAAGCTGAAATCAGCAAGAAAATTTCATAGAAGATAGTATAGACAGCGTTGAGGGCTGGAAAAGAATTTATGCATAACCTTTGCAGATTTACTTAGACGTTGATTCCAACGCAATAACATGGGAATTTATGAAATAGTGGACAGTCGCATAAACGAAAATTTGACAGAAGAAGAACCTCCGTATAAAGAAGAAGTGTCTGCTCATCCCATAAACCTAGTTCCTACAAAGGGCGATGCCATGAGGCATATATTATACTAGTATTTATAATATTAAAAGAACTATTTAACCCTTCCCAAACCATGCAGTAACACAGATCTACCATCATAATTAAACCTGTAATATTTCGGTAAATACATGCAACAAAAAATTCATATTTTAGATAACCCTAAAGAAAATATTAGCGTTTAGGAATGACCAGTGAAAACTAATTATGAAAAGGGAATCGTACAAAAATAATTATTTTTTCCATTCAATCCATTGTAAAATTAATACGTTGGTAAAAATACAATTTGTGATATGAAAGACACAGATCACACACTATTTTGACAGTGAAAAGAACAACAAACATACAAATATAATTGTTTCTTACTCATTAATTAAATGAAGAGAGATAAGAAGGAAGGACACATTGTATACGACTTAATGAATGCTCAAAAATATGTTATTAATCATTTTTTTCAAAATTGAATGGTAAATATTAAGAGTAAATTCGTGTCATTAAAGCCATTTAAACTAATAAAAACATTTTTTCTAACTGTTATTTACGGTAACACGAGTTGACAGCATGGCTGCGTTCGGGTATTTTATATCATGGTATGGTAAAGGTTAAAAACAACTAAAAAACATGCAGCAAATTAAAAATAAATAATCTGTTTTTTTTTATTTTTACATTGTTTTTTGGTCTCTTCAAAAACAAAAACTTTTAATAGGGGTTCCACTGTATTTAAAATAAGATGTTAAAGTACAAATATTTATTCAGTTTTAACTGCTGCTGGGGAGATTCAAAATCGCTCAACTAACGAACGTCAATGACAAATGACGTACGTAACAAGCGTGAAGTGAGGCGCGAGACGGCGAATCTCTGTGACACGGTGCACACGCGGGCACTACGAAAGCCGAAAGTTGTCTCTTAAAAATCTCATTTGTCGGTACAGGCCATGCACGAGGGCTCTTTTATGCATGCAAGTTTCGATACAGCGGGTACTGGGTGTGTGCACTGATGATGCAGAAGCTGCGCAATGAGACGACGGAGCCTTCATCACGGTTATGGTGTGAAAAACAATTTTAATTAAACATATTTATCTAATTTCTCAGAAATAGGCCGACATGTGCGGACTGAGCACATTCACCGCACGGCAGAGTATTGATTTAATATTTTACTATGTAATATACTACATTTTAATAGTAGTGATTAAATATTTTAATAATAGTGTAACACGTGAATGTCTTTCGGTACATGTAGTATAAATTTAATAGAGTGTATACAGTGTGTTCCAAAAGTCTTTTTCAAATGACCAAAATTGGTTTATTCGTTGCACCAACGCAATGAGCGGGGGGTATGCCGATCGTCAGCCGCTTCTTTGGGAATTCAGTCTCTATGGAGCGTGTCGTTATCAGTTGTTCGTGAAATTTTCTCTGGAAAATGAATATTCCGAAAAGATGACATAAACTGGCCTCCACATAGCCCCGACTTGATACCCATGGGGCTATCTTAAATCAAAGGTATACACTAACAATCCTCCCTCACTGGAACAATTAAAAGAAAATATTCAAGAAGAAATGGCAGTGATCACAGAGAATACGTGCCGAGCTGTCAGATATTTTGCCTCCCGTTTAGAAGAGTGCTAGCGAAATAACGAATCACATTTAGAAAATATAATTTTATGAAATAAATTTGCCAGACACTGTACTTAAATGCAAAATAAACATTTTTTTATTAAGCCCATCCATTATTTTAATACAGATTTGGACACCTTGTATATATATATATGGAAGATATGGATTTTATTGACCATATATTCCATAGTCACCTCAATCGGACGGCCTGGGCTTCATCAAAAACAGATGTTCGGCCACGCTTAAATTCATTCGAAGGTGTATGGTCCTTCTTCATGTCTTCCCATCCAAACACCAATATTGCTCTTTTTCCATGGTTGCAAACAAACACAAACTTGCTCACTTTCAACAGCTATCAAAACAAATCTGAAATTTTGACAGACGTCGTTCTAAAGATGGCGTTAAACAATGGTGTGCAGATGTTGCGTCAATGGCGTGATCAGTTGTTAAACACGGGTACTTATCATATAGCCGTCGTAAAGTGACCAGACCACAGACTACCAAATATATATACATGAACTGATGGATATTCCTTGTTTCAATATTTTCATTTTGATGTTACTCACGTGATCACTTTGATACCAATTAAATAGCGACTTTTTTTAAATATATGACTCGATTGGAATGAAAATTTAAATGCTGATAATATAATGTGCATTAATTATTTTTACACATTTTAATTTTATATAATAAATTCCAGTAGTGCCAGTCAGTCGAAGGAATAAAAGGTGCATAAACAGTGGTAATAAAATACGACATTTTGGTCCCTTTTCATACTTATGAATTCAGATTTTTGTCATAATAAAAATAAAGCAAACTGATTTTGGTTTCAAAAAACCTGACTATTTTAAGTATGCATCGATGTATGTTTGCTCACATCGACAGAGAGATTTATGTCCATTGGTCCAATATATGGTCAAAACTATGAGAAAACCAAAGATTGCACAACAGTTTTTTAACATTTTACATAATTACCAAATATATAGACATGAATTAACGCATATTTTTAATTACCCACGTGACTTTTAGTACTTTTTTTAAAGATATGACTCGCTCGAAAGGAGAATTTAAACGCTGACAATATAAAATGCATTAATGTAAAAGATACGTCTAATAATAAAGTTGTATCAATGTGTCCAAAATTTAATAAAAATGAATTGATAATTCTGGCGTCTGCTATCGGATTACTCAAAGGTATTTGAGATTCTGTAAAAATAAGGTAGATGGCTCTTTCAAATAATGGAACGATTACATGTAAAGGTAACATATAGGTTCGAAAAATTGTCGTTAAAAATATTGTCGCCGTAGCATAGTTGGATAATGCACCTTCCCCGGTTAAGAAAGAGATCCATGTTCGATTCCCGGTGGCGCAACAACAATATTTTTCGATAAAATTGATTTTATATGTATATCTTTCTAATTAATATATTTAATTTTCAATTTTTTTTTAACACCAATCACACCATATATTACTATCTGAAAGTTATTTTGATTTTAGTTGATCTTTAATATTGATAATGGGAAGACATTCCCGAAAACGTTGTATATCATTTAGCACAGTGAAAAGTGTAGTGGAATTAATCAGAGTTTGACTCAATTTACAAAAAAACATATGACATAATATAAAAATTAGACCAGTGATGTATCTTCTTAGATGGACAAACTATACACATACTAATAAAAATATTAACAAAAAAGTTTAGAAGAGGATGGGAAAAGGGGTGCAATAAAATATATAATTTGCTTGTTCATTAAAAAGTATACTCTTATACATTTTCCTGTATACACGCATGTTTATAAAATTTATGTCAATAGTTACTAAAAAGTTGGCGTAGTTTAATTTTAACCCATTCCCCGCGGGTGACTCAAATATGAGTCGCCGCGTTTCGCCCGCCGCCAGTGCGTACGTACGCACTGAGGAGCGGTGAAAATCGTATCAAAATTATGTGGAATCTTTATCCTACTGACATCTGTCGATATTTGTCCAGGATTATTAGCCAACGTATAATATATACGTATAGTATATGTCGGTTTTTAAAAACTTGTAAATAGTATGCATTAGTGTCAGAAATCAGCGGCTGCGCAGATCACTACTTCACTCTAGTACGTGTGACCGCAACTGGCGCTAGTGTGGCGATGGTGTAGGGGGCACTGTTGTGTTCTCTCGTGGATAATTTTGTTTACATTATTTTGTAATTATGGCCGTGATTTCTGTATATGTTTATGTTCGTGAGAATACTTGAAAACCTTTGCTACCGATTTCTTAAAAATAAATCATAAACTTGTTGCATTATCGTAGTGTAAAGTCGTAAATTATAATGCCACTGAAGAGTGCCGCGTATGAAAAATGTAATATGAACGCGATCAATGGGTTAAAAGGAAACAATTTATCATTGAAAATATCGATATCATATTGTGATAGAGCGGGTCGTAAAACAATTTTTTAAGTAATTTGTTCTGCCAATATTTGGATAAAATAGATTATTTGAACGTGTTGTATGTGTGGGACAGTTTAAAGTTATTTGTTCTAATAAATAGTTTAATAGAACACATTCTTATTGTGAAGTTGTAATTGTTCAGAACAGACGGTCTGTGATATTTTAAATATGAATTGAATATATTAATTATAAAGATATACATATAAAATCAATTTTATCGAAAAATATTGTTGTTGCGCCACCGGGATTCGATCCTGGATCTCTTTCCTAACCGAGGAAGGTGCTTTATCCAACTAAGCTACAGCGACATTATTTTTCGATAAAATTGATTTTATATGTATATCTTTATAATTAATATATTTAATTCATATTTAATAAATAGTTGTTTAAAATTTTAAAGAGGTAACGTTAATCTTGCACATTTCTTCTATTTAAAAGAATTATTATTTTATATTATTATCATCTAAGTTAAATCTTTATTAATGTAGCAAATAAAATATTCACTTGTTATAATATCTCTCAATTGTATTTTAAAACAGTGATCACAACCAATTTTTAATTTAAAACGATAAGTCGCAGATATATTATCGTATTATTAACAAATCAAAATATCTGATCCCACTCTGAGGACTCCAGGGCCGGTTGAATTTGGAGGTCCTGTCCAACTCCCTCCTTTCTTCGCGTGACGTAATCACCACTAGAGCAGAGGTAATCTGACCAACGAATTGGATCTGGTTCACTTGCCAGGGCTGCCCAAAATGTGTCCATTCGTCATTCTTACAACTCCTTGAAAGTGAAAGTGTACAAGATTTATATATTTACTTCAAATAAAAATTATAATTATGTAGAGATTAACTAGATTATTAGGTTTTTCGAAAAACATTGACCGATTTATACCTTCATATTCAATTAAACTTAACTTTAGAGTTCTTCTTCTTCTTCTTTTACGGTTTACATTTGACTTTCTCATATCCCTAGTCATTCCATCTTGTTTCAGTCTTCGTCCACATAGTAACCCCACCTCTTCCATGGCCCGCCTCTAGGTCGCTTCAACTGGGCTATTCACTTAATCGTGTCCGGTCATCTGGCATTCTTTCATCATGACCAGACTAACGCAGTATTTGGGACCTACAAATCTTACAATTATTTCTAGTTCAATTATGTTTTATTCATTTTTAATATGTATATTCCATTTTATAGTGTAGGTCAATATTTTTTTTTAATATTCTTTCTTCAAAAACTGTTTACTTATTTTCTTCGTGTAATTCATGACTTTAGAGTACATAAAATTTCTTTTAAAATTAGCAATATTAAATTTGTGGTTAAAATTCTTTTTTTTTTTTTTTAAATAGATTCTGGTTAAGAAACAATAATACATGTTTTTAGTTAGTAATGATATCGTGAAGAAGACGTATTTAAACTCAATTAAGTGATTAATAAAACAAAGATAACAAATAAAAATACATACACTTTATTAATCAAAGTAAGAACCATTTGATTCTTTGTATTTTTGCTTGCAGTATAAAATACAGGCAGATTATAATTCAAGAATTCTTTAAAGGCATTTTCTCCTACTTCTGTCTAATTGAATCTTTTTATCAAGTTTTTCAAGTTATTGTGCTACTTGAAAGGTTAAATCAACGTTGGCTACTAGTATTTTCTTTCACCAAAGCTTTCAACTCATCATTTTGAAAAGCAAAAGGACGACCCTTTCAATCTTTAAGACTGACGTCTTTGTTCTTAAATTTTCGAAGTAACGTTGCACTGTTCGTTTAGAAGTGGTTCCTTCACCCATGCTTAATTGTGTGCTGTTTAAGATGCGTAACACCCGAGTCACATTACTGAAGAATTAAAAAAAACTACACATTTGACATAATTATTGGATGGATATAAATGAAACAATATTATAACTCTACCGGAATATATTAGCACTACTCAAGTTTCGAGAGAGAAAGTAACTCTCATCAACTAGTATTAAAAGTAATCACTCGAGTAGTGCTAATAAACTCAATTAGAGTAATAACATTGTTTCATTTATTATGATGAAACTCTACAATTCTATTAATAATATAATTGGATAACGTTTAGTAGAGTATTTATCTTGAGAGCGTCTGTTTCGTCGCGACAGTAGGAAAATCGATGATTTAAATTATTAAGTGATTTCATTGAATGGTACATGATGCTCGATCGGGAGATCCCGATCTGGTGGATGTGATGCCGCGTGGTCCACTTAAGACTATTAAAGACGCACCAAGAATTGTCAACTGCATCACTGTCTTATATGTAGAACCATCAATATGTCAATTAATTTATTAATAAATCCATTTACTGCGGCGAGATCTGACCTTATGAAAAAATGCCATCTTTACAGAGACAATCTAATAGCTTGAGTAATGTGAGATGCCTTATATAACATTTATTAAAAACTACTATGCACGCCTAGGTGGTTAGATTTTTCCTCGTACAATACAAGGAAACAAATAGGTAATAGAAAATTGGCCTATGGGCCGTCCTAAGACCGCTGTTTAAGCTATAAATTAATATAAATATATACGGCATTTTGAAATTCTTATTTTTCTAATAAATATATAAAAATCGGTATTGATTATACACAACAAGTTATCTTATGATGAGTAAAATGTTACAGCTTAAGCTTCCACATTAAATGATGACGATTCTAATAAAGTTAGCGGTCATCGAGAAAAAATTGACATTACTGACATGTTGTGCATAGAAATAACGTTCATAAATTCAGATAAATAAATAAAAAATATCCCTGATGGAGAACCGAACCCCGATCTCCAGCATGGCAGGAGGGAATGCTAACCATTGCAAATGAAAATAGACGTTTATAAATCTGTTTATTAATATAAACTTGTTATAAAGTTCACCAGGGGCAACTGTTTTAGATAGGCCATGGCATGAAATAAATGAGGTGTAAAAATAGCAGTTTACAATTTTTTTAACCTTTCCTTTCCGGTTGAACATACACAGTTGACATTGCCTCTAATTATGTGAATATCTCTGTAAATATTCTAAATACAGATTTCACATTTTAGATTCCTCCGAAATATATTAATGTATTGGATAAAATAATTACAATATATTAGTATTTACCATACGCAACAATAAAAAATGTTTTCTCGAAGAATCTGACGTGATTTGTATGTATACGTGTGGGGCGGTTCGGAAGGCCTAGTGCGCGGGGCGCGGGGTTCCGGATGCCGATCGTTACTTTACTTAATGGCAGAGTGAGAGTGTACGCTGACCGAGTTAGACGTGTCTTATGCGTCTATGTGCTGTCGTTCCGTATGACCCATGTTTTTTCTCATTCTTAGCACTTTTTCACAATATTTGATATAAGTATTCACTCATATTTATCCGACTTGAAAATCGCAAAAGTCTCCATGTACACTGAGTTTACAGCACCGGAGCGCGCGTTATTATTTTAGCACCGTATGTGAAAGGTTAAATACTTTATTAATTCTAGCACCTTACGAACTCTTTTATTATTGAGGTAATCTATCTATGAATAGCGATTTGTGTAATTTAATTAGTTAAATGTGAATTTTGAGTATATTAATAAAAACTAATGGATTCAATCAAAAGGTAATATTATTTTCGTTTTAATATCAGAAGTGACGAATTTAGGAAATTGAAAAGTTGAAAATAAGCACTGACTAGCTAGGTCACTGTAAATAGAACTGGGCCTATTTGACGAACATAGATAAATTTATTTCTTAAATTAATTTAATTAGTATTAGAAGTTAAAGTTAGTAAAATGTAAATAATAAAGTACATATACTAAAAATATAAATTACATACTTATATGACAATTTGACGCCTCAGTCCAGTGACAGGTGATAAAAGTGAGAGGCTATAAACATGTTAATACAATTTTTGTGATAAATTTTACTGGGGAACCCGCTAAATAAACATGATGTTAATATGTTTCAATATTAAAGATTTTATTTAAAACTTTTCCTTTTTTTTGTACGGCCCTGACAGCCACGCCGTTGCAGCCTCCTTATGTATGTATGTGTGTATGTGTTAGTGCCACTCTTAAATCATCGCTTCCACATTGAACCAACCAGATCACGCACCGGAGTAGGGTAGACTAACCTAGCTGCTGAATGCGGGCGAGATTGCTCTCACAAGTTCGCAAGTGGTCCAAGCGTGTGGACCACCAAATCCGAGCAGAAACCTTCAGTAAAACACTCAATAACTTAGACCTCTAAAATCCCAGCTACGAAAACATAGCTAAAATATAATAGAAACCATATTTAAAAAAAAAAAGTTTAATTTATTATCTAAAAAGTGATTGAAACGTTTTCAAACATAGTTAATAACTCGGAAGAGCTTTCTTGGAATTAAAGGAATGCTCTTTACAAGGAAGCAGGACTCTTGCAAATAGATAGAATAGTCAAGACGCAAAAAATGTGGTTAAACAAGGTGTTCTGGGGGTTGTTGGTGTTGACGTGTACCGCTGTTGTGGCATCGTCGAAATGTCCCTCAGCACCACAGGGGACGGCCAAGTTGGTGTGTTACTACGAGGGCAGGAGGTCCTTGGAGGACGTGGACACTTGCGGCTGCACTCATCTGGTGTACTCCGGGCCGGCCAGGGGCAAGGAGTTGGAGGAGATGTCTAAGAAGCTCCTGGAGAAGAGGCAGAAGCTGAAGTTCTTGCTGAGGACATCTGGCAAGGAAAAGGTGAGTGAGAAAGGATTTAAATAGACGGATGAAAGTATGATTTTTTTACTGCCACCTTGAATATTTTCCAATTATAATGAATAATAAACTTTTCAGATATTTATTATAAAATTATTCTACATATTTACTTCAAGTTATACATAGAGATTATTTTACATCAACAAATATAAATTAAAATAATATATAATTTGTACTCTTTGAAAAAATGTTCTTGCGAATAGATATGGTTAGTTACGCGTTCGTTTTACCACTTCAAATGCTTTCATGTGTTCAACGGCAAAAAGTTAACGTTATATATACAAATTTTATCATATTCATAATCTACACTATGAAGCAAAAAAATACAATATTTTCAACTGTCGCTATGTTAATGGGAAGCTGGCCTGAGATCGCAGATAGTCAGAAGATTCATATATATCGGGTTTATTCTTAGAATTGGGTTAGTCTTTAAATTGAGTTGTTGACATGATAATATTTAAATGAAAAAACTTTTTAAATATATTAATTAGAAAGACATACATATAAAATCAATTTTATCGAAAAATATTGTTGTTGCGACACCGGTATCTAACTATGCTACAGCGACAATATTTTTAACGACAAATTTTCGAACCTATATGTTACTTTTTTGATACATTTAATCGTTCCATTATTTGAAAGAGCCATCTACCTTACAGACGCTTACTGCAGACGCCAGAATTATCAATTCATTTTTATTAAATTTTTGGCATAGTTGAATAATGCATATTTCCCGGTTTGGAAAGAGATCCAGGTTCGAATCACGGTGGCGCAACAACAATATTTTTCGATAAAATTTATTTTATACGTATATCTTTCTAATTAATATATTTAATCCATATTTAAAAAATATCACAGACATATGTTCTGAACAATTACAACTTTACAATAAGAATGTGTTCTCCTAATAAGAAATATTTTTTATAAAAAATGTGTTCTGCTTCTATCAAACAGTTAGAAAACTCTGAGACTTATGTTGGAGCAGGCAAATTTAACATTTGTTGAGAAAATTAATAATCTCAAAGTGTACATTTTCTGCATCATTTTAGAATTTTTTTCACATTATTGCTAAACGGAAAAGTGTATAAAACTATATTTGTAAGAACTGAAATCAAATTACCATTAATTTATTTTATTAATTAATCATTTTATTTTGATATGAATTAATTAATATCTATCATAGATTGATCATTTTCTAGTAATGCACGTTTAATTACACGAGTCAACTGCATATCTGGTGGTGATTTTCAAAAGTAGTCAATTCCGAATTAGATAATTTTTTTGTGCTTCATATTATTTGATTTTCAAATCTAGTCAATGTCTATTTTAAATATATGACTAATTTTCAATAGTGGGACATAATTTAGATTTATTTTCATTCAGCGCCAAATCCATTTCATCTAATCACAACATTACAAATGCAGGCGTCATCTTGGTGAATCCCATACATTGTGAAGGTGATCGGAAAGACCACATGTTCACTTTTCGCTGAATAAATTAATGTTTTTACCTTAACTGTCCCACATTGTCATAAAAGAAATCTGACTCAATTTGAAAATTACCTCCTCATAAATTATACTAAGACATCTATTCTAGAACACTATGATTTAAAAAATATTAATCGTGTACAGTAAAAATTTATTTTACTCTTTTACTTTGATGATGAATTTAGATTAGCATTTCATACATTCCATTAAACACCACATTCCGTATAAATTGGCAAACGTCTCCCAGAAGCTGTCCTTTTGTGGGTTCTCTGCTACCTGGACTTTCACTTGGTGTGGATTTCTTGATCGTCTAACTACAACATCGGAAATGGCAACGTCATATCGGTTTGATTTGCATATTTTGAACCTCTGCGATTGATACTTACCATCACGACGTTCCGTTTCGCAGGGGCAGAGGGGATAGAACGCCACACACCTTTAACACTCGCATCATATGTTTTCTTAAATACTAATTAAATGTATTAATTAAAAAGATACACATATAAAACTAGCATTTGAGATATACACTTTAAATTAGCATTTCAGATGTTTGAATAATAGTGAGTTTTCGGAATTTTCTAATCATTTGATAGAAAATGGTCATGGTTTTGATAAAAAATTGGGATTGTCAATTTTGCATGTAAACGGTGTTGGTCGTAAATGAAATAATTTGGAATCGTTGGAGATAAATAAAGCGTGTAAAACTAATTAAAAATTTATATACAACCAACTAAATTTATTATTCTAAAAATTATTCGAGTAATTTTGTATCAAGTAACAATTTGAGTTAGGTACTAAATTTATTTTTTAAATAATTATTGTTTTTTAAAAATAGATTCTGTTAAAGAAACAACAACATATGTACCGGTAGATGTATTTAAACTCACTAAGTGGTTAATTAAACAAAGTTAACAAATAAAAATAAATATGTTGCTGTTGCTATCGGTATTCGAACCAGGATCTTTTTCCAATACGGGGAAGGTACATTAACCGACTATGTTAATTTTGGCGTCTCCTATCGGAATCCGTAAAAATAAAGTAGATGGCTTTCAAATAATGAAACGATAGACGTATTAATTTGAATAGTGTAACATATAGGTTTAAAAATTTGTCGTCAAAAATACTGTCTGCTGTAGCATAGTCGGTTAATGCACCTTCAACAATAATATTTTACGATAAAATTGATTTTATATGTGTATCTTTCTAATTAATACATTTAATTAGCGTTTAAAATATCACAGACCTATGTTTTGAATAATTACAACTTTA
This sequence comes from Eubasilissa splendida, assembly GCA_031772225.1. Classification (NCBI taxonomy): domain Eukaryota; kingdom Metazoa; phylum Arthropoda; class Insecta; order Trichoptera; family Phryganeidae; genus Eubasilissa; species Eubasilissa splendida. Next base: position 4,289,159 of record CM062858.1, on the reverse strand, counting down.
CAATAAGAATGTGTTCTCATTAATAATAAAATAATATGTTTTTTTTACCAACATCTCCTCATTTAAACGTTTCTCTCATGACTGAACCGTTTTATATAAATATAAACTTATATTAAAGGAGATTGTTTCCTTTCAAATGCGCCTACAAATAAAGCCACAAAATTGTACAATTATTTATATTCGATATGTTTGCAGTATATACCCACAAGGCTGGCATTTCTGTGTGTTTATTAAATATTTTTTTAAAATTTAACAATGTAAATTCCAATCGACGCATGACAAACGGGCCGACAGCCTCCGGCCATCGTGCCGAGTAAAAGTTGAAAGGAAAAGGAAGCTTAAAAATAAACAAGTGCTGAAGTCGCAACAGGAAGTGGTCTGGCGGGGAATTATCGAACTATTTCACTCGTGAGCGAACAAATGAGATAATAATTTACGATTGAACTGTAATTTAAACGGAATTGTGCTGTAACTAGAGAAATAGCAGGGAGAAATTGTACGATCAAGTCTGCCGTGCAGAAGATGACTAAAATTTGGATGAACCGCTCCGTGTCGTGAAATGTATTGTATTATAAAATTCCGCACTAAGAAAAAGCGGTTTTCTACAGTATCCTGAAGTGCAGTGATATCTCCGCTCTGCAACACAAAAGTGCGAGTCAACTGGAGGTGTAAATTGTGACTGAGATCAAGGTAGGCCAGATCCATCTGTCATCATTCCTTTCTTGCTCCAATTTGAGTTGCGTCGACTAAACTGTAATTTAAATCGATACAGTCCACGGGCTATATTCCCATAATATAATTGGCCGGTCTCCATAGCTCTGTATGGGGTCAAAACATGGAAGATGAGATGTGATTCTTCAGGCATTCCTCACTAAAGAAACGGTCTCCACAACATGCAGGGAAATAATCCAATTTCATAACATACAGGTGTGTACCTTCTGGAATATAATTAAATCATTATTAAACGCACGGAAAGTATGTAATTACCTAAGTTAGAAAAGCAATACTCAGTTAATTAATTTAAAAAATAGAACATCCAATGAGCAATACAATACATTCAATACAAACTGAGACGATTATAGAAAAAATATTTTATTCGAAATATCCAAACGTATGGCTTACATTTTTATAAGTGCGACTGATGTACAAACGGCGAGAAATATTTTAATGTCGTTTGACAAAAATGTCCAAGGTTTCATCATTTCCTACTTAAGAATTATTTTTTAATATTAACATAATAATAATAACAGTAATAATGGATAATTTGTATAGCGCCATTTTCGTTAAAACTTTCACCTCTAGGGCGCTTTACATATCAACTGTTTATAGTTCTACGATTATATTTGTTTTTTTAAATTAAAAATTGTTATTTTCACTTATGGAAAAGACTTTTTGAAAAGGTGCGTTATTAGTTTCTTCTTAAATAAAGTCTCTGATGCACTGTTCCTTATGACGGAGGGCAAAGAGTTCCACGTTTTTGGGCCCTGCCACCGCAAATGCCAGTTCACTAAATTTAGACTTCTGGCAACGGTTGGTCGGTTCCGCAACCCTTCTTGCGGCTGACCTGAGAGTTTGACGTCTACCGTTCAAATTGTCTGGGATACAAAGCTCTTAAAGATACAGAGGCGCCATGTTGTGTGTCATAATATAAATTCAACTCTTTCAGGGAATCGGAGCTAATGTAGCTGATGTAAAAGGGATGTTATATGAGAGAATTTGGAAACTCTGCCGCATTTAGAATATTTATTCTTACAACTTTTTAAAACACTATTAACAATTACTTTCCATTTTTACGCCGGTCCTGCAGGCACTCTACCGCCGAATTGCAGTGTTACACGCTTCTCTTAATGAAGCGAAAAAATTGTCAATAGCATAGGATTGACAAAGTTTGCGAGTCGCACTTTGTTTACAGCGAGCATCGTGTCTAATTATTATGGTGGAGTATTAAAAAACTGCAATTAAATTAGAGCCCACAAGAAAATATATTAACTGTTCCGTACAGGAAACAAGAATGTAGACAAGGGTGGGGGTGGTTCGTCGATCTCAGCTTCTGTCAACCGGCGATGATGATGATTATGAGGTGGAAAGAAATGAAACACAAAAGATGTTTAATATAGGTACACTACGGCAGTAAAATCTTGAAACGGCTGCCGCATGCAAAATAAACTGTTTTTATTAAAATTTATAACAATACGTATAGTCATATTTGCAGGTACCTACACGGCGACAAGCCGCCGCTATACGTTTTACTGAGACGTCTTTATTTTCCTGATATCTATCCCGCGGGTTTTTTGGCGCCACGCCTATGATTACGCATTTAAATTATTGACACGTGACGTATCGTATTAATAAATTGGCGCCTTCACGGCCAGTAATTCTCTGCGGTACCATTAACCATATGGTGAACATTAAACGATTTAAATTTCATTGAGTAAATCTAATTGCTGTACGAAAATGTTATTTTTATTACGTACTAGTTAGTGCGGTATTATATTTGCGTATTTATCTGAAAAAATCTTAACAATTAGCGATTCGGCATTTCTCTTTTTGCGTATCTCGTGCGGTAAATTTAATTTCATTGCCGAAAAATTCATCAAATTAATTTGTCTATGGCGGTTAAAATTCCGGCAAAGAAAGGTGACTTTCATAATAAAGAAATTTTGATCATATATATTAAATAATTCATGAGTGGAATGTTACGATACGTGATACCGCGCAACTTGTGCGTGTCATCAGCACTCGTGTGCAGAATTTTGGCTGTCAGCAGCTCGAACTGGAAGAGTCATAAAATCATAAAATGTGAATTATTGATATACAAAGTGAGTTTATTTTATAAATCATATTATAAAGTACGAACAAAACTACTTATTGAGATCGTAGTTAATAAAACAAAGTTAACAAACACAAATATGAGTATTGACAACAAAGTTAATTTTGCTAATTTCAAATGTAAAATCATTTTATTCTTCAGGATAAAACTAATCAAAAAATTATAAACAACCAACTTATTCTTTTAATTTTGTATCATCAAGTAACAATTTGAGTTAGCTAGTACATTTATTATTTTAAATAAGTATTGTTTTTTAAAAATAGACTTTATTAAAGAAACAATAACATGTATTTTTGATTAGTTATTGACATTCCGAAGAAGAAAATGATATTTTTCGAAAGCGGTAGATGTATTTTAATTCAATAAGCGGTTACTAAAACAAAGTTTGAGTTTTACCGCCACAGGCAAGATTGTCTTGTTCCGCCTTAGTAATGGAAGTGAAAATGATGTTTTCAATTTTTGTAAAACCATCCCACCACACGTTAGGGGCGGTATTTTGAAAGGACACAAGTGCTTTATTAGGAAATAACTATAAAGTTTGGTTTATTTATATCTGGATTATTTTTATTACACGCTATCTATTATAATTTTTATATTTTTTTCGGCCGCCACAGGCTGGCGCCAGGTCCTCCTGTGCGTAACGCCGGCGCTGTCTTTAACTGTATTACCATAGAAGCGCAAGTAAACCGTACGATGTATCCCATACCAGCGTACGATGTTGTGCAATTCTACATTCCACATAATGTCTAAGTATTCCATATTACTGGAGTGTGTTGAGACGTCAGATTCAAAAATCATGATGGGTTCCAATTACCCGCTAGCTAATTTAATTTAAAATGTAATTTAGCCTAGACACAAACCAACTCATTTAGCGAAATCCTAACATGTTACCGAGCGGAGTCACAGTTGTGTCAGACTACATATTTATAATAAATCATACTGCCCATGCCCGCGTAGCTGTCAGTTGATAAATAATATTAAAATAATATTCTCCCGAGCGAGCAAATGAACTCCGGATTATTGCGTGACAGAATCGGATATTTAACACTACACTACCGAGGCATGAAAATAGCCGTTAACAATTATCAAAATAATACTGGCATGTTACAAAGTTCAAAAAGGGTAAATAAAATAATAGTCAGTGTCGCCGTTTTTCTGTATTTTATAATTTTTATAAATTTTTGGGTTTAAATAATGAAGTGTCGAGTTGAGAAAACGAACATTTTCGACACATACAGGTATTCCTCGACTTACGACCGAGATAGGTTCTTGGACATCGCTCGTAAGTCGAGTTCTATAAAAAAAAAAAACACTAGAATAATACCATAATGTACAATCTTTATTCAAAATTATGTATTATTAACAAAATGTTAGGTTTTTTTTAAAAATTTTTTTGCGCATTTTTCATTTTCACAGTCCTGCAAATTTCATAATAGCGGGCCATATTTTCCTGAATCAGCTTATTTTCTTTTGTAAACCTTTCTTCATTTGTGTAATATACGCATGTATAGGGTGTCCAGCGGAAAAATTTCAAGATTAGGGCTAGGTAAGCGGGAGGGGTATTGTGATTTGCAGATTTGCCAGTCGCAATGAGTTACTGGTCGGAAGCGCACCGCACGTTCGCAGTTGAGCAATATTTATATATAAAAAGGAGATAAACACAAAACGTAATTGCAAACTGTCGTAAGTCGAGGACTACCTGTACTTATTTTCACTTTTAATTAAGGTCCCAATGCTTCTAAAGGTAAATTCTGCCGCATCTACCCTTCAGTCCCGACCTCGCTCTGTCAGATTATCATATTTTCAGGCCGCTCTGCGGCAAATGCGTTGCGTTACGACGATGACCTCAGAGATTGGCTCGATAACTATTTCGACACCAGACCAGACGATTATTATAGAAAAGGTATCGATAAACTGGTTAAAAGAATACAAAAGTCAGCATACATTTTTTGACGATAATTTGACACCTCAGTCAATTGGGGGAGTAGTAAGATGACAGCGCACTAGCTTAGCATACGAGACAGCTAACTCCAATCATGACCAAAAAACCGTTTTTGATGCCATTATTTCCCTTTTTTATTGTTGTATGATACACTAAAAGCCAAAAATTCCCATCAATTTTAAAACACGTGTTTTAAAATAATAAACAAGTACTAGGTGCTGAAAAACATTAGATTGATTCATGAAAAAACCTTCAATACCTTCACTTGACACAAGTGTTGACGGCACCATAAATAGAGGACGTCCGCGAAAATCATAATCACTACATTGTAATGGAAGACCAGCTAACTCCCAATAATATTTTATCTCCAAATATTCCCTATAAGTACGAGATAAATCAAAATTTTAATATAATTTCTCAGCCACCCTTTTTCTGCATAAATAATTTACCGAAATGTGTTTTGGAATTTTCGTAATCCGTTTAATTACAAAATTAAACAGTTTTTTGTTGCTCCTGATATTTTAGAAAAATGGAGTTAGCTGCTTTGCAGATTAAGGTACCGATATACCGATGTCAATACTCGACGTTTGGGTTCGATACCGGTACCGGTATAGTAAATAAAACACAAAGGTGCATACTGAAAGACTGAAGGGTTTGAAAAAGTCATAACATGTTGGTTTGTATTTTTTTTGTAGGTGAGCGTATCCCTTGGAGATTGAAATGGCTTTTTGATTTTGATAATTCCTAAACCTTGTATATGGTCATAGGAAATACAATAGTACAATAATAGTCATTTGAGGGATTTTGTTTTTCACACAAAATATTGAAAAAAAACCATTAATTACATTTCCAAATAACTTACTTACCATCACGCCGTTTCCGCGCTGGGGCAGGCATAGATGATAGAGTGCCACACTCTTCTGTCCTGACACACATTCATACATCATCTCGTACAAGCTCGACGATTATTGAGGCTTCTAACAGGACCATCCTCCAGTATCTGGTTTACCTGGTCGTGCCAAGTCTTCCGCGGACGTCCTCTACTTCTGGTGCCATCAGCACTTGTGTCGTATATCTTACCATTCTCTCCTCATTCATCCGTTCCGTATTTCTTCATTCTTTACTCATAAATGGATCTGTCACATACACGCCTAAGTGATGTCATTTCCACTATATTCAGTCTATTTTCGTTCCTCTTCTGTCAGCTCCAGACACCAACTTCCATACATAAGTGTCCGATACCGGACTCTATTGTGAACAGCTAGTCTTTCTTCATGACAAGTTCCCATTACTATAAAATACCATCAAAGCGCCGTCTACAGCACCTCCGTACAAGCTCGACGATTTATTGAGTGCTTCTAACAGGACCACCTCCAGTATCGTTTTAACTGGTCGTGCCAATCTTCGCGAAGTCCTCTACTTCTAGTGGCATCAACACTTGCGTCATATTTCCAAATAAAATAAATAAAAAATTTTAAAAACATGTGTTTGAAAAGTTATTTTTGTTTTACATCATTCAGTCTTTAAGTGGCCACCCTGTATAATGTTACAAAACTTAATAATTCCTAAGTAATTCCTACCATGTTATCGATGCGGGGTAAATATCGATTATTATTCTATTTGAGAGATATTAGGGTCAACGCACTCGTCTCTTATGACACACAGCAAATGTTGATGTGAAATTTCCAAGAACTGTACTGGGCTCTGGTTTCATATATCAAATTAATCGGTTGTTGGCGCATTGATCTAGAAAGTAAACTGCAATGTCCAGGAAAGTTATGGTAGACCGTAAAGAAACTGAGAGTAAGAAATGCAGAGAGAGAGAATCATTCTCGATGTTGATACACCCGGATTGTTTCGCCACTCTCATTTGATTTAACTCGTATTGTGAAAATTACCGTATTAAATTGTGAAACATTATTTTTTGGATGCACTCAACCATTTGTAAGATAAAAATATTGTATTATTTAAAGATATGTAATAATTTTTAGATAACTTTTACCAGTAGCGTTACTTCACTTGTCACTCGTTTCATCTCAATAGTGTAAAAATATGAATTGTATTATCAGTGGCGTAATTATAAAAATAGTGATCCAATGTAAAACATTAAAAAAATATTGTTGTATTGTATATTAAGTACGCCAATGCAATCAATGCGGTGCATTGGGACCCGTGTTTGGCAGAGGTCTAAAAAATCCGCCCCTAAAATAATTTTGCTATCGATAAATTTGCGAAAATATATACTTTTTCCATCGCCAAACTTATCACAGCGAGAAATAAAAATTCAAAATTTAACGTAATATTATCAATGTTTACACGAATCTCTGTTAGATAATAATAAACAAATAATGATTTTTTTTCAGTCGCGATAGTTTAAGCATATAGTAAATAAAATAAAACAACAATCACTTGTATGTATGAAATCACGAAATTTATTATACGTCAACCGGTTTCGCTTGTCTCAAGCTTCACCAGGACGTATTTGAAACTAATCATAAATACAAAAATAATACATAAATAAGGAGATATAAAATTACTTGTGAAAGAGAGAGAGACAGAATACATATACAGATAGACGAAACATTAAGGGAGGGGAAAATACAGTGTTGATGGATATTAAATTAATTTTAAAGGAAACATACCTAATGAACAATGGGCCTAATAGAAAAAGTAATTAATAATCAAACCACAAAGTGATTGCTTTTTACGAAAACATATAGTAAATGCCCAGAAATAGACCTTTATTTATTTCCATAATTTTGTTATTACTATTTATAATAAATAAATCGCGTAGTACTTTATTATTATATCTTTTTATATATAATAAATGTACAGAGGGCCTCTTTTTCATTTTGAATTGGAGCTCAATGTTTTTACGCGAATAATTTATAATGTTTACGCTTCTGGATGTAATGGATTGGTAACTGATTATTCGTAATTTTTCAAGCAATCACTGCTACATTTGAAACTATACATCCAACAGTTAAATATTAGTTCGTCATAATCACATCACTTATATTAAGTACTAGACCTTTTTTTATCAAATTATCAAAAAAAAAAAAAATACGGCAATTGAAAAAATACTCTAATTATCGGTTTGGTCCCTAACCCGACATACTAGCGCCGTTATCCGTATAGATCTAGAATGTTTCGTAATATACACATATGAGAAATTAATTTTTAAATTTTATAATTAAATTTTTTGCTATTTTTTATATTAGCGCTAGGTAAAGTATCTATAGTTACTCTACTGTTATTGAAATAAAATAATTGAAGTAAATAAAATATATAACATGCGGGTATTAAAATTAAATATTTGGATAACACAGACCACTGAACATATAGACATGAACTAAGGCAAATTTCTTGTCTCAATGTTTTCATTTTAGTGTCACCAACGTGATCACTTTGATACCACTTATGCAATGAAATAGCTCCGCGATTTTTTTTTTAAATATGACTCGATTAGAATGAAAACTTAAACGCTGACAATGTAATATGTATTCATGTAAAAAAATATGTCTTGTTTTCACAAAGAATTAAGTTTCGAATTGTTGCATAAATGTGTCATAAACTATCGGATTTATGTTTCCACCAAGAATGTGTGTAGAATATCCCTCGTCCCGCAACTAATGTTATAAATCCCTCTCCTATATGTACACTTTATTTCGTGTCTATTCATTTACTGGTCTGTGTTGGATAGGTATAAAAATAAATGCCTGTATAATATATATTTTGGTAATATTTTTTTTTTCTGTACGGATCTCTTATCATATATCTTCTACCTTTTCATTATATTTTTAGTAAAAATATGTATTTATGGTCCGTAAAATACGATACACCATGTTAGTAAGCCGGGTTTCTTTTAACCGCGCGTTGAAATATTTTCCATATAAATTTGAAATTCTCGTCCAGTCACGAGTCGTTTAGTTCAAAATGCGCGTAGATTTCAGAAAAAAAAAATCAATTTTAATCGTGTTAACTTGTCATGTCCAATATATGTTAATATAAGATCGTGTATCGGCTTTGTAATTCTTTCAACCAATCTCGAGCTATTTTACATAAGAGATCAGATTCAGTTAATTAATTATTAAATGTGGTGTAATAACTTTTCTACATATATATATAACCAGACATAATCACATGAAAATCCCAAGTCTTAAATTAAATATGTTAAATGACATCCTAGTCACTGTGACCGTGAATGTAGTATAATAAATATAATTTAAATTTAATGTGAAATTAAGTCATTCACTTTCGAACTTTTTATTATAATTACCTTCATATCTTATGAGAAACCAGACAGCAAGTGACGGGAATATATTAAGTAAGATTTTTAACAAATTTCTCTCTTTTCTCGTTGTTAATCTGAGTATTCCAATTTTACATAAACATTTCTATTTTCTTTCCCTTCATATCTATATACTGATAATACGACAGTTCTATAGATGACAAATGTAATGGACCATGTCCACGAAATGAGATATAATGAGGTATATCTAATTTTATTTTAATAATCTTAATCTGGAGATAAACTGAGAGATCGGTGAAAAGACACAAAAAACGCGACGTTTAGTTTGACAGCGAGATTTGATACGTGCGCACACTCAGAACTATAGATACCTACAATATTTATTCTGAAAAGTAAGATAAGCAGATGTATTTAATTACAAATATTTCACCCGTTTTAACTGTTGCTGGAGGGATTCAAATTCATTGAATTGACGTAAATGTCAATGGACTGATTGTGTGGAAAATTGCTCGCCAACAATTGCTCGCCCATAATTGCTCGCCAGGAAAGTTGCTCGCCAATTGCGTGACAGGATGTTTTGGTTCTTTTTTATACAAATATAAAAATAATATAGATTAAGAAACACGTTTATAGAAAAATACATAGGTTAGGTTAGGTTTGGTTAAGAGAACATAATATAAAATATGAAAATAATATTTGGTGGTGAGCAATTGTTGGCGAGAAACTTTCCTGGCGATCAATTGTGTGGCGAGAAATTGTGGGCGAGCAACTATTGGCGAGCAATTGTTGGCGAGCAATTGGGGGCGAGCAACTGTGGGCGAGCAATTGTTAGCGAGCAATTGTTGGAGAGCAATTGTGGGCGAGCAACTGTTGGCGAGCAATTTTTCGGTAATTCAATGGACTAATATTTGAAATTTGACGTACAACAGGCATGAAGTGAGGTGCTAGATGGAATTTCATGAAAGTAAAATTCACATCTCAGAGATTTACCTTTAATTTTTTTGCACACTTTTGTACTCGATTTCAATCACCTTCTACGTTCATTCACCCCGCGCATGTGTCGCACCGCTCTCTTCTCCCCATACCGTGTAACGTATTTGACATGTCCGATATTGATTTAAAAAATAATTACTCACTTTCCTGCACGAGTCAATAATGGAGCAAAAAAAAAATTGTCTTTCGCTCTCGTTCGATTGAACACTCCAATAAAACTCGTCGTCGGACTGTTACGCAAATATCAAAAATGTGGTTGTATTTTTTTCAGCGGTTATGTCCAGCATCCAGTTGTGGACCAATTAAGATCAAGTAGATGCGAACGATGACGTAACCGATGTCATTTACATTTCACTTCCTCCGTTTTATCCGTTGCTCGCTGCTGGGCCTCGTTATTTATGGAGAGGCTTCGAAGAGACTGGGTACATAATGTATATACTTTATTACATTATTTTATTAATCATTCATATATTGTATATATAATTAAAATGTTTCAACGTTGTACGCGAGTTGTCAATTCTCATATTCCGAAGTCATAGTCAGTCCTCGCTTAACAACCAGGTTCCTTTCAATCCACCTGGTCGTAAAGTGGATTGGTCGTTAAATGAATTCAACATTTTCACTGCTTCATCATGTCTAGAGACTCCCAAATGTTCTAACAGTTTCTAAAGTATGACAACAGTATGAAATTAATTTTGAAAGTGTATCAAAATTTATAAGAAAACGAGCTAATTTACCATAAACTGTTTATTTATTAAAAACTAATTAAATGTATTAATCAGAAAGATATGCATATTAAATCAATTTTATCGAAAAATATTGTTGTTGCGCTACCGGGATTCGTACATAGATCTTTTTTCTAATCCGGAGAAGGTGCATTAACTATGCCATAACCGATAAAAGACGCCAGAATTTACAATTCACTTTTGGACACATTGATACACTTTTATATATTATTAAGGACAACACATTCTTATTGTGAAGTTGTAATTATTCAGAACAATGGCAAATGAAAAAGATCCCATTGTTTATATTTGGTTTTTTCAAATTGTTGCCCAGAATGACAAAAATCACTGCAGAAGACCGTATTCTGATCAAAAATTTGCGAATTGAAAAACGTTGGGGTGCTAGGAAAATGATCAAAGAGCTTCAAAACAAAGCCTGGAGTATAGCTAGATATTACAGCATATCTGAACATTACGGCAGGAGGGAGCTCCATATCACGCAGCCAGAAATACAATCAACTTTATTCGTCGTGAGAATGTTAATTTCATCGAGCCAGGCATTATAATTAATTATATTATGTTTTGATATAACTCATATGTTACGCGAGATGGTCTCACTTTTTTCGGACCATCCTGTATACAGTCTTCTCGCTGCTTCCTTCAATTAAAATATAATCGGGGTGATGATTCACAAAATGCCGTTTTGCTCGCATCCATTCAGTACACATGTATCTTTAGCGACTCTCAGATACTGAAGTCTCATTGAGAGATCATCGTGGACACGTGCCTTTGAACACACTTATTGACGATCGAATATCCACTGTCTAGACCAGAGGTTCACAAACTTTTTTGTGCCATGTTTTTCGGTTTTTGGTAGACCCACTACTTACCTGATATTGATTTTTTGTAAATTTCTAATTGTAACGAAGTTTAGTGTTAAAAACTTAAACCACAAAGCGAATGCCTACATCCTACAGCTTACACAATTTTATAAACATATATAATAATTTTTTTACTTCATAGGTACTTTTATAAATAATGTATATGTCTTTATATTATAAGATTATAATGTAAGTAAATAGGTACTATCAGTGTATGTTGAGATCCACTATCGTGGACCCCCAAATTTTTTTTTCGCTGACGTAGACCCCTTGCAGGTTATCATAGACCCCTGGGGGTCGATATATACCACTTTGGGAATCACTGGTCTAGACAGACTGTAGTCGACTTTGCTACGAGTTCCAAGTTTTATTCACATACACGTAATGTGATACCTATATTCTAAATCATATTATATTTCACAACTTACAGTGTTTTTAATTACAACAGTCACTTTGGACAATTATTCAAGGATATTTATTTGCACGCTGTACACGTACAGTTAACTCTACACAATTATGCACATTAATTACAAAATTATCAATGATAAAATACTGCCATAAATTCACGCACCCTCACTGTAAAAAAAAAATATATAAACTCATTAAAACAATCACATTCGATAATGGCAAAAATATATAAATGTGTTGTCCAATAAAATATATCTGTGCGGAATTTTTTTTTTTATTCCTGGTATGAATGAAATAAACAATAGACTTTATTAGGTTCCGAACTTCAAAATTATTTTGAAAGCTGATGAATATACAAACTCGCGAACGGTGATGAAAGTGCTAATGGCTGATATGGGCTTGAAAACGATTCAATAAAATAATAATAACGTATTTAGAATTTTAAAAAAATTTGATATATATGGTGATTGAGGGGTGAGAATTGGTGAACGTTATATATATATATATAACGTGATCACTTAAGACAGGTCGTAAACCCTGTAATTACCCCCCATATTTTCTATATATTCCTTTAAAATATAAAAAAATACAGTGCCTTTACAGGTAAAAATCTAGTAATTTGTGTGTTCTTTAACATATTCAAATATTCCTGAAAACAATTTATTTATCGCAGAATGAACGCTAATTGACAGGATTTTACAGCTAATCTAGTAATACATACTAATTAAATGTATTAATTATAAAAATATACATATAAAATCAATTTTCTCGAATTATAATTAATCCATTAAATTAGTATTTAAAACATCGCAGACCGTCTGTTCTGAATAATTACAACTTCACAATAAGAATGTGTTCTCCTTAATAATAATCATTGTTTACCTCATATGTGGAACCTGGACCCTGAATACTAAGCTAACTCAAAAGCTCCAGATGATGCAGCGTGAAAGGAAGCATGTTGGGCATCGCTAGAAGAAACGATGAAACACGTGGGTTAGACCTCCTACCAAGCTGAATAATGTCATTGTCACTGCCTTAAAGCGTAAACGGCAATGGGAGGGCCGCGGTTACAGACGCACATATGATTGATGGGCAACACGTATTCTTAAATGACATCTGCAAGACAGAAAACGCCCAGTTTCATTGGATAGACGAAATTATCAGAGCAGTGGGAGCGACATGAAAAAGGTTGGCGGAGTACCAAAAATAATGGCAGAGAAATGGAGTGCACCAATGCACAATGGTTGGTGATGATGACGGCGTTTACGACAATAATATCTGATGGAACTACATACTGTTAAGGGTACTAAATCTATTTCTCTTCTGTTCTTACTTCTTTGACTTACATATAATGGATCGTGTCCAGGTTCCAAAAGATTAGATTTCTTAATCAATTTGACAACATACTAGATAAATTTTAATAATGCTTAGATAGCTTTGAGCATAAATGAAGGAGACAATCTCAGATATTTAATTGAGATACATCTCAATATCATGTACTAGAGATAAACTCAGCTTGAGTTTGTTATAAAGATACAAAAAATTAAACCATAAACATTGAAATGTAGGAGCGAAAATGGGCGATTTGATTGCATGCTGTTTACTGTACGCCGATGATGCAGTACTAATGGCGAATAATGAACAAGAACTACAGAGTCTAGTGAGTAGAATGTACGATGTATGCGAGGAAAGCGACCTTATTATGAATGTCGACAAGTTGATGGTATTCGAGAAGAAGACAAGCAAATTACCGTGCTAAATATTTGTAGGTAATGAATGTTTGGAACTAGGAGATGAGTTTGTGTATTTGGGAAGTATGTTTGATAGAAACGGAAAGGCTGAGAATGATATGGAAAGGCGGATGACTGCAGGGAATAAAGTGAACGGCGCTTTGAATGGAATTATAGCTAACTGGAATTTGTCAACCGAGGTAAGACTAGCGGTGCACAATGGAGTCCTAGAGCAGGAACGGAGAAGAGGAATGAAAGTAGACTGAATGTAGTGGAAATAAGATCATTTAGATTATTATTCGTAAAGAATGAAGAAATAAAGAAAGAATGTAAAGCTGATGTTAGTATATATAGTGAGTAAGATTAAGAAAGGATCATTTAGGTGGTTTAGTCATATAAAACGGATGAATGAGGAGAGAATGGTAAAAAATATATACGACGCAAGTGTTGATGACACCAGATATAAAGGATGTCCGCGGAATACTTGGCACGACCAGGTAAACCAGATAATAGAGGTTGATTCTGTTAGAAGCCTCAACTTGTATGCGAAGATGTATGAATGTGGATGAGGCGAGAATTGTGTGTCAGGACAGAGGAGTGTGGCACTCTATCTTCTCTGCCTACCCCTCTACAGCGAGATTTGATACGTGCATATAAACTATCATAGATCTCTACAACTATTTATTCTGAAAGTTAGATATAAGTCATGAAACATTAACGTGAGGCTTTGATTATAAACATTTTAACTGCTACTGGGGAGATTCAAAATCACCCAAATGACGTAGATGATTCAAAATTGATGATTCGAGATCTTTGATACACGGCATCTCATAGATTGTCTCGAGTCGAAAATCTCCTACAAATCTCTTCCGTGGACACGCGCCATACCTTTTTTTATCACCACTGGCAAGGGAGGAAGAGACAAGGAAGAAAATGTGTAATATTATTGCAACTTGCAATTCACGACCTAATTTAATGTAGCCACATTGCAAGAACCGAGTTAATTATAGAGTTGGCGTCAAGTTCATTTATCATGGCACATCTGTTTCGGAAGAGTTCTGCATCCTCCCAAATATGGCCGAGAGCACTAAACCTCAGATATTCATCAAGATCATGCTGGCAACATTAGTAATGATGCGAAGCCTTCACCTCCGATACGATTGCCGACCCCGTTTCATTTAACTAAGGTAACATTCGACCGTACATTAAACATCTGTCGTATATTTTAAAACAGTCTTCTGTCTCGTTTTTTTGGGATGTTCTTCCGTGTGTTTCCGACCTCTCTGGCTAACTTCTCAACAGGACTGATATCGCTGATCATGGACCGTGGTTGTTTTAATTACATATAATACGGTGAGCAATCACCGGTTTATTACAACCGAAGCATTCAAGTATTAAATCACAGATAATTTTATCGTTAAATCACGTTACAATTGGACACCGATCGCAATCACAGTCACGACTACGGTTTATCATACATAACATGGCGCCTCTGTATCTTCAAGAGCTGTGTATCCCAGACAATTTGAATGGTTGTCATACTCTCGGGTCAGCCTTGTTTTTCAGCTGCAGGAAGGGTTGTTGTCAGAAATCTAGTTCAGTAAATTAGCATTTGTGGTGAATTTTTAATTTAATTTAATTTAATTTCAAATCGCCGATTAAAAAAACAATAAATAACACATATTAATAAGATCGATATAAATATTATTTATTAAGAAATTATTATATTTTTGATATACAACTTGATGTTAAATAGTAGCTGAAGCATCAAAGCATGTAAGTAAATACAATAAATAATTTGTTTTAAATACTAATTGAATGTATTAATTATAAAGATATACATATAAAATCAATTTTATCGAAAAATATTGTTTTTACGCTACCGGGATGCAAACCTGGATCTCTTTTTCCAATCCGAGAAAGGTGCATTACAAACCTATGTCTGAATAATTACAACTTCACAATAAGAATGTGTTCTCCTTAATAATAATTTGTTTTTACTAACATAAAATGTTTTAAAATCGTAGAAAATTGATTATTTGT
This sequence comes from Eubasilissa splendida, assembly GCA_031772225.1. NCBI lineage: Eukaryota > Metazoa > Arthropoda > Insecta > Trichoptera > Phryganeidae > Eubasilissa > Eubasilissa splendida. The sequence goes on along the minus strand of CM062858.1, from coordinate 4,273,355 downwards.
ATTGAAAATTGAATGGTTTATAACTTTATACATATTTAATATTTTGATAATTTGATTCAATGCAGATTTGTCTCCGTAATCTTGACTTCAATATTACAAGAAAATATATTTCGTATACGCAAGAATTTTCTATATTAAGACAATTTTGTGGCACACAAAAAATAAATCTAATAGTCGCGCTCTTTTCTATAATGCTTGTATTTTCTTAATTATGGTAAACAACATTCAGTTTACTAGTTTTACATTAGCGTAAACGTCTTATCTAATTAATAGTTATAAAAAAGTCAAATTTAGTATATAATTTCTGATATAAATTGATAATAAAAATCCACATTAACGTAAAAAAATATTTTTGAAAGCGCGTTCTTAAGTGCCCTTGACGCATTTTTTTACGATAATAGCGCTATATAAATTATTGAATGATATTATTATTATTATTATCTCACCAATAGCTAATGGCCTGTGCCCACGAATGAGATTGTTAAGAGATTTTCGTCTCGAGACAATCATTGAGATTCGGATTTTGCTCCAATAAAATTCTTTGGAGACAACTCTCAACCATATCTCACAGATTTGCCGTCTCGCGCCTTACTCTACGCTCGTCACATACGTCAAACATCAAATGTTATTGTCGTTCGTCAGTCGGGTGATTTTGAATCTCCCCAGCAGCAGGTAAAACTGAAATAAATGATTATAATTTAACGCCTTATATTAAGTTTTCCGAATAGATAATGTAAAAGAAATACGTCCTCTCATAGGATAGGATTTATCACGTGACTTATGAAGTAAACGCAGCCAGAACATTCTCGTGTACGGGCGGCTAGAAGCCGTAAGGGCATTTATCGTAATTTAAAATATGAGCAATCCTAATGGACCTATTTTAATCCTATAATGCTGAACAAAAGAATTTCTTAATAAAAAAAGGTCGTAACAATAATATAACGGATTTATGATGATTTTATGTAACCTTTGTGTCAAATCTCACTGTCGCATCAAACGTCGTGAATGCTAGATTGAGTTTTTGTCTCTTTCTACCATTCTCAGGCTGAGTTTGTCTCCAGATCAAAATCTCAATACGTATACATAGTGTTGATAATGTATCTTAGCAAATTTAGATTATCTTATTGTATCTCTATACGTGGACATGGCCTTTAAAACCGTGTGAATATTTATTCAAAAGAATTATAAATTAGCGGAAAGCCGAGTGGATTACACTAAAAGAATTACACTTTTACTTTGTATTGATGTCGTGTGTCAGTGGGCGACAAGCGGCCACAGACGTAGTCGTCTCCTGAATACAATGTTTGCTACAATACCTGTCATGATGGATGGCGGGCCGAAACACTTTTCTTTAACCCTTCCCTAGCCATGCAGTAACATAGATCTACTACGCCACCTAAATCGTATTTCTATAAATATGCACAATGTGAAACTTACATTTTACCTAGTCCTAAAAAAACTCATTTTCACTTATAAATGAGTTGTAAAAAACCAATTATGTAAAGCGAATCATAATAAAAATAATCATGTTTGAATTCAATGCTATATAAAATTGTTGCCTTGCATGCTATCTACGTTAAAAATACCACTTTTACCAAGTGAAAAAGATCATGTTAGATGGGTCTGTTGACAAATGCGTTACAAGAATAATGTTTGAGAATAAAATGAACGTTTTTAATTATTTCTTACTATATTTATATTAACTGTGACATTAACCATTTTAAAGCCATTAAAGCTTGTAAAAGCATTTTATTTCAATTTAAAAGTGTTAAAAAAACTCAAATCTCTTGCAGTAACACGAGTTGACAGCATGGCTGCGTAGAGTATCTTTAGCATGGTATGGTAAAGGTTAAAACGTTCAAACAAAACGTCAAGTATCTGAGTGCAGGCTGACAACTATACATCGGTTACGTATATTTGCTAGGATTAATCTTTAAAAATTGCTATAATTAACATTACAACGTGACCTAAGCATGATGTATCGCAACTGAGCGATGCTGCAGTGTATTTTAAACGGTGTACCGGCAATTTTTTTAAAGTTTTACCTGTAAATAGAATAATTACGTAACATCTAACTTTCTACGAGCAACGCATATGCTGCTAGCTAGACACACTCAAATGGCCATTGTTTGACAGCCCATGTACTGTGTATTCTTCGTACTACGAGCCCTGCAGACCTCTGTACCACTTTACTATACTATTTTATTACATGTTCCACTGCCGTCCTGCCCGTATTCTATAGGTCACATTTCTCCCTGTTTCAAGAGAATCGACACTTCACTCCAATGTAATGCACCAGTTTCTTTTCAAATTTCCCTACACGTGTCACACAGACATGTAAAATACTAATGGTTTTAAAACATTCATATTTTAGCGCCACTCTTCCGAATGGGATCTTCACATTTTAATTATAAATGTCTTGAAATAATAATTACTCACCTACACAATATTTGTATCAGAAATATTAATACCCTTCCCAAACCATGCAGTAACGCAGGCCTACAGCTCTAATTAAACCTGTTATATTTCTGTAAATACACACAATATCCAATTCAAAGTGTAGTTAAATTAAAGGAAAATATTTACGCTTAGAAATGACTAGTGAAAAATCAAGTATGTTAGGAGAATCGTACAAAAATAATTATCTTTCAATTCAATTCGTTGCAAAAATACCATTTATGTGAAGACACAAAGAAATCACATATTAATTTCAAACAACATACAAATATAATGGTGTCTCTTTCTCACCAATTAAAGAAAGATAGATAAAAAGGAAGGTTGTATTATATAATGCAACCTCCTATGCAAGACTTGATGAATGCTCCGAATTATAATAATTATTATAATTTATAGTAAATTTATGGCATTAACTATTTTTTACATTTCAAAGGCTAATAGAACTCAAATATCTTACGGTGACACGAGTTGACAGCATGGTTGCGTGCGGGTATTTTATATTACGGTATGTTAAGGTTAATCACTTAATAAGTCATTTTTAAACACCAACCGGTTTCGGAAAATATCATTTTCTACTTCAGGTTGATAAATTAACTAATCAAAAATATATTTCATGTTATTCTAATGTTTTTAATAAATCTAGTATTCAATTTAAATTGTTACGATGATGAAAGACGTGGAAAATTCAATTTGCAAAAAATTTTGGTTCAATTCCGTTCAAACATCACGACCAGTCCCACGAAGCCTTGTTCTGAAGTATATCGTGAGAGTCAGGAGTTAAACCCGTTTAGAACAGTACTGGTCAGACAGGGAAAGTTGAAAACTGCTCGAAGTCGCGAATAGCAGAGGCGTGCAGTGCATACAAGCAAAAAAGCTGTGCATTACTAATAATTCTGAGAAACAAATCAAATGCATCAATAGAATCATTAGTTGCGTAGTTCTGTATACCGGAGCGCTGTAGTCCTCCACTGACACGGTTGAGATTAGGCACATATTCCTTGAACATTTTCGACTCATAATTTAGTCAGGCATCCACCCATAAAGTATTGTCGATTGGGTTACACCATGTGAAAATGAAAAATTATTGTAATTTAAAAAAAATTAATTAACAGTACATAGTATTGGAAAGAAGTCAAATTTTCATACAAGTACTTCGTTTTTTTGGAATATATGAATATTATATATAATTTTTATGTTTTTTCCCCGCGTGTATGCGATACATTTAGAATTAAATACATATAAATATATAATATGTAAAATGTCTTATACAGTGCAGGTATGTAATTTAATATTTATAACATTATAAAATTCCATAATTGTATGATTGTACGCTATGTATGTAAAAATAAATATACATGAAAAATATATTAAAAATATCACAGAAATTTTTCGGATACAATGTTTACAACTAATTTCAAACGACCACTACGTCCACTGACGGCCGACTGACCAACTAAAACGCTGAGCGGCACCAATACACTGACGCAATGTGCATATTACGTATGTTATTATTGACACTAATCTTTACGTGAAATCTTCTCTACTGTCTTGTATTTTTTACAAATACTATAGCATTACCGGTGTGATTAAAAAATCTTGATCCGGGAGCGCGGTTTTAAATCCCCGGCCATAAAACTGGTTTATATGCGATCTTTTATTGATCCGATGTCTTCAAAGACATATCTGTCTCAGTAATACGAAACTTGGAAGAAACAGCTCGTAATAGGGATCAAAAAAGGAACACTTTCGAGAAGACAGAAGAAGAGAGGAAATTTACAGATTTTTGTTTGTTAAGAATTGAAACATCAATCCTATTCTTTCAACCATTGACCACACATAATCAGGCCTATTCTCAAAATTGCAATATTGAAATGAAAGTGATTGTTACACCAACCCTCAAAAATAGACAGATAGTTTTGACAGATTATGGTACGTTTATCTCCCTCACTCTCTCTCCCTCTCTCTCATTCAAAAATAGACAGATAATTTTGACAGATTATGGTACGTTTATCTCCCTCACTCCCTCACTCTCTCTCCCTCTCTCTCATTCAAATATAACACTATTTTTGAGGGTTGGTGTAACAATCACCTTCATTTCAATATTGCAATTTTGAGAATAGGCATGAATACATGTTATAGCTCGATGGTTTTGTTTGACGTATGCTTGGTTTTAGTGTACACAAAAGCTAATTAAATGTAAATCTTTCTAATTAATACGAGGTGTTAAAATCAAATACCATCCTGAAACTTTTTTATTTTTAGCACTACACCACTGGAGATGATATGAAACCGTTGATAAGCATTTCGTTTTACATTCTAATAGAAACGAAAACCTGAGATATTTAATGGTCGGGATTACATTTCGAAATGTTACAAAAATATTTGAACACCGCCTTGCGCAACCTATACATAAAAGTGTTGTCGTGAAAAATCAGAACATGGCGGTAATCAATTAATTTTAATGACCGGTATAGCAATAACACCGAAAGCTATTTTTCTTACATCAACACTTCTTCCTTGTCCAACGAGACACCTGATCCGTTAGCTCGTGGGCGAAAATACGTGAGTTTAAATCTTAATTCAAACTGTCTACGCCGCAAAATGAATTACGGGTTGCGTCTCGAGATATCTTCTTTGCAATTTTAAATTATTTTTTTGGCTAAAGTTTTTTGATATTTGGTTGTGGCTCATCCCCGGTGAATGTGTATTCCTGAGGTGCTATACCGGCTTGTAGAACCAGGGATGATGATGATATAATTTATTTATTTTCAAATAAATAAAAAGTTATTCGCGTCCTCCAGCGCCAGCGGCGTAGATACTCGTGAATAGCTCACGTAATATGACAAGATTAATGTAGTCTACATTTCCTAAGCAACTAACTATTTATCGTTAGAAGGTGTTATTAATATTTCTGTACATATTTGTAAGCTGTAGTGTAAATAAAATTACGGAAATTGATTAATGTTGACCACGTGATCCCACCCACACTTGTATTTGGAAAAACCTTGAATGATGGTGTAAAAAATAAAGGAATCAAATTAATTTCTACATAATTATTTTTTATTAAGGAGAACACATTCATACCATTTGAGTAGCGATGCTCGTGTTGGGATGGCCTGCGGAGAAGTGATCGCTAATGTTGCTTGGTAGTACTCGTTTCTAGTGCATCGTGTTTATTTGCGGCTGCTCATTGGTCGCTCTGATTCCGGCCTTAACGGTTGATAGACGAGCCCTTACACAGCCATGTCTACGGGCGCGAGTAGCGTCATCACAGACGTTTAAACTGATGATTCAGCAATATCATCTATGTTGAATTTTATGGGCTATTTTGTCATGTGTCTCTGAGATTTCTGGCCGGTGTTTAGGATAACATTGCAGGGTCCACCATCAAGGATAATGCCGTTCAGGGAACGGGCGAAACCCTGGAATGCAGTAACGCCGACCGCTGTGCGCCGGCCCGTGCCTATGATCCCCCATTTGTAATGTCATAACTACAAACCTAACAATTTCAATAAAATTTGGCCGCAAACCTAGTGACCTTTCGTCATTACTGACGTGTTTTTAGCAACCTATAATATGTTACTTCCTATCTGGTACAATATGGTTGAATCACTCTCAATGCCGACTGGAAGATTAGAAAGGATCCAGCATCTTATGCCCCACCTACTCTCAATACCGTTCAATTAATGTTTTATCTCGTTTATATAATATTATCAATAAAATCGACCGAAGCCTAGAAACTAGGGATAAGTGAACAACACGTTGCAATAAATAACGCCCATTCGTATGACTCTGTACAGAGCACTTCAGAAGTTGGTATCCATTTCCTCTATCTATATAATAATTTATCTAATGACACGAAGCCGAAAATGAAAAATAACACATGCATCACATATCATAAGTAATTGTTCAAAGGTTCTTGGCGAAAATTTATGGAATTTTTATTATTTTGTAAATTATCTTGAAACTCTGTTTTATTCCACTATATTTTATTATATTAAATGTTAGATCGTTTTCGGGATCATATTCCCATCATCAATAATACAATTCAACTAAAGTTAAAAACATTTTTAGACAGTAGTTAAGGGTGTGTCTGGAGTTAAGGAAGGTGGGGGTGGCGGTGGAGTTAAAATAGATAAGAGAGGGGATGTAACGGGCGGTATTTGGATGTTTATTATTTTCTTATTATTATACTCATTATTAAAAAAAATCTAAATTCTCTAAGATGTTTAACTTTCGTCCATTCGCGCAACTATGTAGAAGTTCTAAATTATTATTGTCAATGTTCAGCTGAAGTTTTTTATGTTTTTCTAATCTTTTTCCTATTCTTTATTAGAATGTAGAAAATTTAATAATAAGAATAATAATAAACATCCAAATACCGCCCATTACATCCCATCTTTTATCAATTTTAATTCCACCCCCACCCCCACCTCCCCTAATTCCAGACACACCCTTATGACTGTCTGAAAATGGTTTTAACTTTAGTTGAATTGTATTATTGATAATGAGAAGATGGTTCCGAAAACGTTTGATATAATAAAAAAGTGTTTCAATTCAATTAACAAAAAAAAAAGAAGTATCCTAAGTGTTCTAATTTTGAAACGCGCGCTATTGAGCCTTTCTCGTCCATTGTCCGTTTGAAAATATATTTTATTTACATAGTAGCGTTGAACTACGCCTGACTACACTGTATTTTTTCGTTTGATATGGATTATGCATTCATCGTGTACATTTCTGTTCACGCTGTACTTGTTACTGACATGTCTTCTCCTTGTAGGAGCCGGTTGAGTCATCGTGGACGTAACGTTACATGCCTCCGTGAGCTTATGATTTGTGAACTTTACTAAAAACTGACGTGGCGCGTGACGAAACTTGTCGATTGATTTAGTTCGATATAATTAAAGCGGACCTGGTCGGACCAGAGAGTCATGCGCCAGGTACACGACGATGTAAAAGATGGCTTAAAAAGCGTGATCGAGAGAAAAAATAGTCCAATAAAATCATTTCAAGGATAATCTTATTTCTCAATCATTTATGATGATATTAAAGAGATAGATTGATAAATTAGATCATAATTTATGTTGACCTTTAATCTGTATGCCTTAAATGTTATACGTAGGCCATTTTTCGCTTAATAATCGTTTTCTTATTTAACAACCTTAATGGACGCCTTGGATTGGAGCATTGTCAGGAACTTGATATTACTCGTAACCCAATCTATCAGTTTCGAGATTTTCAGTGCGTCGACGTAATTGTTTAATTTATTATAAATAATTAGACAAAACACATTGTTTAAACCACTATTTATTGGTTATTCTACATGTTTCGATACCTGTGGTATCTTCTTCAGGAAACAATGTATACTGAAATTTAAAATACAACCATAGATAAAAACAAAACTATAAAGTGGTGAATGAGTAAGAACTAATATGAAAACAAATTTAAAGGGTGACTATTTGCATAGAGGATTTCGTTATTTATAATATTTAGCTTACTTAATTAACACCTTTTCTAACTTTTCTATTTGTATGTATAATTTCTAAACCCTTGTTAATATCAAAAGAACGGTTTGTTTCCAAAATGTGATGAGAAAATTCTGAATAGTTTTTGTTATTTAGGCATCTCAAGTGCTTTTTAATTCTAATATCAATTTTTTTTTCTAATTATTTATATAAAATGAGGCCACAAAATAAGTTTAGTTTTTTCTTCAATATTAGTTTCGATATCCATGGTATCATCTTCAGGAAACAATGTATACTAAAATTAAAAAAGCAGGCAGAAAACAAAACAAGTATTTGGTTAGATATAGTTTTTTTTATTTTATTATTATATTATTAATTCCGCCGATTGCGAATTGCTCAAAAACTGCTAGACCATCTTTCGCCGTCCGCGAAACTGTTAACAGCTTGTTCAAGAAACAGGCGACAGACCTCTCCGAAGAGAGGATTGCCAAGGTCTCAAAAATGCTTGAACGTCAACTGGGATTATATTAAAAAGTACTTTGCAGTAGAACTTAAGACAAAGCGCACAAAATGTACGAGATTGTCTCAGATTACGCTACTATGAGATTATTTAAAGAATGTCGGTAAAACCTAATACATGTTTGTAATAAATAGTCGTAGGTTCTGGGTGACGTTTGCTCGCACGTGTCGAGTTTCTCAACTGTCAAATTGAACGTAGTGTACGCGCGTATAAGTTATGTCTCGATTGTCGAGATTTATTTCAACTGTATATCTGAGACCTGTCTCATTCCGGGGGATACGGGCCGTAATGGAGCGGTCGATATTATAGCAATAAAATACACCAACAATTATATTACAATTATATTACGTTTAAAAAAAAATAATTTAATATTCAGTAAACGGTACCGTCAGGTATGTCAGTAGTAGAGATTTGTAAGCGCTCAGTGCGCAAGGTTAAGAAATAATTTTTAATAATATGTTTTGTCGGCGAGCCATTAATCTTCGGTGTCAGAAGATGATATATCATTGTTTGGCAACTGGAAAACTGCCACCAATCGTCGCTAGATGGTGTGTAGTGGATATAGTAAAAAAAAAACTTTTTTTTTCTGTTTTTCAGGTGCTTATTAGTTAGTGATGTAGTTTAGGTATTTTCATTGTTTACACGGGTAATGAGTTTTTTAAATTTAAAATTTAAATGCTGGGAATGGTAATCTCGATAGGGTAAGGCACGTTAGGTTGGTACCTACAGCAAATATATTAAAAATCTTTCTAGTACAATATACTTAAGGCCCGTGTCCATTGAGGGAGATACGATGAGATTATATCAGAAATTTAGTCGAGATACATCTCAATATTAAAGAGACTAAAACTCAAACCATTATACACGTGTTCAGGTTTCAGGCGAATTGCTGCAAAACATCGGAAAACGGCTGAAAAATCGAATGCATTCGAATTTGTTTAAGGTGCTTAAAGACTCAAATTTAAATCTTTCAGACAAAGCCTTAAGTTTGGCTACACAGCTGATGAGCAGGCTTTTCCAAAGTTCGGTTTCAGAAGTCAATTCTATGGACAATATAAAAGATTCAATATTAATCGACGATAAGGAAAAGGTATTAACGATGGATGAAGAGTTGGATCTCATTTTAAACGATGCTGAAACACCAGAGAAACAGGAAACGGCAATTTTAAATGTTTAAGGGAAGAATTAGCCCTGTTTAAAATCAATAAAAAGCGTACGTTCAATTTTGAAAGGCTCTACGAAGCGCTTTGCACAGTGAGACCAGCTTGGACTGACAATGAGCCAACATTCTCGGTGTCGACTAATCTTTGCAGGAAAAGTTGATCAGCATCAGCGATAAGACCCTCGCTGCTTTAGTATTCCTAAAATATTATTATATAAGAGATTCTAAAACAAAATAACCTATAAGCGCTGTAATTTGCAATAAACATAATAAAATTATTTATTTGTTTATACTATAATTATTTTGGACCCGAACCCGCCGGGTTTCCAAAATATTGGACCCGGACTCGGCGGGTTTCAGAAACCCTAGATGCAAGTCATAAGTTAAACAATAATATTAACATATTAACATAATTTATTCCATTCTAACTACTGTTGGAAAGATTCAAAATCACCCAACTGACGAACAACACTGATATTTAACGTTTGACGAGCGTGCAGTGAAGCGTAAAACGGCGAAAATCTCACGAGAGCGAAATCCGTATTTCAGAGATTGGCCCGAGTCGAAAATCTCTTAAAAGTCTAATTGTATAATATAATAAAAGTCATTTTATTCTATCATACCTTACCGGTAAGGTATACTGGCGACAATATCGCGAATTTTTTGGCCCCCATCCAACAAAATGCATCGTTGAGTCTCTTTGCACACTTATTTGCACTGGTAATAATTGACTGATTTTACCTTCAGAAGATCTGGTGAGTTTAATTACGACCGCATTCAACACCAGAGCTAACTGGTAATTTCTAAATTACGAGTCTCTGTAAAGATGGCATTTTTCCATAGGTCAGATCTCGCCGCAGTAAATGGATTTAATAATAAATTAATTGACATATTGATGGTTCTACATATAAGATAGTGATGCAATTGACAATTCTCGGTGCGTCTTTAATAGTCAGTCCTAAGTGGACCACGCGGCATCACATCATCATGTACCATTCAATGAAATCACTTAATAATTTAAATCATCGATTTTGCTACTGTTGCGACGAAACAGACGCTCTCAAGATAAATACTCTACTAAACGTTATCCAATTATATTATTAATAGAATTGTACAGTCTCATCATAATAAATGAAACAATGTTATTACTCTAATTGAGTTTATTAGCACTACTCGAATTAGCACTTTCGCATCATGGATAATAATCATTCGTGTACCATTAAACATCTCCATCCCGTCACGCGTGAAGGTAATAAAATAAATTATTTTGAAAATTTAGAAATAAAAAGGAATTTGAACTGGGGTATTAATCTGTTAAACAATATTACATTTTCTAACTCATCTTCTCTCCTCTCAATATTCTCGTTACAACCACCCCTCCACCGTCCACCAATAACTCCCCCCCCCCTTTCCCCTCCATGTGTCAGTACCTAATTACTTGTATGTCTACCACCTAAGCCTTGTCTTCTATATCTATGTGTGGTCAGTTTAATACTTCACCTGTCTATGAGATTTCCCGTTTCTCTCGAAACTCGAGTAGTGCTAATAAACTCAAATAGAGTTATAACATTGTTTCATTTATATCCATCCGTTATTCTTATATTTTAAAGGTATTATTAAATAGTTTCAATACATTTGTTGCTGTAAATAATAAGAAAAAACACTTTGTTTAAAACCACTATTTAGTGATACATCAAAATGTTTCGATACCTATGGTATCTTCTTCAGGAAACAGTGTATATTATACTAAAATTAAAAATACAAGCATACTGATAGAAATGAGATCGCATAGCCAAAATAATGTAAAGTTGGTAAAGATCCCTCAGGTGGTTTAGTCATATGTAATAAATAAATAAGAGAATGGTAAGAGATAGATGATAAAAATGTTGATAGCACCAGAAATAGAGGGCGTCCGCAGAAGACTTGGCACGACCAGGTTTACCTGGTCTGGTTTACCATATACTGGAAGATGAATACCTATTAGAAGCCACAACAATCGGCAAGCTTGCATGAGAAGATGTATGAATGTGGATGAGGCGAGAATCGTGTGTCAGGACAGAAAAGTGTGACACTCTATCCTCTCTGCCTACCCCCGCGGGGAAACGGCGCGATGGTAAGTGAGTAAGTTGACACTTTTTCTTATTTATAAAATTTCTTATTTAACTGTAAATCCCTAATGTTTGTAATGTAAAATTTCTAAACCCTTGTGAATTATTTGAAAGCCATAAATAGTAAGTAAGTGAAAAAGTGTAACATATAGGTTCGAAAATTTGTCATCAAAAATACTGTCGCTGTAGCATAGTTGGTAATGAAAAGCGAACCAGGATCGAATCCCGGTAGCGCAACAACAATATATTTCAATACAATTGATTTTATATGTGTATCTTTATAATTAATACATTTAATTAGTATTTATCTATTATTGGTTTGATAACAGTGTATTAATTGTGTGTTCTTGGATATATTCAAATATTGCTATCATTTATTTTTATTAAAAATAAATAAAAATGTAAATAATTTCTAGTACACTGTTTTTAATACAGTTTTGTGATAAATATTACCAATGTACCAGCCGAATAGACATTTAAATCGTTTGAAGTGTGTTTCTCTAATGTATGTCTGTCACGGTTTGCCAGCCTTGAAGAGAACGTATTTCCCAACCTAATAGCTGATAAGATGCTATTAATATTTATTGGTTTTATTCAACCCGATAATAATAATTGTACAGCCCTGGTTCTCGTTGCCAGGTCCATCGCGAGTGATGCGGCGTAGCATCTTCAGTTGAAACTGCTTTTTTTTTCCATTCCATGTAATCAAAGCCGACAGCCTTGCTCTAAAAATGTTCACCAAAGAGTTAGACGACTATCAGGTGTTACATTCTTGACCTGTTCCGATACGTTATGAGACTAGACAATTTACTGATTGCCGCTGCGTAAGGTCACACCTCGTTAACAAAAGTGTTACAGATAATGAATACATCTTTTCAATGAGGATGTGGTTTTTTTGTATTATGTACTCTAAACAAGGTGAAATATGATATTTTCAATAATAATTAATAATATATATTATTAAGGAGGACACATTTTTATTGTGAAGTTGTAATTATTCAGAACAGACGCTCTGTGATATTTTAAATACTAATTAAATGTATTACTTATAAAGATATACATATAAAATCAAAAAATATTATCGTTGTGCTACCGGGATTCGCACCTGGATGTCTTTTGCAATCTGGGAAAGGTGCATTATCAACTATGCTACAGCGATAGTATTTTTGACGACAAATTTTCGAAACTTACACTTTTTTCAAATTAATACATCTATCGTTTCATTGTTTGAAAGCCATCTGCATTGTTTTTACGGAATCTTATTATTCTTGACACAACACATCCTCTCGTTCTCTCACCGTACACACTGTTCGCGAACGGTACTCTCACGGGTCGACCCGACGATCTGCTGGAACAGCTTCGGTGAGGATCAGTATTTATCAACTCTTGGAGTTACTTTTTTGTCAACTGGTAAGATTTAGCATATTGTAAATAATTTACTATAATCATCTTTACACGAACACTTCGTTCAGATGATAAAAACCAAAAATCACCGGTTAAATATGGCGGACTCTTTACAGCTGTTTCAAAAGTTATTTTTCACATTTGTACGTTGAATGTTGCAGTGTATGACAATCAATCATCCGGTCATCACGCTATTTTATTGATGAGAGTTTGTGCGGTGATGATTTCGCTGTTTAATATATTATAATATAATAGAATTGATATATTAGCACATAATCCGATAAAATTTCGCCAACAAAGTGACAGACTTCGAACACAATGGCGAATAAAGCCATAGATAGGATAAAGCATATTTCATGATTATCCTCACTGAGTACAGATTTCTTATCTATGCTTTGACAATAGTAAATTTGACGTATCAACAACCCGCAAACGTTTTTTTTACAACGGGCGATGGTAAAAAGTTACTATAGTAAAAACTTACCATGGTAAAAATTTACTACTGGCCCTTAGTGTGTCCACAAAATCCGTCATATATTTGATAAACATTTTAATGGTGGATGGTTTCGGTATCTCTTAACTCGCGGCTTTCTAATCCCTGTGTCACACCATGTCTTTAAGACACTTCGTCAAACGTCCATTGATAATTGATGTTCAGTTCGTCAATTGGGTGAATTTGAATCTCTCCAGAAGCAGTTAAAACGAAATTTACCTATCTTGGTATCTATTATTCTCAGTGGCATTTGTGGGCATGTGTTGAATCTCGCTGAGGGATTGAACATTGTGTAGGGACAAGATTTTAAATTTTTGTCCTTTTTACCAATCTCAAACTGATATCTGAGTTTATATCCAGACCGAAACATCAACACGTGCACACGGTACTGAGATCTATCTCAGCTAAATCGCATCGAGTCTCACTCCGTCGACGCGGCTCTTTAATAGTTAAGCAAGTATGTCAAAATACAACTTTGTCGCTTTGAAAATGAAACTGTTAACTTACAGGTTTTATTTTATTTTTTCACACACTAATCATCGAGGTAACCTCGTTCAGGTTTTAAACTGCGAACAACAGGTTTAAATTATATTAAAACCAAATTACAGTAATGTTGTTGTCTCAAATACAAGTGTTTCACTTGCATTTCAAGGTGAATTTGATATGCCGTTGTCTACGAACACATATTTTTTTTCTGTCTCGCTATCCGAATCCCGGCAACAGATATTTTGATTTATGTGACCTAGTTTTAAATATTTAACCTTAGGATGTTTTCGGCAGAATTCTGAGTGGGCGGGCGTATACAATAAATTACACATTAACATTAAGAGATGGATGGTTTCGCAATATGCCCGCTAAACTGGATTACGCAACGAAGCACAAAAGACACGAGCATTGTTATTGAAATTTGTACGGATTTAGAGATAATTTTTTAAAAATTACTTACGGTAATGTGAAATGAAGCCAATGTTGAAGAATTTTTTTTTTTCACATTCATAATTAGCCTAGCGGCGTGACTATGAAAAACGTCGTATATTTTAGTATAGAACGTGTTTATTCAACGGGGGCACGTATGTCACGAAAACTGCATTAGAAAAATTCGTAATATTTTTACATTCGTTACAAATTTTAACAACAGATTTTAATCGTCTCTCATCGTGGTGTTTCTCTAATAATTCAGTAAAGGATCAATAGACAGATGGCCAATAGAAGTGGGTCGAGAGCATTCGGAGCTACTATTGACCCATATCGTGAGGTGACTGATGGATAAGTTTTTACACCGTGTGTTTATGTAAATGCCTTCGATAGCTAGTTCCCAGGTTTTCGATTAACAATTGACACACATATGATATATGAACCGCATTAACCTCTTTAATTTTGCTGTCGTTCTGGTCCGATGTTGTTGTTGTTCTTTTAGCTGGGTTGTCTTCTTTAGATTTAGACCGACCGAAGCGCGCACTGGTGGCTTATTTGGACCGCTGGAGTCGTGGTGTAATTGAATGACGCCTGTCGGCTACCGTCTTCTTGGGTTTACGAAAAATGGGCGGCAATACTCGCACACATACACGTGTACACTTATAATAATAATAATACGATTGTTTCAGGGGCATTTTTTTTATGAAGACCCAATTCGCCATAAATATAATATATTTAAGTTACAAAATATTATTAATGTTCTTGTGATAACTCTTGTACTACCACAGATTCCATTGGGGTTCTATCCTCTGATTACCGTCTTATTACCCTGAGAACCGATTCCTCGTACGTTACATTTATATAAATTATACACTTCAGTGATAGTCTTGTTATTGAGAAGAAGCTGAGATGGAAGAGAGCTCTTCCCCCTGAGGCGGCCCCTTATATGGCTCGCCTCCCACCACTCATCCTCACACTTCCATGATACACACATACATACACAAAGTGACATTTATGAACACACACAGTTGTGAAAAGAAAAGCAAAAAATTATTAATAAATCACTCATATATATATAAATATAAATTAAATATATATATATATACTACATTTCAGTCACGGCCATTATTGTATCTGTAGTCGTTGCCAATCTCTGGTCAGGGAGAAGTGGAACGAATCCATATATACGGTCTTCCGCAAACATTGTAGATGCGCTACAATAATGCGTCAATCTGAACAGTATTCTGTATGAGTTGTTGCATTGAATTCGGAATCGGTTTCAACCAGAGCTCGCAGGTATACATGCTGGTGAAGAAGGATTTAAACAGGATGCTCTTCACCTCCTTACTGCATCGGTAGAAACGCCGTGACAGCATATTTGCACGAACGCTCAACTGTCTCGTCTGTCGTTCTATGTCATCATCGTCTTGTCCATCTTCATCGAATATATATAGCCATGGTATCTATGTATTACCTATACTTTTGTTATCATGTACAGTGTAACCTTGTTTAACGAGTGATTTGCATAACGAGCAAAACAATTATTTAATTTATATTTGTTTACCAGATTTTTTTTTAATGCACAGCTTTTTTGTTTGTATGCACTGCACGCCCCTGGCTGTACGTTCCTATGCGATGCGGACGGACATACCGAAGAAAATTACACATGTCCGTAGGTTATTTGAATTGTGGTGTTAAATTATGGAAGAAATACACGCATTGTTTAATTTGTATGATTTTCATGTCCGCAATGAACTAACTACTCTTACAAAATCTTCATAATACATTTGTGCATATCTTAACATACCAATTAGCAATACTCCGTTCCACCTGTCAAATCTGCGTTTTACTCTCAATAGGTCAAGCAATAGATCAACTTTGATGTGTACGAAAAAAATGAAAGTCACCGTACACAACGTGAGTCGTTTTTATATTGAAAATATTTCACTTGTATCAATGCCGGCCATTTCAGTTGTATCACTGTCGGCCATCTTGCAAAAAAAAGTGCTAAATCATCGGTGGAACGAAATCAATCAATCCATTTTTAATTAGGTGATAGCGACGACATTGAAAGTCGCTCACGGTATTACACGAATTATTGCGAACAGTAGCGCGTGTCAAGGATCAATACCGTGAATGTCCGCGTTGGTTTTGAAATTCGTTCAGTCATTTGTACCAAATTTGCATATCTATTGCAATGACGTTTCGGTAGGTGGTGGTAAGTGATTGAAAACTCCCCATATCTCGGTTTTTACAAATGTCGATAGATGGACGCAATGTCGCGGCCGTCTTGGATTATATCACTTAGAATTTGTGTTTAATAGAATTTATTTTATATGGTTGTTCAACATATAAATCGATGCCCAAGAAGATCTGTGCAAAACCGACATTTCAGGGGTGGCCTTCGTTGATACTGAAAAATGTAATATGAGTTGTTATTCTCGCGTCAGCTAAACATCCCCGTGTTTTAATGTTAATGTTTTTAAGGATTTCTGCAGATACATTTATATCCATTTTATTACATTTAATATACTCAAAAAAATATCAACTGATCAGTCACAGTTTAAACAATTAATTTCATCCTTACAGGTTATTATCGATAAGCCATTTTTTTTATCATTTCTTTCAAATTGGAAGAAAGCGTACTCTTTTGTAAAAACCCGTGTAGTTTATTTTTTAGTGTAGGAACAACAGATTCTAATGTTGTCGATCTATACTTATTGGTGATTTTGGGAATTGTTAAATTCAGATTAGCTACACCTCTTGTATTTTTTCCGTGTGAAGCCACCCTATTTAGAGGATTGTTGTTATAATTGTATTTTATTAAAAGGAACAGTAACAGCCCTTGCACAGAAAGAACGTTTACATAATAATATAATAATTTTAGATTATGCCTCAATTTAAATGTTTCCAGGCTTACAATTTTACTATTTTTGCTCCCATGAAATTCTCATGTTTCGTAGTCCCTATGTACACATCGTGTTATGTCGCCATCTTGCACCTAGTTAGGTTAGGTTAGGTTACCTCGTACGTCAAACCCAAATGTCATTGTCGCTGGGTGATTTTGAACATCCCCAGCGGCAGTTTATTAGACTTTAGACTTTATTGTCATACATGTTTTGTTGCAACAGAGGTGAATATACTATAATACAACATGATAAACATAAAATACAATCATATTGCAATTAAATACTCGTAGTTTATTGTGTGGGAGTCGGTTTACTCAAAGGTATTTGTGATTCCGTAAAAATAATGTAGATGGCTTTCAAAAATAATGGAACGACGGATGTATTAATTTGAAAAATGTAACATGAAAAATACTGGCGCTATAACACAATTGGTAGTGTACTTCCCCGGATTGGAAATAGAGATCCAGGTTCGAATCCCGGTAGCGCAAAAACAATATTTTTCGACAAAATTGATTTTATAAGTATATATTTATAATTAATTCGTTAAATTAGTATTTAAAACATCACAGACCGTCTGTTCTGAATAATTACAACTTCACAATAAGAATGTGTTCTCCATAATAAAAGTAAATTAGTTTTCTTATGCATTTAGATAGGTTCGATATATATGTTAAAATGGAACATATGTTTGTAATTTAACGCCTCAGGTAAATGTTAATGTTTAATGACTTATGTATAACTTTCAGAATAGATAGTAGATAGATATAATTAATACTGGGAACGATCCTTGTGGGACTCCATATTTCACTAATTTTTGTGAGTTGCACCACGTGTATGTGTGTATCTATATACTGAACTGGTGCTATATTGCCGATAAAAAAAAAAGAGCTGGTGCAATCCTACGAGAGACCGAGCGTCTCGCATTCAGGTGCACAGAGGTGCTGGCGAATCGTGCGGCGACCAAATACGCTGCCATTGTTGGATTAGACTTGTTCCACTATTAATACGGTCTTCAATGCCGGCCTCGTCCGAATGCTCTAGTAAAAAGGTTTGACCATGTCACTACTTCACCGACAGGTCGATCGACTATCTCTTCATTGTTATTTCCATTGAACGCACGATTACAACACGTAATACACTTACGTAATTGTTGTAATTAAATCTTTATGGCAAAGTGGGCGCATTTGACGTATATTAAATTGACATTTTTGGATCGAAGTTTGACAGCTCTAGAATTAGAATCCGGTCTTGACAAATAGTATAGAATAACTCACGATGGTGAAATTCTATCCAATTTGGCTTTTAGTAAACTGCTTATTGGCCGATTTCGTGCAACTATCTTTGTATTTGTCGTTGTATTCACGTTTCTCTTGGGTTCTACTTTTCTTCTTTTTAGGGACTTGGAACACATAGGTTCGAAAATTGTCGCTAAAAATATTGTCACTGTAGCATAGTTGGACAATGCACCTTCCTCGGTTAGGAAAGAGATCCAGGTTCGAATCCCGGTGGCGCAACAACAATATTTTTCGATAAAATTGATTTTACATGTATATCTTTCTAATTAATATATTTAAATCACAGAGCTATGTTCTGAATAATTACAACTTCACAATAAGAATGTGTTCTCCTAATAATTATATTAATGTTTTTGTGATAACTCGCGTGTTACGAGATGTTCTCACCTCTTTTTGGGCCACCCTATAGAACGCACCAGACTGCACATGGTCTCAATTAAATCGTTACGTCACTGTGAAATAAATTGCAGTATTATTGTTGATAGATCAGAGTTTTCTGATACAAATATTTATTGTATGACTTGTACTGTGGAAGGCGATGAGTGTTGTATATAACGCTTGTGGAAAATGTAATAAATAATACATTTCTCACGGTAGAAAAATGAGTGACTTATTTAATATATTGAATTGATTAAAATTATAGATCAAGCTTCATACTCATCTCTTGCCTTGTACATAGAACACAATCGACTATTTGTCTTCAAGAAAACTAAATTAAAATCGAAAGACTACATTTTTAATAAACTAAACTATGTTCTGCCTTTTAATATTTCTCGTAAAATGATATTATTTTCGGTGCCATAATAAAAGAGACCTGTTCGTTTTTTGTTTACAGTCCATGTTCGATACATATTACTGCCAGATATTCAACGCAACATTTTTGTGAATCATGCTTCGTACGATTATCCTTCATACTTCACGCGTACACATTTTTTTCCCTTTACCGTAATTGTGCACAGTTTTGAGAAGGATAGTTCCTTATTTAATAACTTTGTACCATCAATCACTACAGAGTACTTCAGTTTCAATTCAATGTTCTGTTTTAAAACATGGAATTGTCACGTTAAGAATAGTATCTATTTCTGCGTCAATCTTGGGACTCTTCACTGTTGCAATCTAAGGTAGGTGAGTACATTTTTCAGTTATTCTTATTAATTATTTTACAATATTTAGCATATTGTTACATAATATAAATATGTTAAGTAATATTTTAATGGAATTATAGCTAATCAGAACTTGTCAACTGATGCAAGACTAGCGGTTCACAATGGAGTCCTGGTACCGACAATGATTTATGAAAATGAAGAGAAACGAAAGCAGATTGAATGCAGTGGAAATGAGATCACTTAGGCGTATATATGGCAGATCCATTTATGACAGATTAAAGAATGAAGAAATAAGAAAAGAATGTAAAGCTGACCTAACGAGTAAGATTAAGGATCGCTTGAGTGGTTTGTTCATATGGAACGAATGAATGAGGAGAGAATGGTAAGAAAGATATATGACGAAAGTGTTGATGGCAGCAAAAGTAGAGGACGTCCGCGGAAGACTAGATACTGAAAGCCTCAATAATCCTCGAGCTTGTATGAGAAGATGTATGAATGTGGATGAGGCGAGAATTGTGTGTCAGGACAGAAGAGTGTGGCGCTCTATCCTCTCTGCCTACCCCCGCGGGGAAACGGTGTGATGGTGAGTAACATTCGATTGCTTTAATAATTATTGCGCATAATTGTATAATGGTGTTTAAAAAATCGGATCTTTCCCCGGGATACCGCAAATAGCTCTGAGCTTAACGTATGCCCAAGATTACACAGCTGAAGAACTAAATTCAACAAAAAATACTAGAGATGTACATTGTAAGGCGACAAAGCTGATTCACGGTAGACGTCCGCGTCAACCTTCGGTCTACAATCTAATAAATGAATCTAAATCTAATCTAATAAATCTACAATCTGTTTTAGGCACTCGTAGTCTTTTCAATATGCCATAATTTTTGCAAATTATCATTATTGTATTAAGTGCGAGCTGCACGAGGACATTAATGACAGATGTGTTTCCCGCCTTTCCGAGGAATTATTCAAATATATTCAGTGTTGCCACATTTCAAAGCGTGATAAAGAAGAAGTCTTCGCGAATTTTGCCAAAGTTCCATTGTCTATGCGTAATATTGTAAATCGCCACTCTGGCGGCAGTTTTAGTCATTAGTCTATTTAAAAAATGGCGAACAATGCCTTCATTTGCATGGCTGGATTATGAATTATTAATGTACCTAATATAATAATACCTTTTCTTAAGGGCACACCCTCTCGATAAGTTAACCTTCTTAGACTATAATTTAGTCTGTTAAACTATTCTGAGGCCATGCTTGTGATTTAGAGCAGTGGTTAGCGATAATTAAATGACTTTTTAAAAAGCGTCTTTGAAGCTATTTTTAGAAAATAACAATACAACACATCTGAGGGCGCGCTTCAAAAAATAATTCATGTTTTTATTATTCATTTATATCAGAAGTAAACACTAGATTTACTTTTTTTTTAAGTATTACTTAGATTGAACCTTTACTCTAATATAATGCTAATAAAATGGATGTTATTTGCCATAAGTAAGAACATACAACCATTATAAGAAAGACGGTGACTATTAAATACATTTTCCGCGTGCCACAGAATTGCCTTAATATGGAAAATTATTGCGTATGCGAAATATATTTTCTTATAATATTGAAGCCAAGATTATTAAGATAAATTTACAAAATGTTAAAAATTAATTGCGTTATAACTATTCAATTTGCAGGACATATTATCAATTTTCGACGTTTTTAAAATACTTTATTTTACTGAAAACATACGCTTTTAAATAATATATTGCATTTACCGACACGCTTTGAGGCTTCAGCTGCTATTTAAAATCAAGTTTGATATTAAAAATGCAATAATTTAGTTAATTTGTTTTTCTTAATATCTTTCAGAGAACTTTCAAAATCATTGTTGTAGAAAATAAATTTGGTCACTTTTTGCCCATCGACACGTTGAATACAAAATATGTATAGATTATATTATGGTAATTTTGTTATTAATACAGTATGTAATAGCACCGGTGATGGAGCATGCGACATGAGGCAGTATCTTATCGCTTGAACAAGTTGAAGGCGGACCCGTGAGTGCAAATCTAGTCCAGATGTGTCGTCAGAACCTTTCAAAGTTAAATAATACAGTCGCGTCTAGACAGTTCAGGCCAACACAGAAAATAAATCCAATATCTGTGCCATAATAAGATAGTCGC
Organism: Eubasilissa splendida; assembly: GCA_031772225.1. Taxonomy (NCBI): domain Eukaryota; kingdom Metazoa; phylum Arthropoda; class Insecta; order Trichoptera; family Phryganeidae; genus Eubasilissa; species Eubasilissa splendida. The sequence goes on along the minus strand of CM062858.1, from coordinate 4,251,345 downwards.
ACTCGCAACTGAAAAAAGCCTTTACGGCTAACCTAACCTAACCTAACCTAAACCGACATATTAGCGGGGTACTACTGTACATGAAATATTCCCTCTGAGGTGTGCCGGTATGCGCGCGCACACGGTTTAGCATCATAGCACGCACATTTTTTATCAAGACTTATGTTTATGTAAATGCCTTCGATAGCTGGTTCTCAGGTTTCCGATTGACAATAACGACATATATTGTTATGTATGTACCTACACTCCAAAGCCACATCCCTATCTTTTAGTTTTTAGATTTGAGGAGAGTTATGGGTTAGGGGTTAGAACCATTATGCTTTCTGTAAGCGGATGTGCATTGAAACGATTATTTCATATCATCTAATTTATTGCTTTGTTTACTCGGTAGAGAACCCAGATTTAAATTATCTTTTATATTATTTAATGGGAGTAATATATCCACAATTATCTTTATAATTTATAACACGACCCTTCAGAGAGAAAGAACTGAAAGTCTATTCGTTTCAATACATCTCCGTAGACACGCTACCTGATACATTTGTGCATCTATAATATATCAATAAACGACTTATTTACAAGTACCGAGTCATTTTAAGACCTCCCGAGGAAGGAACATAAAAATATGAACTGCACTAATCTTTTTATGGTATTTGCTATCTTTCTGATCCTGTGTTGTTGTTCTTTTAGCTGGGTTGATTTCGACCGACCGAAGCGCGCACTGGTGGTTTATTTGGACCTCTGGACTGGTCGAATTAATTGCAAAGAATGTATTAGAAGTATTCAGCTTTCCTTGTTCGGTTGTTAATAGTCCTCTTGAATTATTTATGCGTTTTAATACATATTCATTGGTAATGTAGTCAATCTGGCAATAATAAATACCATTGCTCTTTAAAATTGTACAAAAAGCATGTATGTAAAGGTGTCTTTTGTCGAGGTTTATTTTTCGAATTGGCAACACTTTTTCCAGCGACCGCCAATTATACAGCTGATAGCTGGTTCGTGCTCAGTTTGATGTGCCATTTCACCATGAATAGACTTACGCCAGAACAACGCTAGCAAATTGTGACAAATTGACTTAATCGTCCATCCGAGCAAGTAACTCGAATAACCGTGGATCATTTGCGTTAAGAAAGTCACAGTCAATGGAGATCGCTATTTTTTCGTTGCCCAATTGAATGGCATTAATGTGGAAGAGCTGCGGTCTCAACAAGACGGCACAACATGGCGCACAGCGCGCGCCGCAATCAATTCATCGAAGGAAACATTCGATGAGCGCATGATTTCGCGTAATGGACCCGCGAATTTGCCTCCAAGATCGTGTGATTTAACATCTTTGGATTATTTTCTGTGGGGATTCTATTGCCGATATGTGGTCGAAAATTGGACTTCCAAATTGCGCTTTATTCGAGCGATGCGCGAAATCATGTTTAAACACTAATGGCATAAAATTATTTTTTCAATAAAGCCAATACCATGGCCATTACCACGGCCATTACCACGATTTGTCTGTGTTTTGTTTCATTTTAAAGTTCTATACCTTTAAAAAACATCATTTTTTTGGTGCTTTGAAAAGTATGATATCAAATATATATCAGGGCGCGTTTCGGACCGCATTGGTTGCATTGGCGTAATTGCCCCGCTGATTGTGGGCGCGCACCTTTAAAGCCTTAATGCTGCATCACTCATTGGTTGCTTTGGTACATTTACGCCACTGCTCAGAGGAATCGAATACATCGTGCATTCATACCCAAACTAAGGTTTCCAGGAGGCATTTTCAGAAGCCTACGCGAGACCCGTTTTACCATTACTTGCTATCTCGCCGCCTTTCGTAGAAGACAATTTCAAATCAAACAACATTGCTCCGAGACATAGACCCCACCGGAATCCGAGCATAAAATAAATCACGACGATATTTGTTTACACTTTTATATACTACGCCTTAATAACACCTCAGCCAGGCCGGTGCTTCGGGCCAAGCGGCATTACGTCACTGAAGCGAGCCGCGAGTAGTATAATGATATATCGTAGATTAGGTACCAGTATAATGTAATCACAGACGCATATGATCCCGGTCGCACCTGATTGGTTAATATGCGTGCACGACAGCGGTCGCGAACCCAGCACGCGCGCGCCGCCAAGTCTTATCGGAGACCCAGCAAAAAATAAAAAACCTAGACCGACGATTTGACAAGTTTGATACATCGCTGACACACAGAATAGATATGACATATGCTACACTGTAACGTACAGAATAATCACTGTATTTATATAGGCATACTGGTTACTCTAGTGGCGGACGTGACATAATTAGGACGTTACACTGTACCTAAGAGCAGGTGTTCTTAAGTACGGTATGACGTTAGAATTCGGGCTCGAGTAAATAGCGATACAGCGCGTACGTGTTCTTTTAGCCGTCACGTAATATATAATTTGTACATGGTACATTATGTAGTACTTCGTTTATAGGTAGATTTCAGTAATGCTGGTGCTGTCTTTCATCCAAGTCTCAAATCATTCTTTGATTAGTTTTCATAGCGTTCCAGATTTGCCAATAAATATAAGTACAATGTTTATTCCATCTATTTAGAACACCTCAAACAAGAACGTGTTACAAAAAATATATGAGTATTATTTATTTTGTCGTGCGGTCCCAAAAAGTTTCGCCACCTCTGGTATACAGTGTTCAGCCCGTGGTTAGGCAGGGCAGTCCAATGCGGGAATTGAGAAAATATTTTTTTTTATTCATTTCATAATCTTGTACTGTTCATCCGAAAAATATATAAATGGATATCGCAATGTGCTGTGACCCGGCACGCGCCTGGGCTCACTTAACAATAATATAGGGCCGAAAAATCCGACCAACCAATCGTGACGGACACTGCTCTAGGATCTAGCGACCACTTCTCCGCAGGCAACTCCAGCGTTCAACTACACACGCGTATTTAACTGTACCGCTTCTGTATAATTCATCCATCAATAAACGCCAACCTTTATAAGTGCTCTTTCATTTCAAAACATAAATACTCGCACACATATACCACATACACTGCGACGTGCACTAACACGCATTAGACTAGAAGATGTTAGGGGTTTCAGTCTCACATCCACAAAACCATCTGATAAATCGCAGTCAATAATCTTCAACAACCACAGCCCCTACAGATGTATCGATCATATCGTATTCAATTCATTACCTGGATTCTAGCTTAATTAGTGATTGACAGCCCGCGGAACGATTTCCTCGATTACAGATGAATTAAATATGCGGCTGGTGGTCCAACAGACGACGGAAGGCATCAGAGCTCGTAAAAATGTCGCCAACACTGCGGACCAACCTGGTTAGAACTTATATGCCATTGTAGAGTAGGTATTACTGTATTTAACCAATGGAGTTTTATATATTGATACCGACTGAAGTAACTCTCCTCCATCACGACAGTATGTTAGAAACTTACGCATTTTTTCTTACTTACAAACCAAACCAAACTTACTAATACCTATTCTAACTAAATGCATACTTCTCGCCTCGTCTGTCATCAAATATATTAACATGTGTACTTAAACAGGTCAATCATTCAATATCAATAACAAATCACTTTGAATCTTTCAAATCGGTCCAGCAGGGCTCGAGTTGTCGCAAATGAAGTGATGACAGATAGTCACTCAAATCTGAAGCAGTACCAGACGAGACTGGTACGCATTATCATAGACAACTTAGTGGTAAATAAACTAGTTATTTTTTACTCCTGAGACCCGATTTTACAATATGATGTGAGATTATTTCGTGTTTAAAGTTAGAGGAACGTTAGTTTGCAATAATATGCCTTGTCTGTGATATGTACCTGATTGGTTTACAGCAACGTATTGTTTTTAGTTAGCCGCTTGGTAAGGTCTGACTCACAATGACATAGTAAACAAGAATGCGAGCACACTGTGTTCCACATTATCCGGACCACTCCTAAGGCGGTGTCGTCTTACCCAATGATGACTGACTATAATCGTAAAAATGTGTTGAACACAACTTGTTATTATGTCTTACTGTCTGTGGCAAGACTAATACGGCGCATTTATATATATATATATATAGGGGTACATTGACTGTTCCTAATACCTACTTGTGTTCGAAATAACATCAACATAGTTTGTTTATGACATGTACTCGTATACGGATGTACTCACTGACATTTTAAGTTATTGACGGAAGTTAGGTTAGGTTACACAAATTTAATTATGTTTTCGTAGAAAGCTATCACTTTGTGGTTTGACATATTGGATTAAATAAAACACAATCATTTTGTATGAAACCACGAATTTTATTACAATGCGAACTAACTTTGTTTTGAATATGAATTAAATATATTAATTAGAAAGATATACATATAAAATCAATTTTATCGAAAAATATTGTTGTTGCGCCACCTGGATTCGAACCTGGATCCCTTTACTAACCGGGGAAGGTGCATTATAGGTGTTAATATGCAAGTAAACGTGTGGGTGATGCATACATTTGCTGACTCAAATCCCCTGATACAAGTTCAATGCTTATTATGAATTTATACCGTGAACATATATCAACAATGTGATTCGTTATATGTCACATAGAGCACGACCGAATCAAATATATATTCTATATTTGTATTTATTAATTTTTGGTCATAGATTTTTGCTTTATTACAATTTTCTTAAAAGAAATACAACATAGATTGGCATATTTACTGTTGTATTAATTGAAAATACACTGACCGTGACAGCGCAGCGACCACAGCATGGCCATCCGCATGACCCAACAACATTACTTTGTGCTACTACTATAATATAATGTAACCACACAAAATCCTCAGCTTTCAAGAGCACGTGTAGAGAATGATCCGCATCTGCACAAAAAATTAACTTACTGGCAGTCTTTAACACTTGAGATAAATCAGATAATATATATATTCTAAACATCTTTCAAATGATGGTATGTACCGTTGGTAGCTCTTAAGTGTCTTTGGTATTTTATCAAATCAGATATATGTGAAAAGAAAATTAGAAGTCTGTGTGCAAATTAGTGTGTAGTGGCTGTAAGCTCCACTCGAGAAATCTGATCCTGATTGGGCACATGTTGAATCTTCATTATAATTATCATTTGCTTTAAGGGCCATTCAGGTTCAAAAGCGACTGAAGCAACGTTCTACAAGCGTTTCAAACTCTCCAATCCAGTGTAATAGATTTGCATATTTCTTTACCGTGTCTACTCATTTCATTTTTGTATATTTGGGGGTTAGGTCGGTGGTTAAATGAAAGTGTGACGATGGCGTATTGATGTTAATTGTGTTGGATAGAACAAAGAAGACAGATAGAATGAAAGAAATGAAGAAATGCAGAAGGTGCGCGTGAATTATGAAATGAAGCGAGTCGGCGGTCTCGCTCAGCGCGCATGGGCCGACAAGACCACCGTTGCGGAGCGATGAAACAGGAGAGAGGTCGTCGGTGAAGAATCGGGCAGGCCTGTAGTGGCACCCGGCAGCACTATGTAACTATGTGCACGATGTGCACTATGAATTTTAAATCTGATCCCTATATATAAAAATAGTACAATTTGCTAATACTATCGAGCAGCACATTAAAACTTTACAACGTCATAATAAAAATTGATTTTCTTGAAGAAATTTTGTTTTTACTATTGAATGAACAAAATCGCCTAGAACTAATATTCTTATATCTAATATACACAATATATATTTGGGGGGGCATTTTTCCCCATTTTGCATTGGGACCCAATCTCTTATTTGTGATTTCCATATAATTTCCATGATTACGAAAATTGGTAGCCTCGAAAAAATAAGTACTAGCCGATCTCAATTTATAACAATTTAATTGCTACTGACAACACTTGAAGTTTTTGACAGATCTTTTGACAGTTTTTTGAAATTAGTGTGTTTAGTGCATAGATAAAATATATACTGTTTAGTGTTTGAAGTTTTTGTGAAAATGGATAATATTCAGCTTCGTTCCGTAATTAAATATGTTTTTATCAAAGGTTTTACACCGACAAAAATCTTTGATGAGATGTCGGAAACATTGACTGAGTCTGCTCCGTCATACGCAATGGTCAAAAAGTGAGCCAAGTTTAAACGCGGGCGGCGGGATGTTGAAGATAATCCTCGCAGTGGAAGGCCGCCAACCGCTGTCATTCCAGAAAACGTCAAAAAAGTCATGGAATTGGTTTTGCAAAATCGCCGAATTACTGTCAAAAAGATAGCAGAGGTCCTGAAGATCTCACGAGAGCGAGTGGAGTTCATCACCTGATGCCGGAAAGAAAACGTTTTCGTGCCAGAACATCACAAAAAATATGTACGTAAAATAATATCACATAATTGATATAATTAAAAATGAATGTTTGGATATTATTTAGGCGTGTTATAACAAGTAGCAATAACATATACAGTCGATTCCACTTAATCGGGACAAATTAGGCCCAAACATTTTGTCCTAAATAAGCGGCTGGCTTGAATTTCTGATTTGTGATTAATTTTTTTATTTTATTTATTGATTTATGATTTGACGCATATGCAAATGAAATGAAAATATTCATGAAGGAATGACGTTATAATTCGTGATAAGTTCACATCTAGTAGATTCTGCCAAAATGTTTTACGCGTTTGACCCAAAATGTAAAAAATTTAATCTGTAAAATAAACTCACATTTTTTAAGGGTTTCCATTCTCTTTGTGACGATATTAAATAAGATAATATTAATTATACATGCTAGAATATTAGCATTCTCATTACTATGTATAATATGAGCATCCGCCGCTAGGTTTGTTAACATCCTTGTGCCAGTATATTCTGAGCAATTTCTCAATATTGAAAGTCAAAGTGGATTCTGTTAAACAAAATAAAATTGAACTCTTTTAAATGAAAAGATTATAAATTGTGTATTGTATTTGTTTTATAAATTTAGAATAAATTAATAGTTTACTTACATACTGTGTTAAAAATATTAATATGTACATAGACTGTAATCTCTGTTTAGATGTTAGATTTCAGATAATAGAATTGCCAAAAATATTCTAATAAGATTTAAAATTTCTGAGGACCAATGTGATAACAATAACTAACTAACTTACTGTATTATCACTGTGAAAACAAATGTCATAGTAAAACAAATATTTTTATTAAATAAATATCAGATATCTCATAGAGACAAAGCTATTTTATTATATTTTAATGCAAAATATATAGGAGTATGGGGTGATTACAGGGCTTATGACCTGTCTTTGGCTGGCTTAAGTGATCATTATATATATATATATAACATTCACCAATTCTCATCCCTCAATCTCCATATTTATCAAATTTTTGAAAGTTGTATATATATTATTACGTGGACTCGCTTCGACCAAATTTGAAAATTCATTTTTTTCCTTCGAAACAGCATATCTTATATTTCAACTCAATAAGAATCTGATTTATTTTTTTGAAAATTAATTAAAGAATATGTAAAATGTTTTTAAAACACTATTCTAGAATACATCTGAAAAATCAATATTTTTCAATTTTTATATATTATATAGTGTGTTCTTGAACATATTCTAATATTATTATTAAATATTTTTAGTTTGCACCTCCCAGATACTCACCCGAGATGAAGCAATACCACCTGATTTCTAAGTTATTACGCGTACCAATCCAATTTTCTATTAAAATCTGGTTTCTCGCAATCTCACTTAATAACCATGATCGAAATGAGACTAAAATACCTGTTTCTTAGATTAATCACTTATTAATGCGTGACTAACAAATTAAATATATGAAACTACTCTGGATAAGGTAAATATTTATACTGCAGACTTCCACGTGTAAATGTTAATTAAATAGATCACAAAAAATCATTTATATAGAACAGCAGTAATCACTTCCATATCTAATAATCGTGTCATATGAGCTCTAGTAGTTTCCTGTCCTTCAGAATTTGTTACATTTATTATATCTTACAATATTTCACATCTAACCCCACAAAATTCCTTGTATAGTTCATGCTGATCTTATACAGGGCGTTCTAAATGAAACCAGCATAATTTTGAGTACAGTGGGACCTATATATTCACCATTAATCAGTTCCTGAAGGCCTGACGAATATAGAAACAGTTTTTCCCGTAAAAAATAACTGAAATTCAATTAATTTGTTCCCAACCCCCAAAAATTGTACACAAATGAATAAATTTTATGTCAAAACTTTACCTTTATTGTACTGAGGAGACATGATGGTAGAAGCGGAAGAGGAGGAAAGTTACTAATATTTAGAAGGATTCAATTTAAACATTAGGTAACTTTAATTCTGGTGATGGTTTTTGTTTGCCGATGATTCAGTAGCACTCGATTTAACAAAAAACTTGCCCAATGTTGCCTGTTTCTATCTGTTTTTTAAAACCTTCCTGAAGTAGTCAATCACATTACGATTGAATCCACTTATGTATCGGTTGACTATGGCAACATTTGGGTGCCACTTTTCAACTATATTCTGCATTTTAACCCAGTTAGACAGCATTGCCGGGTGGGGAAAGTGACAAATATAGAAAATATTAATGAATATGGAAATATTTTTTTGTTATCAAAATGTGACAAATTCAGAACATAAAATATAATACAGAAAAACCTTACTTAGCAGTTAATGCAGTTGTCATTTGCCTTCCGCTTCTGCGCTTGCGTGATGGCCATGGGCCGTGGTTCGCTGTGTTAATGATTTTACTGGCTTCGTTGAGTCAGTAAGTAACGCCGTCGAAGAAATTTCTTCAGATTCATTGAACTTGATGTCGATAATGTGAAAAATTTGCTCAACTTTCATTCAGAAGATAAGTAGTTTGATCAAAAACAAGAAGTTGACTGCAAAACATTCAATTACATCGAACTTACAAAGGAAATTGTATAATATTTTGCGAAAAAGTAATGTATCATTTAATTATCTATTCATTCATTAAACATAAATGTATGCGTTGTTTTTTCTTCTTTGAATTTGTACCTTTAAAAATAACTTACATGCAGTGTTGCTTTTTCTAAACTTAAAACACCACGTGGGGTTTTTGATATTTAAGTTAAGTTAAGTTTATTTTAAATATTTTTAAGATTACATCAACTTTGTGGTTAAAATCCATTATTTTAAATTGTTAACTTTGTTTTATTAAAATATTATTAAATTACGAAAAATATCATTTTCTTCTTCAGGATGTCAATAGCTAATTAAAAACATATATTATTGTTTCTTTAACAAAATCTATTTTTGAAAAACAATAATTATTTAAAAAATAAATTTAGTACCTAACTTAAATTGTTACTTGATAATACAAAACTACTAGAAGGAAAAAATTTTAGAATGAGACTTGTGTTTAAATTTAGTTGGTTATTTACAATTTTTTGATTAGTTTTACACGCTTTATTTATCTCCAACGATTACAAATTATTTAATTTATGACCAACACCATTTACATGCAAAATAGACAATCCCTTATTTTTATCTAAACCTGACTCTTTTCTATCAAGTGATCTCCGGAGTGGTATCTCAAACCAGGCAACCCCAGAATTGTTGAACTGGACACAAAGTTTGCCTGTTTAACCTGCCTCAACAACTTTACTAGATGCACAAAAGAAGAAGATATCTGACTATCTTCCATAAAACCCAAAAATGCAAACAGATGAAATAGATTTTCCTATGTATTAATTAAATAATATAGTATTTAAAAAAGCTTGAATATGTGTATTATGTATACAACCTATTTTAATTTGACATTTTCTTGTTTCAGGAATTGGCCAAGATGATAAAATCCTCGGTTATCCATGGAATCGACCTGCACGATGCTCACAGCGATCTGAATCGAACGAGGCTCACGGAGACAGCCGAGAAGATCCGGACTGCGATCGGGACCGAAGCCATCTTCATGCTGAGTCTTCCCGCGCAGTCGGAACTCCTGGCCAAGTATTATGACTTGAAGAATCTCTTAAAGCTCGTGACACTTTTTGGCGTGGAAACTCACTTTCTGGGCGAAGTGGAAAATGAGACATTCCACCCGAGTCGGCTGAGTGGCGTTTGGGACATGATGAACACGGTAAGGGCTTATTGTTCTTAACCTATGGTAGACATAAGTTTAATTAACCCCTCTACGGCCAGCGATTGATATATCAGATGCGGCGCTGCGTTTATTTACCTCGAATTACGATAAAATAAAAATACGATAATGTATTTTAAAATTCAAGATAAATAACCGCGCGGGCATAGAGGGGTTAAGATGGAGATTGCATTTATTATTTGACCGTCCACATTACAGTTGAAGTTTTGAATTATTGGAATTATCGCAATTGATACTACAAGAAAAACAAACTACATTCATCGTACCACCTCTGTATAGAACATATTTTTTCTCGTTTGCGTCTCATATATAGATCACTTTGTATTTTCTTTATTTTAGTCTCTTAAAATATTAATAATTTGACAAAATACTTTGTCTAAACCACTATTTATTGATTATTCTACATGTTTCGATACCTGTGGTATCTCCTTCAGGAAACAATGTATACTGAAATTAAAAATTACAAACAAAACTATAAAATGGTGAATAAGTAAGAAATAATATGAAAACAAATTTAAAATGTGACTATTTACAAAGACGATTTGGTTATTTATAATATTAAACTTGCTATTAACACTTTTTCTTATTTCTAAACTTTCTAATTTATCTAACTGTAAACCCCTAGTATTTGTATGTATAATTTGTAAACCCTCGTTATTATCAAAATAATAATTTGTTTCCAAAAAGTGATTGGAAAATTCTGAATAGCTATTGTTATTTAGGAATCTCAAATGCTCCTTAATTCTAATATCAAAATGTCTGCAAGTTTTACCTATATAAAAATAATTGTAATCATTGCAAATTAATTTGTAGATCCCCGATTTATTTTAAATATCGTCCTTATTCTTGTTATTTAATATATAATTCTTTAATTTGTTATTAGTGTGAAAAGCTGGTTGTATCTTAAAATATAGACTGAATTTTATTTCAAGATTAGATTTTGTTCTTTTGTGTTGTGGAAATATTTCTCCTGCGTTTGTGTCTACAAAGATACTCATAACAATGTTCTTATATATTACTCCATCATATGCAAACCGCCTATAAATGTTGTGCACTTTTTTAACACACTCTTTCACTCATGAAGCCTTCGAAAAAACGTATTCCATATTAAAATGAAATATTAAGGTTAAATAATTGTAAGAGATACGCTTTAAATTGTTCCACATATACATAAGATGCGAGATTTGGAGTACACTTTTAACAACAACAAAAAAAAGTACAGTTACGGTGTAATTTTAATTTAATTCAAAAATATCATTTGTCATTTTTTAAATTGATATTTTTAAGGATTCGGTAGTGGATCTGGCCATCGGTCTCGGAATACCAACTTCCAAGATCATCATCACAGCCCCCGCAAAGGCCTTTAAGTTCACTCTCACGAATAGCACCCTCAGCACACCCGGCAGTCCCGCAGAGGGAGGGAAGCCGCAACAGCTGGGGCAGGAGGAACTCTGTAAGGAGATGAGCAACGGAGACAAGTGGACACTGGAGAGAGATCAGGATCTGTCGGCGCCTTATGCCTTTAAGTAAGTACATATAATTGCCTTGTATGTTTCGTATTCTATTTGATTGTTTTGCCTTCAATGAGTTAATTGGTTTTGTGAAATGTAATTTGTTTGTCGATTTGCCCTAAAACAGGCTTGCCTAGTTGGGCAATGCATTTTAAAATCTGTTTAAAATATACGTAACAAACTGTCTTTTTTTGTAGCTGTACTATGCTTATATGTTAATATGTGTATAAATAAATCATTTTTAAAAACTGGTGAAAAATAAAAATAAATCATTTAAAAAAATTATCTAAAATTGAACTCGGTGAATTTTTCTGTCTACAGGGACAAAAAGTGGCTCGCATTTGAGGATGCTTCATCCCTGGATGTGAAAGGAAAGTATGCTCGTATCCGCGGGCTAGCGGGGATGGGGCTGGTAGCCATAGACGATGACAAGAAGACAAAGTGTGGAGCCAGCCTGCTGCAAAGTATAGTCAAAGGACTCGGTACACAATCCAGAGCTCCCAGGGGAGCTGTTTTGAGGTAAGACTTCCTAAAAATGTTATTTATATTTTATATATTTATTTATTTTATATCTATACAATTTTAACATGTGTAATTAGTCTTATTTTTCTTAAGTTCGCCTTCCTTTCCCTTATCGCTGGCTTCCCTGCTGAAGGTTTCCCTTATTTCCGTCTGTCTGTTCATCGATCACTAATGCCACATTCTTTATTTCTCAGTAGCATCTGTCCAATACACCAACTGTTTTCCTCAGCCATCCCCTTCCTCTTCTTCTTTTTTCTTTCTTTCTATCACTGTCACGTCAAGAGGATGTGACTCAAACATTTTCTATATCTATTTTCTTTCACATTGATTTAACATAAAAAAATATATCCATAGTTTCAATCTTTATGGATTGAAATTTAATATAAATATTATAAGTTGTAATTATTCAGAACAGACGGTCTGTGAATATTCACAATAAGAATGTGTTCTCCTTAATAATATAAGTTGTATCAATGTGTCCAAAATTTAATAAAAATGAATTGATAATTCTGGCGTCTGCAGTCAGTTTACTCAAAGGTATTTGTGATTCCGTAAAAACAATGTAGATGGCTTTCAAATAATGGAACGACAGATGTATTAATTTGAAAAAGTGTAACATATAGGTTCGAAAATTTGTCATGAAAAATACTGGCGCTATAACACAATTGGTAGTATACTTCCCCGGATTGGAAATAGAGATCCAGGTTCGTATCCCGGTAGCGCAAAAACAATATTTTTCGACAAAATTGATTTTATATGTATATATTTATTAGTATTTAATATAAATGTTGATGCATTATTTCCATATGCTCTTTTACGGCGGTAGAATTATCTGCTTACTTCTAACTGGCTTCATGTTTCAGTTTCTTGGAGAATGAGATTCTGTCGGTCCCGCACTCCAATCGTCATGTGGATTCCGTTCAGCTGTCTCCGTACAGAATATCCAGAGTTGTGGATTCGGATGGAATTATTCATGCCATTAGAGAAGTAAGTAAATTTTTGTAAGTTTATAAATTTTTAGACATATATTAAAAATTGTATTTATTTTACATACATATGATCATAAAACCTTTTATAAATATTTACCACACGGGTGAATTACAATTTTCTATCCCACCGACACTCTCCTAGATCGGTAATATTATTATATCCATTTGTTACATTTAATAAATTCAAAAACATAACTATTAATCAGTCACCGTTTAAACAATTCACGTCATTCTTACAGGTAAGACAAGTTATTATCAATAAGCCATTTTTTACTATGAACAAAGTCACATTCAATAACCGTGTGATTATGTCTGCATTCTCTAGGACACCAGAACCGAATTCGAGTGCCAGCGCCAAGGCTACTTTGTCCACCCTCGCTCCTGCAACCGGTTCTACCGCTGCGTAAAGTTTGACCAGCTCTCAGACGAGTTTACCGTGTTTGAGTTTGACTGTCCCGCCGGACTGGCCTTTGATTCCCGTTACGAGGTGTGCGTGTGGCCGGGAAGCCTCCACGAGGGCCAGGCGTGTCCGGGAAGTTCCGAAATCGCTCCGGTACCCCCTACCAGATTCGTCTGTCCAGAAAAACCAGGTTATTTTTTTTTATACTTACAACATTATAATAATATTGTCTATATTGACCATTTATTGCCGTCATTTTAAACTTCAACACCTTCACCTTCTTGATCACAATTTTTTTCATGTCGAATGTTCATTAAATAAAACATTTTACAAGTAATTAAATTTTTTTTCTATAAAATAAATTGTACCACATCGAGTTATATTTTTGTCACAACTATAGTTTCAATACGTTGCCGTAAATATTTCGATAGCTAGTTCTGAGTTTTCTATAGGTAATGTTGAATACAGTAATTCGATCGATGCCAATCCAAAATACACAAATCTCTGTGAACCCGTGCTGGTAGACGCCGACGTCGCTCTCCTTGTAGTCTGATGGTTCTTAAATCTGCTGGTCAGGCCACCGAAAACCTTCTAACAACCGATAATCCGAAAATATATACAAAATGTTTTTATATCGCTGCCGTAAAAGTCCGTCCGAATCGCAAAAACTGTCTCTTCCCAGTGGCAGCTTCGCTTTTGTTTTCTGTTTTTAAATCCACACATATTCAAAATTTTATACCAGGCCTACCTATCGAGGTATAAAAGCGCGTAAACACAATAGATGTAGTTTTTTTCTCATCGATAGGTGTAAATGACAACTAAATTAAGTACACGTGGGTGCTGACCTATTCGGCGTAGAGTGGTGCGTGGGAGACGAAAACTATACAATAGTCGTGACAAAAATGTAACTCAACATGTGTGTAATACAATGTTGACTTTTTTTTTTTTAAATAATCACATTGCATCACAGAGTGACTGGTACATTAATAAATTATGTTAAATATGTAATTTAGTCATAATCTTATATAATATATAAAAAAAACACTTAGTTTATTCATTCACTTATATAATAAATAATGTGTAAATAAAAATTTCATAATATTATTTACCAGGATACTACGCCGATCCAGCCAACTGTCGGTGGTTCTTTGCCTGCTTGGATCACGGAAAGTCACCCTTCTCCGCGTACGAGTTTCGCTGTCCTTTCGGACTGGGCTTCGATGAATCTAAATTGATCTGCGATTGGCCGTGGCTAGTACCCGGCTGCGGAAACCTTGGGAAATATGAAGCCACATATCATGGACACTCTGCTTCTACCCTCACAGGTGAACTGTCTAAAATGCTTGTCTTGTGAGACCATTTAATTGTTCAACAACTGGTATAATGTGTCTTACTTTTGGAATACACATTGGGAAGACACACTTTTCGCAGAACCAGAATGAGATGAACATTGCTGTCATCCATTTACAGATATAATGTGTAAACACCAGCTATCTTCCATACGGGATACAAGTCAAGGCCATGGAACTGCTGACTAAACTAAATAAAATGCATTCTATTCATTTATAGAAGAACACAGGGAGCGGGCTTAAACTTCTACATTACTAATTTGTCTAGGAGACAAATTGCGACATCGCTTTATTAACGACAGTACTATAGACAAAAGTGATTTTTTAATTTCTGTCAGTAATATTAATTATTTTAGATTGTTAACTTTGTTTTATTAACCGCTTAACGAATTAAATACATCTTCAGGATGTCATTAACTAATCAAAAACATATGTTATATTAATATAAGAGTTAAAGAGCATTTGAGATGTTTGAATAATAATGGTTAAAGAAACAATACAACATTAAGTTCATTAAGTGGCTAATAAAACAAAGTTAACCATCTAAAATAATGGATTTTAATCACATAGTTGATTTTGCTAATATTAAAAAAAAAAAATTATCGCATTATTCAGGAGTCCTGGTATTGTCTGCAGCATTACCTTACCGGCAGTCTTGTGGCAATTTTTTTTGTCGATAATGTCAATAATAATAATATAATTATATTTCTGGTAGCAAACATTAATTATTATTTACTCTACGGTTAAAATATACAATATGTACATCATTAATATCACAATTGTCTCTGTTATTCCAGGAGCATCAGCCTATATCGGTGCGTCAGCCGATGCAGTGAATGTGGCAGCTCACCAGAGTTTGGTGTCGGGAGCGTCTTCCACCAACCTTCTCGGAATTCAGAATGGCTATGGTTCCAGATATCACGCTGCCCAAGAACAAGGTAAACGTATATGTAACGTGACACCTTGGGGAAGTTTTAAGTCCTATAATCCTAAACTTAAAGACTATGAATTATGGTGATATTTTAAATTAGGCATATATGTGGCAAATCTATTTATGACAGGGAAGAAATAAGGAAAGAATGTAAAGCTGACGTTAGTATAATGAGTAAGATTAAGAAAGGATTACTTAAGTGGTTTGGTCATATGGAACCGTATGAATGAGGAGAGAATTGTAAGGAAGATATATGATGCAAGTGTTGATGGCACCAGAAATAGAAGACGTAAACCGGATAATGGATGATGATATGATGTATGAATGTGGATGAGGCGAGAATTGTGTGTCAGGACAGAGGAGTGTGGCGCTCTATCCTCTCTGCCTACCCCTGTGGGGAAACGGTGTGATGGTAAGTAAGTATAAATAAAAGCATTATAATTCATTTTATTACTCAATATTCAATGGAATTATTAGACTGCTGTTATGAGATGTGGACAAAAAGTTTATTAATTTTTTCTGCCGAAGTGGCAACACTACACGCCTCTACCACGGTTTAGCATCTAGGGGGAAATTTTGTGAATCGTCAGTACAAGTTTGGTCGCAATCGATTGCGTATGTATTTTTCTGTGCCAGTATTTGTAAACATTTTTTTTTACGCGGTTCAAATGTTTTAACCCAACAAAGAATCGACTAAATCTTGTGAAACTAGGCAAAAGTGAGCGAGAAATTCTTGAAATGAAATTCGTGTTGATGATAACGTTCAAAGTGTTGATGATAACGTTCAAAGTGTTGATGATAACGTTCAACGTGTTTAATTTGGTGCTGTCAGATCACCGCAACATCACTAGAATTGACTAGAAAAGGCAGTTTTGACAAATGATTTAAACGTGCAGAAGCTGTGTTCAAAAATCATTCTCGTATTTTTGAAGCAAGTCTGAAAACAATGACGTGTTGCTATTTCGGGAGATGAATCTTGGATCTATGCGTATGATCGGGAAAACAAAAAATTACGCGGGGTGAACATTTTGAGGATGTATAAAATATAAAATGTGAAATGACGAAGCACCTTAAGTATCTAACTTTGTAAGACATGTAACACTGGAAGAAGCATTGGCCCAAGTGTACTCAGTCGGGTACTTTGAGGGTGACCATGTTCCTGTTCCAGAATAATTGATTTTTGGTGGCTCAGTGCACAATCTTTTTGTCCACGTCCTTATATCACTTTTATTTTATAGGAAAGCTGTTTCAATGTCTAGACAATATTAATAGTAATAAAAATATTGGAAATATTTTCAGGAAATGCAGCTGTAGACCAGAACTTTGGCAACCGCCATTCCGCATCTCATGAATATGCTGCCACAGGAGGTCACGGAGGTCAGGTATACCAGACTGGAAATGGTGGCGGTTATTCTGCAGCTGACTACAATTCCGGAGGTCAGATTCTCTCAACTGGATATTCTGGAAATTACAATGGAGAAGGCTCGTCTTCAATCAGTCGCGGTCATCACGGAGCAGCTAGAATCGATCTAGGAACATCTTCAATCAATCATGGAGCTATTGATCTTGGAGCATCGTCAATCAGTCATGGAGCCTCTTCAATCAATAATGGAGCATCCTCAATCAGTCATGGAGCCTCTTCAATCAATAATGGAGCATCCTCAATCAGTCATGGAGTTTCTTCAATCAATCTTGGAGCATCTTCAATCAACCATGGGGCATCCTCCGATATCGGTGCAATCAATCATGGAGCGTCTTCTGTCAATTATGGAACATCTACAATCAATTATGTAGCACCGTCCATCAATCACGCCACCTCCTCAAATAGTTTTGAATCTGCATCAGTTAACCGTGGATCATCCGCTTTAATAAATAACGGAGCGTCTTCAAATGGTTACGAATCTGGTTCAATCAGTCATGGATCTTCTGCAATCAATCACGGATCAGGTGCGTACTCCGCGGGAGGAGAATCTGGAAGTCTCTCCTCTTCCTTGTTTGGAGCGTCAAATAATGGATTACATATCAACCAAGGAGCGACAAATAATCAAGGAATATTAATCAATCGCGGTTCTCAATTGCATTCATCTTCTTCAGCAGGTGTTGGAGTTTCGAGCTCTAGTTTCAATCTGGGAATCAAAGCAGGAATAGCTGACGACAGTTCCGGAGCATATTATCACGATAATTCTGGAGACTACAAACATGATAATTCTGGTGAATTCAGTGAAAAGGCAGTGCCGTACCAACATATTGACGAGTCTGCTATTCCGTATCGACATGTAGAAGGGGCTATTCATAAATACGCAGGGTCTTATGATAATGGAGCTGTGTCTTCCCAAAGCCAAACATCCTCAGGAGCTTATGTAGACAATGGTTTAGGCGTTTATAAACATGAGCAAGATTCTGGTGCTTATGGACAAGGACAAGATGCCGGCAGTTATAGGCAAGGACAAGATACCGGTAGTTATAAGCAAGGACAATATGCTGGGGTTTACAATCAAGTGCAAGAAGCTGACACTTATGGACAAGGACAGGATGCTGGTGTTTATAGGCAAGCTTTAAATATTGGTGTTTATAGGCAAGGACAAGATGCCGGCAGTTATAGTCAAGGGCAAGACTCTGAAGCATATAAACATGATGGCAGTAGTTCTTACAAAGGTAGTGGATATCAGTACGACAATTCTGGAGCATATAAACACGATGGTAGTAGCTCTTACAAAGGAGGTGTTTCCACCGGTATTGGATACCAATACGACAATTCTGGAGCGTATAAACATGACGGCAGTAGTACTTACAAAGGAGGTGTTTCCGGTGGTAATGGATATCAATACGACAATTCTGGAGCGTATAAACATGACGGCAGTAGTACTTACAAAGGAGGTGTTTCCGGTGGTAATGGATATCAATATGACAATTCTGGAGCGTATAAACATGACGGCAGTAGTACTTACAAAGGAGGTGTTTCCGGTGGTAATGGATATCAATATGACAATTCTGGAGCGTATAAACATGACGGCAGTAGTACTTACAAAGGAGGTGTTTCCGGCGGTAATGGATATCAATACGACAATTCTGGAGCGTATAAACATGACGGCAGTAGTACTTACAAAGGAGGTGTTTCCGGCGGTAATGGATATCAATACGACAATTCTGGAGCGTATAAACATGACGGCAGTAGTACTTACAAAGGAGGTGTTTCCACTGGTAGTGGATATGAATATGATAATTCTGGAGCTTACAAATCTAGTCATCAGTATGCAGGAGCTCAATCTGGACAAGGAATTATCTACTCCGGAAGTGGGTACGCTTCACAAGCTAAGGATGCTAACGTAAATAATGTTTACATCGACCATGCATCATCAAACGATTATTCAAATAAAGGATCATATAACGGTGGTTCAGCTGCATTTGCAGGATACGCCGCGTCTGGCGTTGCTCACACACTAACTGCCGGAGCTATAAACTCTGGTTTAGTCGGAAAGACTACTTTAGTAGATGCAGAATTATTGAAAAATAATGCTTATTCACACTCTGGCGCTCTGGGCGCCACCGTACAATCGTACGGAAGTACTGGATCAGGTTATCCTCAACAACAGTATTCAACCGTAACTGTAGGTCCAACCATTTCTTATGTACAACCGGAGTCTGTATCGGCTAACACATACACAGGACAATCTTATTCTTCCGTGAAATCAGGCTCAAATGTGAATACTTTAAGTTATTCCCAACCTTCGGGCAGTTCCGCTCCCGTGGTAGTAACCAGCTACCAGCCCCAAGTCAGCACGTACAGACCAGCTTTTGTGACATCGCAACCCAAAACTGAAATAACGCAAATATTTGGCTACCAAAAACCTGCTGTGTCGTTTGTTCAACCTCTTGTGACAGTCTCTTCAACGCCCAAGTCTTACCTGGTAGAGCAGCCATCTGTTCCACTGGTTAGTTATAATAAACCATCCGTTAGTATTCAGAGTCAACAGACTTACCACAGTCAAAATGAACACAAAAGTTATAAACCTGTCCCATCTGTCGTGAGCGTTACGCAATCTCCAGTTACGCATTACGAATCACAGAGTTATGTATCATCGACTCCCAGAACACCTGTCGTCGGCTATCAAAGTCCACAGTACAATACTGCCGAGATTTCGTATCCAAGTGTTACCCCAGAACCGACAGTGTCAGCGATTCCGACATACGTTCAGCAACCGACATATGTCCAACAATCGACTGTGTCAACGTTCTCCAAACCGGTAACCCAGGAAAACCACTATGTTCATCAAGTAGAAGAAAAATATGTGCAGAAACCCGCTGTTCAACAGTACAATACTGTTTCTCAACAGTCATACAGTCAGCCCGCTGTTTCACATCAAGAGTTCCACCAATCTACTTCACACTCTCAACAATACGAAAGTGGTTACGCCCAACCGAGTTTGTCATCGACAATAAGACCTGTAACATATGAACAGCCTACCATCATCGAGTACAACGCACCGGCTAAACCATTCAAAGGACCGGAATATTTACCGCCACAAACGAGTATCCGAGTGTCTTCAACAACTCCTAGTCCTAAAATTGACATTCGAGGATCTTTAACAGGTTCAATACTACCGCAGATTAACGTTCAAAGCTCTTCAATACCTTCCTCAATTGGATACAGTCAACAATCAACACTGCAGACATACGACACTTCCAAATTAGTCGGACAAGTAATTTCATCTACTCCGTCTTACGTGACGTACAGCAAGCAACCAGAATTTGTCAGTTACACGGCACCTCAAAATAGTTATTCGCACAAAAAGGAATATGTGTCTCCGAAGGTTATTTATTCTCAACCTTCGTTTGTTTCTTCTACACCGTCCCCGATTGAATATAAATCACAAAGTGTCGTGCATACGTATGAATCTCCTAAGATTACCATTCCATTTGTATCTTCAACTCCTAAATCTTTCCTAGAGTATGTGCAGCCACAAAAAACGTACACTTATCAAGCACCGGAATATCTGCCACCTAAGGTTAGTCATTCTCAGCCTGCTTACGTATCTTCAACACAAGCGCCTGTCAATTACCAACAGCAATCCGTCATCCACACTTACGATGCTCTTAAATTGGCACCGGCAGTCTCTTCAACTCCTTCTTACGTACAATATAAGAAGCCGTCCGTTGTCGAGTATAAATCTCCTGAACTATCTTACAATTACAATGCCCAGGAATACATCCCACCCAACGTTCAACATGTTCAACCAGCCATTATTTACTCAACCCCATCGACAATTAAATCGGAACAATCTTACACCTATCAAGCTCCGAAGGTTCAAACGTTTGAAAATTCGCAACACTATGCTTCGCAACAGACGGGGATCAAGCTGTCATCACCTACGCCATTCTACCAAAAGCCGCTCGAGACTTATAAGACTCCGAAGATTGTAGAGTCATTTGAAATATCTTCAAATTATAAGTACGACCAGCCATCATCATACGTGCCTTCGACAACCGAGGCTCAATATTATGATCAACAATATGTCAGTGAACAACAGTCTTACGAAGCCCCCAAAATACAATATAAGTCGACAACGTATCAGCCACCAACGTACAAATATACCCAGGCAAAATTCTCTTCCTCGACTTCTTCTCCTACAGCATCTACAGTGTACAAAGGATTGGAATATTTACCGCCAACTGAAGTAATTAAGACTGTTTACAATGAACCAAATATTCAATATTCTCCGGTTAAGTATTCCTCCACTCCAGCTCCGACATATCAATCTGTTTCTCTAAACGTTAACCCAATCCAAGAATTTGCTTTTGATAAATTGGCAGTCACTCCTAAGCCAACTATAGCCTATGAAAGATTACCGCTTATCCAAACTTATGAACCGGCTGTGAATACCCAGAGACCGATTATTACATACAAAAAGCCTTCATTGACTATCGATTACACTAATCAAAATCAAGAAAAACAGATAAACCTTCTAGGATTCGGTACCGTAGGTCCAAATGCAGGTTTGGTGACCTCAACAGGGTTGTCATATATCGGCGAAGAAGAAAATGTACAAAGAGTTACGCCGCAAACGCAGAGAATCATCAAAATAAAGAAAATCATAAGGCCGTTATATTCGACTCAAAGAACTGTGGACGTTACTCCGCCAGTTATCAGGATATCCAGGCCGAAGGTAGCAGTTGTCACAAAGGTAAACGACTTCAACCCACTTATTATCAGGAAACTTGGAGCAGTTTGCAGCTGTAGATCAAATGTTTTGAGATTACGCAAACCTAGGCCGGAGCCACAACCGGAAGAGGATGAATATGAAATTGAATATGACTACGAAGTACCTGTGAATGGAAACAACGATGATGAATGGACTTACAAAACTGGCTCAATTGATACCTACACTCCTTCGTCAGCCCCTGTCAAGTCCGCTAGTCCAACTGTGTCCGCTTACATGCACGAAAGATCTACAGCTCCAATCGTTATTAGAAAACCGAAGATAACCGTTTTCTCATCGACATCAAGCCCAATTGTCGTCCCAGACTACTCTAATGGTTACGATGAAGAATTTAATGGCAATTCTGGTAAATCAACATTTGGAACTATCGTAGTAGATGAAGACGAAAACTATTCACTCTCTAGCAGTTCTGAGGCGCCATCGAGAGGTCGCCGTCTGAGAGTAAAATCCAGGACTGGCGTGACCTTAGCACCGACGGTCGCCACAATCCTGATCCCCGACACTCAGAGTCCGGCGATTGTAAAATCAGGAAGAACGTACGACAGATACGGATCGGGTGTCGAGTGCAAGAGGGAAGGTCTCTTCAGACATCCCAACAACTGTAACAAGTTCTACTCGTGCAGCTG
Source organism: Eubasilissa splendida (assembly GCA_031772225.1). Classification (NCBI taxonomy): domain Eukaryota; kingdom Metazoa; phylum Arthropoda; class Insecta; order Trichoptera; family Phryganeidae; genus Eubasilissa; species Eubasilissa splendida. Next base: position 4,228,690 of record CM062858.1, on the reverse strand, counting down.
GGACTGCAGCAAAAATAAGTTCACTCTTCACTCGTTCAACTGCCCCATTCAGCTGAGCTTCGACCCCAGCATGGGAGCCTGCAACTGGCCCAGTCAGGGTCCCGCTTGCCAAGGGAACACACTGCTGCCATCAGGGTTCTAATCGGTGATTCAGAGAAACAGTAGAATTCTAAAGTATTGAATAATGACAGCTCTGTTAGTGGAATGTTAAAATGTAAGTCGTCTTAGTTGCCACAAAATTAAAGATAAACCCGAATTAAATAATGGTTTTTAAAATAATTGCCACCGTCTCATGGAAATGGAGCATGAATGAATATTTGTAAATTTGTTATTTATAACAATATTGTTATTTGTATGTACGAAAAAAATAATAGCATAAGGTGTGTGACAATTTCATTCTTGGGATGGTTACATAGTCACCCCCTGTTGCCCGTGATGTAATTGTCTTGAAATCATTTGAGTATTTGTGTTTGAACTAATAAATTCGCAGACAATTAGATCATCTAGCCTATTCACCTGTGATTTCTGGTTATTTCCAAAACTAAAAGTTGTGCAGAAGGGACAAATATTTTCCAGTTCCATGACAGTTCCAGGCTTGTTTTCAGAAAAATGGATACCTTGTAAGTCAGTGTATAGCTAGTTGCACAATGGGAGTACTCTGAAGGTGACACTACACACTAGTGTACATGTCCACACATATATTTTTAAAGATGCATTCGCATTGGAATCAAATTGTCACACCTCGTATATTGACCCCTCCTACGTATTATAACTAACAAATAGGTCAGTTTTAGTATTTCACATGTATTTGATACATATTTAAGTATGCATTAGTTAATCTTCTATAATACGTACAATATATAAAAAAATTACTAGAACAACTGAAAATGACATATTTGTTAATTACAGTGTTTTAAGTGAAAGGGAGCCGTTATTTGTATGCCGATGCTGAAGAAGAAACGACATATTGTTTTGTAGTTGAAGATAGTTATTTGTTTATTTAAATTTAAGCTAAAATGAATTGTGCGCAAATCATTTCTTTTGATTATTGTCAGAGACGACATTATATCAGTGATATAAAAAGAGTTACCACAAAAATTGTTACCGCATGTGAAAATTTATTTCATTAGTAATGTAAATAATAAATGTGTACACCGTGTTATTATGTTTCAGTCAAAAATTGTATTATATACTCATAAATAATAGAGCTGTCGCTATTCTATTGAAATCAAATTGATATAACAGATTGATTTCCAATTTAATGCCATATTTTTAAAATCATTTTTATATTTCAGTAAATTATTACTCATTTTAGTTATAGGTGCCGACTCATAGCTTATTCATTTCATTTCAACCGTGTATTTAAAAGAATGTCGATATTGTTAGACGCATATTTGTAAAAGGACACGGGTAAACTTATAAATTAATGTTGTTATTTCTTTTCTTTTTCATTTTCGCTAATTCTTTCATTCTGTAAATTCTCCTCAATGTGCCAATTTTTGTAATTTCTCCAGTATGTTTTGATTATTAGGTCAAAAGAGGTGTCAATCAGTCAATCAGATTTTTCTCTTTCTCTCCATCTTTTGATCACTATCACTTTGGCCTACCACTACTATCTATTCTTATCTTACTCTATCTCTCCTTCTCGTTTGTTTAGATAGTTTACCGTTGATGGAACCTGCAGAATGAAAACAGTCCACGGTAAACACAGCTCTACATTACAGTTCAACATCTCCAAGGGCTTGCCGTCATTCCATTGCTTTAGAGTCCTTGATTTTCCGTAAAGAAATATTTGATAACAGAGACTACACAAAACCTAACCTTATTTGTTTTAGATTCACCGCAGTTTTCACAGAGGCAATCAAGTCTGAACGTAGAGCTCTTCATATTGTTTAATTTCTGATTCGCAGCTACTGTCATTTAAAAATTTTTAAATACATCTCATTCTTGTCCAACATTATTTGAGGTATCTTTCCTCCTTAAAGGATAAATATATATGTAAATGCCTTCGATAGCTGGTTCCCAGGTTTCCGATTAACAATAAGCACACATATGATATATGGAGTGTTCTTTTAGCCAGATTACTGGTGGTTTATGGTCGAAACACGAGATGTAATTAAATAACGCCCGTCGGTCACCGTATTCATAGCTTTCCGAAAAAAGGGCGGCAATACTCACACACACATGTACATTATTATAAAGCAGGAAACCCAGTAGTGGTGTCAATGAACAATAAATATCCACATATTACATTAATCTCATAAGGACAAGTTAATCGCCCGTGTCCTTTAAGAATTCTTTCAATATCAAAAAAAAGGCAACTAATTTATTATATTTAAATTTGTCTAATATTTTGATGATCGTAATGGATCGTTAAGTGGAATTTAAAATACACGACATCCCCGCTTTATTATTATTATAATAATTATTTATTTATTATTCATTTTGTCACGAATTTCATCTGCATTCATTGTTACCACAATGTATTTATAATATTTTCATGTTTATTTATTTAATGTGTTTTTTTTTTTTTTTTCTAAATTGTTTATTTATCTATCTACTATAAAAATGTCACGGTTTAAAGGTATGCGCGTTAACTCGCCGTGTATGCATTGTAAAAGTACCATTATCTATTAATTTAACATGTACTTGTGAATTGTGTAATGACTAAAGAATAAATATTATTTTGTAAATACATTGATTATTTATTCCTCCAAAAACAAATGGCGTTATGTAATTAAAAAAATGTATAATTCATATTAAGAAAAATGAGTTTCAAAAACGTAATATTAAAAAAAGTAGGTGCCCTTTTTTTGAAATATTTATATCTTCAACACAGACGGCGCCTGCTTCTCGAGAGACTTTTCATAAATTTTTAGAATCGGCGCCACTTCATCATCCAGGAACTCGGTCACCTGCTCGGGAGCCCTGCCGATGAATGTGAAAGAATCCAAAATAGCATCCAGATGATGCAATATCGGTTCAAAATATGGATCGCTCTTGATGCGTTCCACGAGATCATTGTCCTTCCCCTTCTGTTTGACTTCGGCGGCGGCTTCTTGGGAGAGGACCCTGATCTTCTCGTGGCACACTTGTCTGTCTTGGCCGGCTTTCACCATTTCCATGATGATGTTCTCGGTCGACATGAACGGCAACTCCTGGGCGATGTGACGCTCGATGACTTTCGGGTAGACGACAAGGCCCTGGCTGATGTTCAAGAGAGTCAGGAGAATGGCGTCGGCGGTGAGGAAGGCTTCCGCGAGCGTCAGACGCCTGTTGGCGGAGTCGTCCAACGTTCTCTCGAGCCACTGTGTGGCGTGAGTGTTGGCCGCGTTTGAGAACAACGTAATCAGATGTCTCGATAGAGCGCAGCAGCGTTCCGCACGCATGGGATTTCTCTTGTAAGCCATCGCGCTGGAACCAATCTGAGTCGATTCGAACGGTTCTTCGATCTCTTTTTGAGAAGCCAGCAGACGAAGATCAGAGCACATCTTGTGCACGGTGGCGCCGAGGCTCGAAAGCGCGGAAACACACTCGAGGTCGACCTTCCTGGTGTAGGTCTGTCCAGTAACTTGGTAGCACCTGTCGAACCCGGCTAATTTAGCAACCATCGTGTCGAGCTTCTTGACTGTAGAAGAGTCTCCTTGGAAGAGTTGCATGAAGGAAGCCTGCGTCCCTGTGGTTCCCTTGAGGCCGCGGAAACGGAGATCGGCCCTCGCGCGACTGAGGGCTCTCTCATCCATGAGCAGGTCTTGGATCCACAGGCACGCTCGCTTGCCGACGGTGGTGAGTTGGGCCGGTTGAAGATGAGTGAAGCCGAGAGTCGGAAGATTCCTAGAATGATATATTCAAAATAAAATATGTCAAGTCTAGAAATTAGATTAGCATTGTCTCTTCTAATTAAGCGAAACAGTTAAATCCACAATCATGATCCATGATTCGCAAATCATCCTTCTTACCCTTTGACTATATCAAACATTACCATTCAATGGAGAAAGACCTGTGTAAGATTCTAAATGACTAGTTCTAGCATATTATTTAACATATTGGGCAAGTATTAAGATGAACCCCTGGACAAAATTAAGATCTAACAAATTATGTTAAATAGAAATTTGGGGGTTAGGACGGTGGTTAAATGAAATAAATGTGATTGATGTGTGTTGAGGTTTATTATGACAATGACAATGAAAACAGAAAGAATGTAGAAGGTGCATGTGTTCGTGAAATGAAATGAATTGGCGGTCTTGCTCGGCAAGCGCGAGCCGGCAAGACCGCCGTTGTGAAACGCTGAAACTGGAGAGACTGCCTGGCGGTGAATTGAGCCAGACTTGTGGCAGCAGCCGGCAGCGCTGTCGCTAGCGTCGATGCCGACTGAGATGGCGGTAGATTTGAATTATGGTCGCTACAGAAATGATCCGTCAACAAATGACGGTAAATTACTAGTTATGAAGACTTGAGTTTATTTAAAAAAAAAAAAATTCCTCTTCTACCCCACTCCTAGGCCAAATTTTTCATACATCGCTAGTACTTAGAGCCTACACAAAACAGACACCCTACTTCCCAGTTTATTTAAATCCGTTTTAAATAACTAAATCTGAATCCCGAGCAACGCTAGTTTATTAAAAATAAACAAATAGCATGTCGCATGGCACTAGTCTAGTGTTTGAGGGTTCAATCTTCGAAGAAATAGTATGGATTCTTTTTTTCAAAATGACATCACTCACTTGTACTCTTTGGCAAAGTCGGCCAGGCTCTTGATGACGCCCGCGACCCTCGGCAGCAGCAGGTCCAGCCCGTCCCTCAGGAGGATCAGGTCGGTGTTGTCCCCCACGAAGCAGGACGTGGCCCCGATGTGCAGGATGGGCGCGGCCAGGGGGCACTGCTCGGCCAGCAAGTGCACGTGCGCCATGACGTCATGCCTGGTCTGGCGCTCGTGCTCGGCGGCGGCTGCGAAGTCGATGTCGTATATGTGCGCCTCCAACTGCTGGATCTGCTCGTCGGTTATGGCCAGGCCGAGCTCCTGGAATGAGGAAGGCAAACAATTGATTGAGGGCAGGTCAAAAATTATCTACAATTTGTTTACACAGACTTTACGGAAGCCGAGCTCGTCGTGGATGATTTGACGAGCAGAACCATGGCTGACGTTCAAAGAAGACGCTACCTCACCGATGATAATTGGCCTATTCGCTAGAACCCTCGAGCTTGCTGAATCTTGTCGTTCGTGGTGGAGGTTGACGAGCGTCCTGCTCCTTCTTCATGCGTCGCACTAGTCTGAAGTTGTAATTGTTCAGAACATAGCTCTGTGATGTTTTAAATACTAATTAAATCTATGGCTGTGTGCTGTAGCATAATCGGTTAATGTACGTCACCCGGATTGGAAGAGATCCAGGATCTAATCCCGGTAGCAACAATATTTTTTGATATATATGTATATATTGTTATTGAATATATTAAAGAGAAAACATTTAAATCATCTTAACCTAGAGATATTAAAAACAGGTTACTTTGTGCCATGATCGCGTCTCACAGATCTGGCCGTTTAAGCAAGCACTAGACAGCTATAATGACACTACTGAAGCCGGTATCCAGAAAGTCACAGATGTAGAAGGGTAAACGTAATATTACTATGAATTCTGCTGAATATCATATATAAATATTTTTTAACATTGCAAAAATAGACGTCGAAAACATTTTCGGAGTTTATTCCGTCATATTTAATAGTTAATAAAACAGGTAGCCAAATTTAAGCAGCAGTTGTTGTAGACCTTGGCAAGACGTTGAAGAATTCCAGAATCATCAATAGGGAATTGCACTTTGCTGATGAGGCATTTGTTTACAAATATCGGTGGATCCGAAGGAGAATTAGCGTGACTAAGCTAAACAAGAAATGGCCAGGTCGTTCAGTGACCACTCCGCCAAAGATGTCAAACTTGTTTATTCGCCAGGAGGTCGAGACCTATGACAAGATCATCAGTCTACGCAGCCTGCAGCATGCTGTAGAAGACCGATAAGAATGGAGGATAGTCAAGGTAACCGTGGGAGTGAAATAACATCGAGGACCACTGTGCCCAGCAATATGTAACAACTACACAGAGAGTGTGTGATTCCCTACAAGATGGGAGTATTAAATAAAGTAAATTTCAGGATAATCACTCTCCGCAGCCTTGCACGCAGCAGAGGATCGGGAAGAATGAAGAAGAATAGATCAATGCAGCCACAGGACTGACATGACATCCAGAATAACTAGGCCCAGCAGAGAAAGAGTGAGAAAGTGACCTCACAATATTTCCACATTGCATATTTTTGACTTTACATTTTGTCATCCCAGTTCTGCTCCGAGTAGGTGGTAATCCTCGAACTACAGAACGACTTGCGCTTGGAGAAAGGTGTGCACAAGGTGAACATGTATTTTTTCTCAGCGTCGTCGTGTAATTACTTCGTGACGCATCGTTATCAGAGTAACGTTCAGGTGTGGCTCACGCCTTATCAGCGGGCGCGAGAGATAACTCGGGCCAGGAGGCCAGGAGCTGAAAAGCTCGCGTGGAACTCTCCAAAAGTTGCACCAGGAAAATCATGATCCAAGGTTAGAAGTAATTTGGGAACCTAAAAATGAAGCACTTTGAGAGGACGTGGAAATAACCGGTGCTCACCAGAATCTGACGGAACCATATCCGACAAGATGGCTCTACCTGACCACTTTTGCTTTGAAAGTGGCACAAGTACGATAGAAATGTAGATAAATATTATAGTTCAGAACCAGCACTGTTGATAACATCGAAAATTTTACTTAACCTTTACAAAATTAAAAAAAATATATATATTAAAATAAAACACATAGTTGTTTACGTCACACGACAAACAATTAAATATTAATTAAAACGTTTTCGACGCTTACTGCGTCATCGTCAGTGATAAACTAAAGCATAAACTAGAAGACAGACCTACTTCGAGAGTGGTGTTGGAGAGAGGGGGGTTTCGAAGTGTAACGTGAAAGTGGTTGAGGGCGGATCTAATGTGGACAAGAGAGGAGATGTAATAGGGGGTGTTTGTATGTCAAGTACATTTTTATTGTTAATATTAATCTCTATATTTTCTAGAATGTCTAATTTTCTCCCCTTTCTGCAAATATGTAGTACTTCTACATTCTCATGGCCGAAATTGGGGAAATTTATTTTTCGCTAAATAGCTTAACTTAACCAATTAACGCTAACAAATACTCGGACACATTATTTAAATGATTTAAATATTATAATAACGTGAAACACGCGTTGCCTAGTGAGGATTCATTGCAAATAAAAAATTGATAGGTAAATGATAAAATGTAAGTGAAATTAAATGCTCAACAACAGCAATTGGTAACTCATTCTCCCAGATAGAGAAAGTTGCGGGTTCGTTTAAATTATCAAAGAATTATGTTCTGAAATTGTAACTTCACAATAAAAATGTGTTTTCATTAAAATGCGAATATATCCACCAAAATAATGAGCGAGATGAATGTTAACATCCGCAGACAACTTCCGGAAGGTGGAAGGTGAACAGAGACAAGATGAGACAAGAAGTTAGTTGGCAAATATGAAAAAAAAAAGAAGCGTACTAAGGTTTTTTTTTGCATATACAGTCGAACTCGGCTACAGCGAGTACGAAGGAAGCAGCTAAATTTGATCATTGTAACCGTTACTTGTTATATTTAATATCCAATAAAATTAAAAGCAAGTCAAATATATATGAAAAATCAAAAATCTATAATACTACATTCAATCACATTATTTCTTAACAAAACTCTAAATTGCTGTCATTGTTTTTTTTGTAAGAATTCACAAACCTGAAAGGAATCGTAAACAATAAGGAACCTCGTCGGCAGACGCTGCTTTAGATTTTATGACTTATCAAGAATTAGGGTTTTTAGACCGTGTCGTGTGTTTTGTTCGCTTGTTGATAATATTTTGGTGCGTTATATCAGTGAAGCGAGCGTGCTCGATATAACCGACTGTATATACCTAGTCTAGAGGGTCCAATTTTAGGTTGACCACCTGTAGAAGGGATTTGTTTGGTGTGTGTCAAAGAGATATGTATGCGTGTGTACATTGAATATGTCCAGGGTGATGAAACGCCTATCCTCGTTATCTAATCTGGCCACCAGCTGCGATAAGGCCGCTCGAGGATGGCGACACGGCAGATACTCTCAGCGACTCGGCGAACAGGTGCGTCAAGCGTGAACTAGTTCCGGCACTCTAAGGGCTGGTCTGCAAACAGTTTTAGCTAGAATCGATCAGGGAAAACACCCACACGAGCGTAGCAACGTATCAGTGAAGACGACAAGTGAACAGAAGAGGTCAAAATGGTGTCTGTACAGACGATAGGGTCAATTGTGATCAAGATTGTTAAGCTGGTGAGTTATTCAGTTTTACTTGTGTTTAAAGCGCGAAAGATCCAATTTTCAAATTAGTTTTGTTTTCCATTTGTTCTAATGTAACGTCAGAATAAAAAGGTCACAAATTCACTTAATTCGCATGCACACTCCAATATAATCTTAGTACAGTCTATTGTTAATTCTGGCGTCTCCTATCGGACTACTCCGCGGTATTTGAGATTCTTTAAAAATAGATGTATCAAATATGAATTAAATATATTAATTAGAAAGATATACGTAAAAAATCAATTTTATCGAAAAATATTGTTGTATAAAGGTAATATATAGGTTCGAAAATTGTCGCTAAAAATATCGTCGCTGTAGCATAGTTGGATAATGCACCTTCCCCGGTTAGGAAAGAGATCCAGGTTCGAATCCCGGTGGCGCAACAACAATATTTTTCGATAAAATTGATTTTATATGTATATCTTTCTAATTAACATATTTAATTCATGTTTAAAATATCACAGACCGTCTGTTTTGAATAATTACAACTTCACAATAAGAATGTGTTCTCCTAATAATAGATGTATCAATTTGAAAAGTGTGACATAGAGGATCGAAAAATTGTCGTCAAAAGTACTGTGTGGTGCAGCATTCCCCGGATCGAATCCCGGCGGCGCAACAACAATATTTTTCGATAAAATTGATTTTATATGTACATCTTTGTAATTAATGTATTCAATTAGTATTATTTTATTTGTCGAGGGTGTGGTGTGGCCCATCTAAAGTGCGGCATACGTGTAAGTGATGATTATTGACAGCAGATCGATGATTAATGAAATGCGGGGTGCGGCCGGCGCGGAGATTAGATAGAGACGAGCTCCGACACTGCTGCAAACTGAAAACTGCTGAAAAGAGACGCTAAATTAAATTAGATTAAATAACGTTCAAATTTATTTCAAAACACATGTTAAAATTCATCACGTTATTAGCGACGATGGCGACGTGCATCACATCGTTGCACAACATGATGCACATATGATGTAGAGGTTCACCGATAGCGGGGTGAACTTGCAGAAGTAAATGGCGGTGTGTAAGCTAGTGATGAGCTCAAGATCGCGAACTGTGAGTCGATCGCTGATATCTTTGAGTCACACTCACTGTCAGTGAATTAGCATCTGGGAAGCGTTTCATTTGTTGAATAGCTTCTTATTTAGGTCTGCTCGTCGATGTCTCTAGCTCCATCCAGGATCTAGAGAACAGTAGAGAATAGGCGGCATCATCTTCTTGATTGAAGATCGCGATGTTCGTAGATCTGTTCATTCAGTGTACGTCTCACACACCCCTATCCTACAGTTCTCAAGAACGGAAGGATGATCTTCCTCTCTGGCCGTCCTTCAGCACCGTCAACCCCAAACAGATTTACCATCTCGCATTCTTAAAAGATGTTCGAAGAATAAGGGTAGATGTTATTTGAGGCAAATAGCATGTCTGTTATTCGCAACTGTCATCGTTGACATCCGCTGTGTCACGAAACATATGGAAGGCATTAATCAATCTATGTTTTTACTTCGTCTTCAGGCCCATGTTTCAACTCAGTATAGGTATAAAATAACGAAAACCATTTGTACTGAGAATACCACATTTTCTAATTGTTATTTTAGATATACATACAGGATGGCCCAAAAACAAGTGAGAACATCTCGTAACACACGAGTTATAACAAAACATAATATTAATTAATTATAATTCTTAATGTAATTTTGCACAATATTTAGCTAATCAGAAATCATGTTCAACAAAGCGCTGCCCCAGATTTCTTCATTCCTCAATTATTGCCAACTTGAGCTGATCAACTGTGGTCAATTTTCGCCGAAGGTAGACTTTTTCTTGTAAAACACCCCGTATTGCATAATCTACTGGGTGAAAATCTGGGCTGCTCGGTGGCCACATGCCTGACTCGATGAAATTAATATTTTCTTTTTTTTTTTTGCACAATATTTAGCCAATCAGAAATCATCAAAACACCCCCATATTGCATCATCTACTGGGTTTAAATCTGGCTCGATGAAATTAACATTTTCACGACGAAGAAAGATGGTTGTATTTCTGGCCGTGTGAGATGGAGCTGCGTCCCGCTGCAAGTCCAGTTATGCCGTTTTCCTAGCACCCCAAAGTTTTTCAATTCGCAAATTTTTGATCAGAATACAGTCTTGTGCGGTGATTTTTGTCAAACCCAATATAAACAATGGGAAAATTAATAATCAAAGATGACGACCGGAAAGTATCGAAATAAAACGTAAACTATTTAAGCTATTGTTGATATAGTTAAACTAATTTTGACGTAATTATATCACATTTTATGAAATGTTTTCATTTTTTTTGCGCCACCCTGTACGCATCGTGCAGCGTGAACACATTGCAATACTCACAATAATACAAATAGAATCGGACAAGTGCTAAAAATGACAAAAATTAACATTTTCGCAGCCCTTGAAATAGTTTCATTTTGTGCATCACCTTTAATGTCAAAATTGTGACGTTTTAACTCACAAGCGACCGTCTTGAAATGAGCCACCGCGTAAATTCTGTGTTGTGTGACAGGGGGGGAATATTTAAATTGACTCAATAGACGACTTCGTCGCGGCAATGAGTCAGAATTGCTCGTGAACGAATCGTATCGGTTAAACAAACAAAAGGTGAATTTTACAGTTTTATAGGATGGGGAGAAATGACAACAATGAACCAATAGACTGTACTGAAAATAAATATCAACGAATGATTAAAATTAAAATAAGAATATCTTCCACTCAATACATGATTATCTATTATTTTTTCAGTCTCTTTTAAGAGTTTTTTTAAAATTGTTCCATTAGAACCATTACCGTTACTACCATTAGAACTAATTTTGCTCACTGTAGAAACGGAAATGCGTCCCGAAAGGTTGGAAAATAAGCCCATATAAAACTCAGTATAAGTGAACATAAAATATATTATTAGAAGAACACATTCTTATTGTGAAGTTGTAATTATTCAGAACTGACGGTCTGTGATATTTTAAATATGAATTAAATATATTAATTAGAAAGATATACATATAAAATCAATTTTATCGAAAAATATTGGAGTTGCGCCACCGGGATTCGAACCTGGATCTCTTTCCTACCCGGGGAAGGTGCATTATCCATATTATTATTAATGGAACGATTAAATGTATCAATATCAAAAAGGTAACATATAGGTTCGAAAATTGTCGCTAAAATATTGCCGCTGTAGCATAGTTGGATAATGCACCTTCCCCGGTTAGGAAAGAGATCCAGGTTCGAATCCCGGTGGCACAACAACAATATTTTTCGATAAAATTGATTTTATATGTATATCTTTCTAATTCATATATAAAATATATCATTTTTATATTCACTTTGTACTGAACACACAATTTTATGAGTTGTATCACGACTAGTTTCGGGATGAGCGTTCCTTCCCATCCGCAGGTGTAAATTAAACTTCAATTTATGTTAAAATGATATATTTTTTAATTAATATTTTACCCCACGAAGTAACTGCCAAATCAATCAATGATAGTTTAATTCGTATTTAAATTCTTAAATTCAAATCAAACAGAAGGAAATCAAGTCAATCATTTTCTGAAATATTTTTGGGTGCGTTTCCGACCTTTCTGGCAGATGTTTTAGATCCCATCGCGGGGTCCATAATTCAGACTGTCATCGCTGACGCATCGATGATCAGAGACACACGGCAGAATGGCCCAATAAAACTAGTTTTCTGTCTAGACACGTAAGATTTTGAAGGGCTGTGAATACATGAGAACTTTCCAATATCAAAATCTCAAAGTTATTTTTTCATTCTTATGTTTAAATAACATCAGATTATGATACCAGTTTCAACAATTCCAGCTGCCAGAACAATATATACATTCACGTATTTTCAATATCAAATAAACTTAGCACACTAGGCCTTTTCCGATAACAAATAATAAACTATACATAAACATATGTTAAAAAAATACTTAGCAATATTTAAATATGTCCAAGAACACACAGCTATTGGATTTTCACCTACAAAGGCACTGTTATTAAACAAATAATAGATATCTCATAGAGACGAAGCTATTTTTTATTATATTTAATGGAAAGATATGGAAGTATGGTGTGTATTATATAAAATTGAAAAATTGATTTATCAGACGTATTCTAGTATGTGTTAAAACCATTTTACAGATATATAATATTGCTTTAAATGATTTCAAAAAAATAATTAGATTTTCATTGTGACATCTACGCCGTTTCAGGGAAATGAATATCAAATTTAGTCCATAGATGGCGATGGTGTAGTTGTATTCGAAGTGTTTCCACGTAGTAACGTTGATTAATGGGTGAGAATGGTGAACGTTACATTTGTATAAAGTGAGCACAGAGGTTGTAAGCCCTGTAATTACCCATACTTCGGTATATTTTCCGTTAAATATTTATTAAAAATAGCTTATTTATGGTTTAAAAAACACGGTGTCACAAATAGTGTGCCGGCCGCGTAGTCGACATATATAGCGCAATCGTATACGTGTGTGTGCCGACCGCTGGGGAAAGATTAATCTAGAAACGTGACGAAGACAACAACAGTTTGAACAGTCGAAAAATATGCTAATTGACTGTTTCTCATAAACTTGTCTACGGCAAATGTTTACTTTGCGTCAGCACAATACCCTTATCAGACAGGCGCATTTTCCCAAAGGAATGGCTGATAAATGTGGCCTCGTAATTAAAACGGTTCGCTGTTCCTTACGAGGAGCTGAATAGAAATTAGGTATTTCCGCGTGGGCGCCTTTTGACATCCATAAATGTAAAGAACAAATAGATATTGCAACAGATACGAAAACTGCTTTTATGCGCGACGAAAGGTTTCACCTGCGCGTTTCTGGTATTCTGAGTCATGGGTCCAGTTTAACACTAAGCAAACACTTCTCGTGTTTTATCCGTTCAATGGACGTTGGATATCATCACTTTGCAAAAGTTCTTCAGGCATGATGATCTTCGAGTTCAAGTTCATGCGGTACAAGATATCATACTTCTGCGGATTTCCGAATTTTATTGTTTCAAATATTTTTATTTTTTTTATTCATCCGAACCGTAATATCTTAATTATTAGGAGAACACATTCTTATTGTGAAGTTGTAATTATTTAGAACATAGCTCTGTGATATTTTAAATGCTAATTAAATGTATTAATTAGAAAGATATACATATAAAATCAATTTCATCGAAAAATATTGTTGAACCTGGATCTCTTTTCAAACCGGGGAAGGTGCATTATTCAACTATGGCTTTCAAATAATGGAACGATACATGTATTCATTTGAAAAAGTGTAACATATAGGTTCGAAAATTTGTCGTCAAAAATAATGTCACTGTAGCATAGTTGGATAATGCACCTTCCCCGGATTGGAAAGAAATCCAGTTTTGAATCCCAGTGGCGCAACAACAATATTTTTAAATATTAATTAGAAAGATATACATATAAAATCAATTTTATCGAAAAATCTCTCAATATTTAGAGTTAATTTGTGCCATTAAAACCATTTAAGCTAATAAAAACATTTTTTCTAACTGTTATTTACGGTAACACGAGTTGACAGCGTGGCTGCGTTCGGGTATTTTATATCATGGTATGGTGAAGGTTAACGAAAACTCTACGTATTCAATTGAATGTGTTCAAGCAATTTACATACATAACTCTACAAATATGAAAAATCTCAAGCTTTTGAAAATTGGAAAATAAATATGATTTAATTAAAGAAAGTCGAAATCGTTCCCCTTACCGAGTGACTTAGTCATGGTAGGAAGTGCAATTTATTTGATCACATTGTTTACGTTCGGTACACGAGCAGTGACTCAACTTAATACTATGCGGTAATTCTAATTCAAGGAGCCTAATTAGGCTCTTTGAATCATTTCGATAGTTTATTGTATTATGATGGTTGTTAACTTCATCCATTGTTAATACCTGAACATAGTTTTATAGGCTTGAATCATCTACCAAATTATTTAGTAAGAACCTAATTCGTGTATCGAACGGCGGACTGCGCAGGCGACATATACGAAATATTTTATTTTATTCAATCCTTCCAAGTTTTGGATATAAGACAACCGTTTACCAGAGCAATCTTAAAACATTTTTTATTTTAAATTAACTTTACTTCTGCGATCCGATCCAAAGGCAACCAGGAGCAATGCCTTACGATACTTTTCAGCGACAAAATTTAATACGAACTTTCTTATTTTGTGCGTCGCGAATATTTGACAAATTGCCACTAGACCTTAAAGGGTCTAAAGTGATTAACGACTTCAAACCAAAAATAATAAAATGGTTGCTTGATGTGGGTAGAAATCAAAATTAATCTAATTTGTCATTTGTGTTAACCTAACTACCAACTATTGTATATTACAGACAATAACATTTTTATGACTTTTTTTAAATATTTTTTTATAACAACTGATTGTACTTTTTTCACATAACTTTTTATAACTTACTTAACATTATACTTACTTACCTCTAAACAATTACAAGATATAAAAACTGTACGGGTACTTTATTTTTTCATATGTACTATTTATGCTACAAAAAAAATATATATATACATAAGTACTACTATATATGCTCTAATAACATACCAAGATTAAAGTATTTTCTTTTACTAAAAACTTTTCTTTTACATATTTGGTCAGTTTCATTTTAAATCTATTTAATTTCTCCTCCTTTCTTATGTTTACTGGCATTTCATTAAAAAAATTTATCGCACTGTACATCATCGATTTCTGAGATTTGGCCTTCTTCCTGAATGGCAGTCTCAGTCTCAGTCTATCCCTTCCTCATGTACGATGCTCGTGCACATGTTGATTTGTATCAATTTTCAGTATAAAGGTCATCATATTCAGATCTTTCAGCATTGCACTGATCCGAATGTATCTATTTTTTCCGAGTATTATTCTCAAAGCTGCATTTCTTCTTCGTTGGCCAAAAACAAAGTGCTGCTGCAGTAGTTGATGTGAGGAATAATAACAGAGTTGTACTTGTAAATCTTCTGATCCTTCCCAGAAGTGAGATTTTCTTAGCAATCTTGTATTATGCGATAAATTCAATTTTGAATCTATTATGACTGCCAAATATTTAATTTCAGTCGCTTCCTTCAGACTTTCCACTATTAGTAGTCTATTATTTCCAATGTCCATGAATTTAGTTTTGTTTACATTTAGTTTTAGTTTACTTTTCTTCAGCCATATTGCTGTTTTGTATAATTCCTTGTTTTAATTAATTAATTATTGTTTAATTCCTTATGTACAGTTGCGTAATTGTCTACCGCGATATATTATATATGAGCACATCGTCTGCAAATAATCTCGTTTTGCAATGTTTTACCATTTTTACGATGTCGTTTATATAGATAATTAAAATGATATGTCCAAGTTATGACGTTTAGATGACCACTAAATGTAACCTGATAATTTCAGGACGTATACCAGAAAGTATGTTCGATAGAAACGGAAAGACAGAGAAAGATATCGAAAGGAGGGTGACTGCAGAGAACGGCGCTTTGAATGGTATTATAGCTAATGGGAACTTGTCAACTGAAGCAAGACTAGCGGTTCACAATAGAGTCCCGGTACCGACACTTATGTATGGAAGTCTGTGTCTGGAGCTGACAGAAGAGGAACGAAAATAGACTGAATACAGTGGAAATGAGATCACTTAGGCGTGTATGACAGATCCATTTATGAGTAAAGAATGAAGAAATACGTAACGGATGAATGAGGAGAGAATTGTAAGATATACGACACTAGTGTTGATGGCACCAGAAGTAGAGCACGACCAGGTAAACCAGATACTGAAGGATGGTCCTGTTAGAAGCCTCAATAATTGTCGAGCTTGAATGAGAAGATGTAAGTAAAATATCAGAAAGTAATTTTCAAAAGCGATCAACTCCAAACATTGTTTTTTTTTTACTGGTAATGCAAAAGATGACGTTAAATTTGAAAATCTTCTTAATATACGATTAATTTTCTACAGTGGACAAATCTAGACAGGTTTATAGTCAAACAGGTCGAAGTTCAATGATTGTTTATTTTTAATAATATATGATATTTATAATCGCATAACTACGAGATTTTCAAAATGCTCATATCTCTGACACGGTTGAGATTTGGCACGTGCAGCTTGAACATTAAAAGTGTGGATAAATAAAATAAATCTTATATTTTTATTACTTTTCAAAAACGTCGATAGGTGCCCGAAAGTCCTTCGGCGCCGGCGACTCGGTAATCTTCGGGTGAGTAACTCGGAATGCGAGCGGTACCTATCGGTGTACGAATCCACATTGTGTACATTGCGTCGAATTACTAATACGGACGTCATATTTTTAGAATTTGATGACGTCACATCGTCTATTAATTGATGGTCCACCCAACGTACGTGCAACTTTGCACGTGCGTATTAACTACGAGTGTGTAATAAAAATTCTAGGAGGACAAGCTTGCCATAGACAACAAGCTCCTCTTATACAAGGCCGTCTTACTCCTAAACGCAGCCTCCATCTGGGGTCACGCGGCTCCCACCAAACATGAAAAAACTACAAACCTTCCAGAGTAAGTGCATCCGGTTGGCGCTGGACGCACCCGAATGGATAAGGCTTTCGCAATTACATCAAGAGTCGGGCATTATCCCCGTAAAAGAGTTCATCACACGAATCTCTAAACGTTTTTACGATAGACTCTAGAAGCACCCAAATTCGACTATCAATTCGTTAGCTAAACACGACTTGAACGCTCCGTCGCGAAATAAACGTCCAAAATCCGTCCTCTTAGAAGCTTAGTTCACTGCGCCATCTAGCAGTTCCCTACGACATGATTATAAGCAGCTTGTTATCTAAGGCATACTACCAATAAAAGGGCAAGGGCAAGGACAATGACAAAAAAATATCGTATCAGTATATACCTACCGGTAAGGCCTGGGTTCACCAAAGTTGAAAACGTTTTAGATGCCACGAGCGCGTTAACACGCCAGACATTTTTATACAATAAAAATGTTTTCTCTAAGAACCAGACGTGAATTTGTCAACACGGGGCGAGGATTGAATTTGTCGGCGCGGGGGGGCCGGATGCCGATCGTCACTTTAGTGGCAGAGCGCGCGCTGGCCGAGTTAGACGTGTTTAGTACATTTACTACATTCATCATTTCTAATTGATGCGAGGGCATAATCTGCCCGCAAGGCCTAGCTGCATATGTATAATGAAGTTAATTAATCGTTTTATCCGAGCGGCTTTGGCGATGAGGTGACAGCTGGTCGCAGACCCTGGGTCAAGTGGTCCACACCGGCCGGGGTCAGCCAGCGTGACCCCGCTGGTCGGGGAAGTAACGCAACGAGAAACAGTCGGAGTCCGCAGTAGTCAATGAAAGAAATAATTAGGGCCTGTCTTTGGTGGTTACCAAAGTAAAATTTCTTGCAATAACGGGTTGTTAGATCGTTTTAAAAATATTTACCCACAGAAAGTTCATGCAATATTAAACTAATTTAACCCTTCAACATTGGATGGTAAAATCGTAAATCACTCGACATGAATCATTCAATATACCGCTATTATAGCGATGAGAGTTCGTCCGATAATAATCTCGCTGTTGAATTTATATTAGCACATGGACCGAAAATTTTTCGCCAGTATAGTGACAGATTTCGAATGCAACGGCGAATAAAGCCACGGATAAAGATAAATAAATCAAATTTGACGAAATTCTCAGGTATTTGATGATTATTCGACTTGACGTTCGAACAACCCGCAAACATTTTTTACCATAGGGGATGGTAAAAAGTAACTATGGTAAAAATTTACCACTGACCAAATAACTGGCCCATAGTTTTTAAATGTTTGTGTGTTGATACTAACATGCGTTACCAAACAAACTTCTTCAATATTAGCAAAATTACTTTGTGAAAATACTATTCTCAAAATTGCAATATTGAAATGAAGGTGATTGTTACACCAACCCTCAAAAATAGACAGATAGTTTTGACAGATTATGGTACGTTTATCTCCCTCACTCCCTCACTCTCTCTCCCTCTCTCTCATTTAAATATAACACTATTTTTGAGGGTTGGTGTAACAATCACCTTCATTTCAATATTGCAATTTTGAGAATAGGCCTGATGATATAAATACTTTGTTTAAACCACTATTTATTTATTATTCTACATGTTTCGATACCTGTAGTATCTTCTTCAGGAAACAATGTATATTGTATTAAAATATAAAATACAAGCATAGATAAAAACAAATCTAAAAGGTGACTATTTACAAAAATGATTTGGTTATTTATAACATTTAACTTGCTATTAACACTTTTTCTTATTTCTAAATAGCAACAACTATTCTGAATTCGCCTATCATCTTTTGAAAACAAACCATTCTTTTGAAATTATACATACAAATAGTAGGGATTTACAGTTGGATAAATTTTAGTATACATTGTTTCCTGAAGAAGATACCATAGTTATCGAAAACATGTTGAATTTTCAATAAGTAGTGGTTTAAAAAAATATATTGTGTAATTATTTAGATTTTTAACTTTAAAATAAAATTCTGTTTCCACAGCGCAAACCGCTTGCCTACACTCTTCACTATCTTGGACCTTGTGTAGCGAAGCTGCGGTCATGTCTCAAACTTTATCTGTCCATCTTATTGGAGATCGACCTCTCCCCTTCCCCCTTTTGTAAAGGATGTTTTTTTTTTTGATTATTTTTCGATTTGGCAACACTTTTTCCAGCGACAGCCAATTTGACAGCTGACAGCTGATTTGTGCTCAATTTGATTTGCCATTTCACCATGTCGATGTAGGATAGTTGGTAATGCACCTTCTCCGGATTGGAAAAGAGATCCAGGTTCGAATCCCGGTAGCACAACAACAATATTTTTCGATAAAATTGATTTTTTATGTATATCTTTATAATTAGTATTTAAAACATCACAGACCTATGTCTGTAATTAATTACAACTTCACAATAAGATTGTGTTCTCCTCCGCAAAGGATGGCGCGTTTTTATTTTAGCACCGTAAGGGAAAGGTTAAATACGAATTACGTGATTTATATCAATATGTTGGGTTAGGGATGAGACCATCGCTGTAAAACGAAAGGGTTTCTTTTAATAGATTTTTGATTTAATAAAAGCCTAAACGCACTCTTATGTTATTTTTATGATATCACAGGAAACAAGAGATCATTTTTGTTATTATTATTTGTTAAATAAACCACGTAGCATTGATATTTTTTTATTTTTTTCTTAATAGTTAGATCCGTCATATAATAATAGCGCATTAGAAAACATGTAACATTTCTAACGACACCTTACGTTTTATTTCAACCATTTCGGGTACACGGATCGATACCAGACGTATTCAAAACATTTTGAAATCACCAAGATCCCTCTAAACGATCGCATGCTAATCTAGCGCTCTGCCATCTTACCCTCTTAGACAGTGTTGTCAAATTGGTATAAAATTATGATTTTTTTTTTTGTGATAGAATTCAACGCATTGTTTTGGATTTTATTTGAAAAATAGTTTTACACGTTGAAAACTTACATCGCACCTAAGATTACCGTGTGATTGTACCTTGCGTAAATTTTATACATGTTTTTGTAAACGTACAAATATTTATTTGCATAATTGCGAAATATTTAAATAATTTTGCACAGGGTTTGGTGATATGTTGTTTTTCGCTGAAATCAGTCAAATATATTATGAAGATTATCAATATTAATATTACTTTTAAAATTAGCAATATTTAATATATAATATTATTTGATAAAAAATTGGGATTGTCAATTTTGCATGTAAACGGTGTTGGTCACAAATTAAATAATTCGGAATCGTTGGAGACAAATAAAGCGTGTAAAACTAATCAAAAAATTATAAACAACTAACTAAATATATACAGTAAATTTGTATTAAGTAACAATTTGAGTTAGGTACTAAATTTATTTTTTAAAAAAAAATAGATTCTGGTAAAGAAACAGCAAGATATGTTTTTTTTTTGTAATAATAAAATGGTATTTTTCGAAACCGGTTGATGTATTTAAACTCAATTTAGTGGTTAATAAAAAAAAAAGATAACAAATAAAAATATAATATTAATATTATATCGATGCAAATTCAGCGGGCCCTTCTTCTTCTTCTTTTTCTTCTTCTTCCTTCGACCTTTCTATCAGTAATTTTGCGGAATAAAAAATTTTGTGGAAAATGCAATGTAAGATATTGATATAAACTTTCCGTGCCGGCAGTAGAAAATAAATTATATATTTAAAAATAAATACAAAATTGAGATGCACGTCTCTGCCCTATATTTGACTATTTTCGGTTTATATAATTATTTTATTCCGTTGAATGTGCAAGCTAATAATATACACGTACATGAATAATAGTTGATATCGCAAATAACAATATCGATTTATATTTCGCGTTACGGCGACTCTGATAAGATATCGCCGAAACTATTGAAAGATAACATATTTTGATAAAAAAAAAACCTAACTTTCGTTGCAATCTGAAAAACATGACTCGCATAACGGCAAGTGGGGGAAATATTGAATGATGACGTCATCGAAAAGGAAAGGATATAAATAAAACAATGTTATTACTCTACTTGAGTTTATTAGCACTACTCGAGTTTCGAGAGAAACGGCAACTCTCATCGACAGGTGAAGTATTAAACGTAAATATAGGAGTATCCACCAGTAACTCCGCCCCCTCCCCCTCCATCTGTCAGTACTTATATCTAAGCCTTGTCTCCTATATTTATGTGTAGTTGGTTACTTCACCTGTCGATGGGAGTCACCGAAACTCGAGTAGTGCTAATAAACTCAAGTAGAGTAATAACATTGTTTCATTCATATCCATCCAAAGAGTGCGAAATTGCTGCGGAAATTCTAATATTATACATCGGTAGATCATTTTAAATGCGTCACGACTCTGCGTTAAAAAATAACGTTAAATAACATTTGATTGAGGAAAAAAATTCAATTCACACAATATTCGAAGAGACCAAAAGTAAACACAGTGGTCTGAGTACGAAATGGGACGGGATATTACATTATTGTGTGCAGGGGTGGTATGATATATGTGTCTGGGATATTTAAAAAATGTAAAATATGGTTTATCGGAGGCCACCCGGGTAAAATGTAATGTGTCTCGAAATTGTGTTAAAAATTGAACGTTAAGCAGCATGTTAGAAAATTTAATTTAAATGGACACTTTGGTGGACATATTATAAAGTGTGGGCCAACTTGGGCTGACTGTTTTAAAAAAATTGTAACTTTGGTGGGGTTTATTTTTAATTATATGTTTTTTTGTAGATAATAAAGAATTTATGAAAGTTTATAATGATTACACACCCAGTTCAAGAGCGCGTTAAAATTATTGAATTTTATTATGTTTCGCGACGATCTATTTTCGGTGACCGGTTAATTTCAAAAAATGCAGAGTTTGCTTGGCCTCCCCGTTCCCCAGATTTGACGGCGCCTGATTTCTTTTTGTGGGGCTACTTAAAAGGCTGAGTTTACATGAACAAACCAGCAACAATTAAGGAGCTTAAACAAAATATTCGTGCAGAAATAACAAATTAGGAGACAGAAACGTTGCGTAATGTAATGCAAAGTGCTTTAGAAAGAGAAATTATTTGGTGTTATTTTCCACACATAGATTAAAAAAAAGTTAACAAAGTACACTTTCATGTAATAATATATATTTTTAATAAATATTAAAATTACAAAAGTTATATGCATTTTACATGAGTCAGTCCAAGTTGGCCCACCTGTATAAGAACGTTGATGCGGGTATTTATTTTCAAAATATGTAAGAAAGAAATTTTTTTTATGCAGGGTCGGTAGCATACATACTCTTTTTTTTTTCTCGTAAGTTGCGTAATGCTCTCATAAGTCGACAATTTGAAATAATATCAGTTCGGATGCACATATGGTGTCGTGTATTCTTGTATCAATTGTATGTCTTTATTCTCTCTGTCAACAATACCGATAGATAATTTATGGTCGTAGTTTTCTCTGTTAACAATACGAATACACGATTTGTTGTCTTCGTTCTCTCCATCGGCAATACCAACACATGATATATTGTCATTGTTTTTTTCTGACTACAACACAATTGCACGATTTATTATCTTTCAACAATACCAATATATATTTTGTTGTCTTTATTATCTCTGTTAATAATACTAACAGACGATGAAAATTTCTGTAGGAATTTATTGTGGGATACAGAAACAGAGATCTGTAAAACTAGTGAAACTCGAAAACATTAATTTTGTTGGATTGCACGATTTTTTAAAGACATCATCCCTGGATCTATAATCCGGTATGAACACCCCGCCACCCTATGGGTCTTCTTTCAGGCACGTAGCCATTTCGGGGGTTGCACTCTACATGGCCTAGTCATCGAAGCCTTCTCACGTTTACGATACAGTCCAATTTCTTTGACATCTAAAACTCCTTCATTCAAATACATCTACGGTTGATTCACCTTTGTTTGCAAGAGTCCATATTTTTGACTTTGTAGAGTTAGATAAGCGCTGGTCTTATCGGAGATTATTTCTGAACGTCATGTTCGACTTCAACTGCTTTTGTATTACGCTCTAATATGCCCAGCAATTATTCATTACATTTGGACTTGGTCCAATTTAGATCTAATTATTTCATAATGCCGGTTACGGTCCGGTCTTGGTACAAGTATCCATCGAATAAATAGCCAGAAAACTAATGAAGAAGTTGATTCACAGCTTCCTGGGCGGGACTCTCTAGAATGCGTGGGCAGCGCGCGGTAGGGAATTTAAATTATACTAATTCGATGAGTTCATCATTCTCAACACTCGTTGATTTGGAGGAATGTTCATTATTTGTGAAGGGAGACTAACATTATTTGGTCACAATAACAATACCTTCTCCCTCTCTGTCTCTCTGGTCGCTGTTCTCATCGGTGAGTGATTAACGAATCCGATTCTGGGATTTCAGTTCGATTTTGATAATCCTGAAATCAGTCCAGTCGATTAGCGAATGCTATTGGCTCAAATGAACAAATAGGCACTACTGAGATCACCCCTGCAACAACACTATATATCGTTTATGGGTAGATCTGCGTTATGAATGTCACAACGTTGTATATCTTCTTGGGCATCCAAGGTCAATATTAAACAACTATAAAATGGCCCGAAAAAAGTGAGAACAATTCGTAAAATGTGATATAATTACATCAAAATTAGTTATGAAAAATAGTTTACTAATTTACTTACTTTCGTATTTACGTTTTATTTTAACGATTTTCGGTCGCCATCTTTGATTATTAATTTTCCCATTGTTTATATTTGGTTTCTTCAAATTGTTGCCCAGAATGACAAAAATCACTGCAGAAGACGACCGTATTCTGATCAAAAATTTGCGAATTGAAGAACCTTGGGATGCTAGGAAAATGATCAAACAGTTTCAAAACAATGCCTGAAGTATATAGCTAGACATTACAGCAGGACGGAGCTCCATCTCACACAGCCAGAAATACAATCAACTTTACGTTAATTTCATCGAGCCAGGCATGTGACCACCGAACAGCCCAGATTTAAACCCAGTAGATTATGAAATATGCGATTTTTGATGATTTCTGATTAGCTAAATATTGTGCAAAAAAAATTGCATTAAGAATTATAATTAATTATATATTGTTTTTAAATAACTCATGTGTTACGAGATGTTCTCACTTTTTTTGGGCCACCCTGTATATGTAACACTATACATCATCCAATATGACCCGATGTTCCGTTTACCTATCAACATTGGTAAAATCGATATACAGTGTTGTTGCTGGGGAGGGGTTTTAATTCATATAAAATATTTACATTTAAACAAAAAAATAAGGTAAATAATAATGCTAACGTTTGCCATATAACAAATTGAATGTGAAATAATTTTCTTATTATACATAACAAATAACTTAGTGTTGATCTAATTGTGGTAATTGTTGTCCACACTCGGAAATCTAACAGAAATAAAAAGGTTTTTATTTTCACAATTTTTTTTATATAATTTTGTCCTTTGTATTATTTCAGTGGCGTACACAGGAATATATTACAATATTTCCTCGATTATAAGACGCCATTGATTATCTTATTTGTATACATCAATAATAAAAAATTACTTATGTAAACTTTATTATAACAGACAAAGTCATACAATCACAAAAAAAAGGATTCTAAAATAGGCATATTATTTATGTTATTAATGAGAACACATTCTTATTGTGAAGTTGTAATTATTCAGTTGTATATTTTTCCAATTAATACATTTAATTTGTATTAAAAATATCCCTGTCCTATGTGTTCTGAATAATTACATCACAATAAGAATGTGTTCTCCTTAATAATATAATATTTCGTTAAAGCACTATGTTGGCATAGCATAATCGGTTAATGCACGTTGTCCGAATTGGAAGAGATCCAGGTTCGAATCCCGGTGGCGCAACAACAATATTTTTCGATAAAAGTGATTTTATATGTATATCTTTCTAATTAATACATTTAATTTGTATTATATTATTTTTAGGAGAACACATTCTTATTGTGAAGTTGTAATTATTCAGAACAGACGGTCTGTGATATTTTAAATATGAATTAAATATATTAATTAGAAAGATATACATATAAAATGTATATCTTTATATATATCCAACTATGCTACAGCGACAATTACAACTTCACAATAAGAATGTGTTCTCCTAATAATAAAGTTTTATCAATGTGTCCAAAATTTAATAAAAATGAATTGATAATTCTGGCGTCTGCTATCAGTTTACTCAAAGGTATTTGAGATTCTGTAAAAATAAAGTAGATGGCTCTTTCAAATAATGGAACGATTAAATGTATTAATATCAAAAGGGTAACATATAGGTTCGAAAATTGTCGCTAAAAATATTGTCGCTGTAGCATAGTTGGATAATGCACCTTCCCCGGTTAGGAAAGAGATCCAGGTTCGAATCCCGGTGGCGCAACAACAATATTTTTCGATAAAATTGATTTTATATGTATATCTTTCTAATTAATACATTTAATTTGTATTATATTATTTTTGTATTATTTGTCTGAAATTTCTTCAGATTCAGTGTCACCTTTCATTTATCACGTCTGCGGAATTTTACAACTATTTTAAGACCCCATCACAGAAATTATAATTACATTATATCATATATCGTCTTATTAATTACAGGTGCTGAATTTAATAATCCTGATCCTCTACCGCACTGGGTACTCCGGCCAGTTCCTGGGGGTGGGTGGCACGTGGAACCTCAACGAGGAGAAGAACCCTGACGCGGAGATCGTGGCTTCGGGAGTGTTCGTGGGGTATTTCATCTATACGGCAGTGCAGCTGATCGGCTTCTGCTTCGGGACCACGGCTGGCAAGAAGTTAGTATGAAACCAAGAAATATTGCGTACAAGCATAAATGCCAGAAGAATTCAACACAGGAATGAGTTTGGCACTCACCACAATCCGGATTCTGCAAACATCTCCAAGGATATGGACTGTATATTTTAACTTATTATTTCGTCAAAGGTACCGACATGTATAGACGCGAAATTGTAATACATGATTCATCAAAATATAGTTTGGATTTAAGGTTTCTTCCGATGATATCTGGAATCTACCTGGGATCTTTCGTTTCCTGGGATCTCTCGTTCGGTCAAAGCTATGTAATTGAATTAATTAATTAATCAAATATTTCTTGTTTTCAGGCAGCTGACTGAGGTGATCATGAATTTCATGGGAATATTCCTGTGGATTGCTGTAGGAGGAACTGCCCTGCACTACTGGCACGGGTACCAGGGCGAGCAGCACTTCAAGCACGTCTACACCGAACGTCAGGTTGGTACAACAATACACTTTACTGTGTGTACGAAGATTTTTCACATCTCCAACTCTATGGACCTACCAAACCGAGGTGATGTTTTGGCTATCCTATTGCAACGGCTCTTCAAACTGACTACAAACAAAGATGAAAGAGTATCGTAAAGGTCATCGACATGTTGAGGAGGCAAACGACTGGAGACGAAGACGAAGGTCTTAAAAACTGTAAAAGTTTCAGTCTAAAATTTTACAAAAATTATTGGATACTTAAATCTCGAGTGGTCATTCTTTAATAACGATGAGATAAACTGTTCTTGTGATACTGTAATTGTGTGATTGAGGTTCTAATGTAACAGTGATTGGTAACTGATAATTCGTAATTTGATGAACATTAGTACATCGGTACGAGAAACGATTTTAACCATTCCCAAACCATGCAGTAACACAGGTCTACCATCGTAATTAAACCTGTAATATTTCGGTAAATACATGCAACATAAAATTCATATTTTAGACAATCATAAAGAAAATATTAGCGCTTAGGAATGACTAGTGAAAAACCATTTATGAAAAGGGAATTGTACAAAAACAATTATTTGTTCCATTCAATCCGTTGTAAAATTAATACGTTGGTAAAAATACGATTTGTGATATGAAAGACAGAGATCACACACTATTTTCACAGTGAAAAGAACAACAAACATACAAATATAATTGAAACTTTCTCACTAATTAAATGAAGAGAGATAAGAAGGAAGGACACATTGTATACGACTTAATGAATGCTCTAATATTTTTTTCAAAATTGTACGCTCAATATTTAGAGTAAATTCGTACCATTAAAGCCATTTAAGCTAATAAAAACATTTTTTATAACAGTTGTTTACGGTAACACGAGTTGACAGCAAGGCTGCATTCGGGTATATTTCAGGCCTATTCTCAAAATTACAATATTGAAATGAAGGTGATTGTTACACCAACCCTCAAAAATAGACAGATAGTTTTGACAGATTATGGTACGTTTATCTCCCTCACTCTCTCTCATTCAAATATAACACTATTTTTGAGGGTTGGTGTAACAATCACCTTCATTTCAATATTGCAATTTTGAGAAGAGGCATGATGATATCATGGTATGGTAAAGGTTAAAAACTAAACCCAATTATTATCATAATAGGACATATTCTGCGAGATAATTTTGGTGTAGACATTTTAGGTTTTAATATGAATAAAAATAAGCGCGAATAGAAAACAATTATGTAATGATGTTTAAACAGCAAAATCTCGTTTGTTGGACCAGATTACCCCGGGCGGTAGCTACTAGAGCTTGTGACGGTTTATAGTTATTTCGAGTCCCAATGGACTGATTTTGAAAAAATCTTTCGTTCAATCAAAATTATAAAAATATTATCAGATGTAATACCCTGTTCCCTGGCCAGAGAATGGCGGCGCCTACAGAATAACTACATATACAACAATGGCCGTGACTGAAGTAGTTATATATGTAATTTATATATGTGTAAACTTTTTACTTTTTATTAACTTTTTTTATTTATTAATATTTTCCTTGGTTTTCTTTTTCATAGCATTATATTTATTTCATAACCTTTAATGTATAACATGTATGTAAAAAAAAAATCTGATCACGCTGGAATAAACACATTATTATTATTATTATTATTAATACCAAAATCAGTCGTGGTTTTTTCACCCCAATCTTTTTGAAAACTACCCAAGATTTTAAATCTATTTATGCAGGACTATGTCCATTCGTGTTTGAAGCAAGTGTACATCTATTGTGTGAATAAATGTAATAATTCTATGTATTTTGGCAACAGGTCGGTCTCGCTGTCGGATCCTTGTGCGTCTTCCAAGGAGCCATCTACCTCCTGGACACGGTGCTGTCTCTCATCCACTACTCCAAGGAGATGTGAACACGAAGAGGCGCAGAGACGAAGAATGACATCATTTTCATCATCAGTCACCATCTCCAATTCATTCCTAACCATAATCTACTTGATAAGAGTAATTACAAAACGAACATCGCGTTACAATACTTGATGTAATGTTTTACAAAAAAAAAAAAAATACAAATTGAACATTATTATATTTTATTGTGTTTTTCTAAATATATTTTTAAAAATAAAGAAAAAAATGTAGAAATTTAATTCTTTATTTATGCGACTGTTTTTCAAAAAGATATATATTTTAGATTAACACCTTCCGTGACTGGCCTTTCTTCCCGTGCGGTCCCGCCTGTACACCGAAAAGCGTCACACTGCAGTGGCTCGATGCGACTTTAAATTACCTCGAGTAGATTTTTACGCGTAAGTTGTTTACAGTCTATGAAAGTGTTTCGAAGTATATTATCTGTTGGGTATCTTATCACCAAACGCGCAGTACATAGTACAACATTTTTGATATCTTCTATATAATATATTATAAAACTTTTTACGTACAAGAAATGGAGAACTTCAGTGGCGTAGCAATTGATTACCGGGACCCCGGGAACCGACGAAAAGATCTGCAGTAAACTGGCGAACCGTTTGACAATTTAGAATCATTAGAAATAAATAAAGCGTATAAAATGTTGCGATTAATTCGAACATTGTTATCGTGTAGATGTCTAGACGAGTGTTCTTTGGTAACTCTTATATTAGTGAACGCTGGCATGTCGCCCAAAACGCTGCGGCGTGTCACCTCTGACGCGCGTGTCATATGTTAGCCATCACTGCCTTAGGTTCTTCAGCCATGATGTTCTCCTACTTCCAGGCCCCCGATTTTCCCTGCATTATGAGGTGCAAGATCTCATACTTTCCTAGGTGTCTCGTCACATGTCAGTGAAATTTTCAAATTTTTATTATTTAAAATATACAGGGTGGCCCAAAAAATTAATTGTAATTTTTTTGCACAATATTTAGCTAATCAGAAATCATGTTCAATGTATCCTCCTTGTGTCAATAAAGCGCTGCCCCAGATTTCTCCATTCCTCAATTATTGCCAACTTGAGCTGATCAACTTTGGTCTATTTTCGCCGAAGGTAGACTTTTTCTTGTAAAACACCCCGTATTGCATAATCTACTGGGTGAAAATCTGGGCTGCTCGGTGGCCACATGCCTGACTCGATGACATTAATATTTTCACGACGGCGAAAGTTGATTGTATTTCTGGCCGTGTGAGACGGAGCTCCCTCCTGCAGTAATGTCCAGTTACGGCGACCGCATGTCGCTTGAATGACAGGCATCAAACCTTGTCTAAGAACATGTTCACAATAATATTGACTGTTTACTTGGGCGCCTGGTGCAACGAACACGACATTAGTTTTCCCCATTTGAGACACACCAACTAATGTAATTATATCACCTTTTTTTTTTTGGGCCACCCTGTATATTTTTCTTTATTCACCCTAACCATGACACCATCATACCGGGCTCCTAACCTTGCCCCCTCTTATTCATGATTAAATTTGTCATTATTAAGTTGACACATTTAAAACAGTCAAATAAAATGTTAATATCAAATATATACCTACATCTTACTAAGATTTAAAAATCTCTGTTGTAATTGTTGAACTTGTACAGCGATTTCGGGGGCCCGGGCGGAAGCTACGCCACTGAAGGAGATTCTTTTGTAAGAAGTTGGTGATGGATCCTGCTGCAGGATCCGAAGCATTAATCGAAGAGGTCGGAAACATATCCCAGAAAAATCTTGTATGTATAATTTTCTGGGCTATTCTGCCGCGTGTATTTGACCTCTCTGGTCGACGTTTCGGATACCATTGCAAGATACATCATCATGCCTGATACTTGGCTTAATGTTTAAATATATTTTTCTGTACTATTAGAAATGTTTTAATTGTACAACTAAAAAATAAATAAAATAATTTAAAGTTAATTAAGGCTATTATTTTACTATATTAAGTGCTTCACTGCTATGTGCTTACAGGTATGTACATAAGAATTTGTATAGAAAATACACGTTTATTGTATGAAAATGAAACAAAATATTTTATTGTAAGTATTGCCCATCGCTAGCTATACATATTTCCCATCTCTCTGACAATTTGTGGATGGCCACGCCAAAAAAACTGTTGTTCTTTCGAGGCAAACCAACCATCGAGCCATTTTCGTAAGAAGTGAAGCGCTGCTCAGCAAGTGCGTGTCCCATCGATGCAAATAAGTACTAATCGGAGTGAGCCAAGTCTGGTGAGTAAGCCGCATGCGAAAGTATTTCCCAACTAAACGCCTCAATCGTTTCCTTGACCGGTTTTGCTGTGTGTGATGTGGTGCATTATCGTGAAGCAAAATCACTTTGTGTTGCCTTTTTTGATAATCTGGTCGTTTTCACGTAAAGTTTGATTTAAATCGATCATTTTTTATCGGTAGAGTTCAGTTTTAACGGTTTCGCCAGGTTTTAGCAGCTCGTAATAGATCACACCCTTCTGATACCACCAAACACAGAGCGTTGTCTTCCGTCCATAGCGATTTGGCCTTGCAGTCGATGTCGATGGTTGGCCTGGAGTTACCCATGATCTTTTACGCTTAGGATTCTCGAAATATATCCACTTTTCATCGCTAGTCAGAATTCAATTGAGAAATGACTTTCTTTTGTACCTGGCGAGCAGCATTTCGCAAGTGGTTTTTCGGTTTTTCTGCTGTCTTTCATTCAGTTCATGTGGAACTCATTTTCCCATCTTCTGGATCTTTCCCATGGCTTTCAAACATGTGGAGATGGCTTCTCGTGTCACATTTAAGTGATCCGCGAGTTGTTGACGCGTTTGAGCGTCATCCTCATCCAACAGCGCTTGCAATTCGCTGTCTTCAAACTTTTTCTATGGTCTCTCACGTTCTTCGTTTCTCACATCAAAATCGGCACTTTTGAATTTTTTAAACCACTCAAAGCACTGTGATTTATCAAGAGCATACTCACCGTAAGCTTCTACAAGCATTCAATGTGATTCTGCAGCAGTTTTCTTCCAATGGTAACAAAAAATCAATGCTGTCCGCAAAACGTATTTTCCAGGCACAAAATTCGACATGTCCAACGCTATTAAAAACTATGCTGTCGTATGAAACTTATGAGTTGAAAATCTTTGTCAGATGTCAAAACAAGAAAATGGCGCCAATGACGCTGTTTGCCGGTAATTGTATTGACAGCTAGGGCCATCTATGGGCAAATTCCGGTTTCATATTTACATGTACAAGTATATGTATGGTACATGCATCAAATAAACTTTAAAAAAAAACGCGTTACACATCTCAGGCGTATATATCATACCACCTCTGCATAGAATATGTTTTTCTTTTTCGAAAAAAATATTGATAAATTCAGTTGTGACGGGCGTTGATACTAACTATTATGCAGCCGAGAAATCAATGAGACGTGAAAATCTTAAGATATTTAATAATACCAACTTTTAAAATTAAATTTAATATTATCAACATTAAAATTTAGATGCCCTCGAAATAAAAAATTCTTAATAATCAAATTAATTTATCCATTAGCCCCATATTAGATACGTTTCCTTTAAAATCAATTTAATATTCATCAATACTGTATTTCCCCCCCTTTAATGTTCCGTCTATCTGTATATGCATTCTGTCTCTCTCTTTCACGTGTAATTTTATATTTTATCTCCCTCTTTACGTATATATAAATGCACTCTTTTTGTATTCATGATCAGTTTTAAATACGTCCCGATAAGCTTGAGATAAGCGAAACCGGTTGACGTATAATAAATTTAGTGATTTCATGCAAAGTGAGAGTGATTGCTTTCTACTAAAATACATAATATTTATATATTTTTAAAACAAGTCCTGTTAAAATATTCGGTAACTAATTCTAGTTAAAGTGATGATTCAAAAATCAAATTCAGAACTGTCATCTTCTGTCTATTTCTAGAACAATAAATGTACAAATTTAATGTCAGATTTGAGTACATCGACAGTTTGTCATTTTATGTGACGGGTGACAAAGATATCTAGTTCAGAGGAAACTGGCAGGGTCATGATGAAGGACTGGGCAACTCCTCGCGAGTTTGTGAGCATCGTCAAAAGCGGGGAGATCTTTCTCTACTGGTGCACCAATGCGGCGCTCTTCAGGTTTGCCCAAATGGTAGGACGATGCGCTAATGCGAGACCATGATGTTGATGGAGGTGATTCCTTAGACGACACAATTACGACGCTCCAATCAAAGATAGGAGCTTCATCTGTGTCTTGTTTGTTAATTGTAGAGCCAATTATGTCTCCGACGATATTGTAGCTGTATTGATTGGAGTGTTCACGACTGACTTGGCCTCGCGGCCCAACTGCTGAATTCTTCCCATTTTTATAAACTTTGAGACGTTAAGCACATTAAACATGTTACAGATTTTATCATTGTTAAGTCTACGCCGAAATCAACTTTCTAACACCGGCTCAAAAGTAAAAAACGATACTCAAAATTTGATTTTCAAAAACGTCCAGCGCAAGCTCTTTCTTCTAAGTCAGTTTCATATCTCGGATGCATCTTAGGTCTTAATTCTTCCTTCTCGTCAATAATGACATAGTCGCTGCAATCAGATGAGTCTCCGCTCGTAATAATAATAATAATAATGGATAATTTGTATAGCGCCATTTTCGTAAAAACTTTCACCTCAAGGGCGCTTTACACATATGTTTTTTAAAATTAAAAAATCGTTATTTTCACTTATGGAAATGATTTTTTGAAAAAGTACGTTTTTAGTTTCTTCATAAATAAAGTCTCTGATGCACTGTTTCTAATAACGGAGGGCAAAGAGTTCCACGCTTTTGGGCCTGCCACTGCGAATGCCTGTTCACTAAATTTAGACTTCTGCCAACGGCTGATCGGTTCTACAACCCTTCCTGCAGCTGAAGTAGAGTAAGTTCAGAGTCACTCTCACAGCTGACTCCAGGGTCTGTTAGGATAATCTCCTATTCTAGGCTGGTACTTTGACGTATAATGAGGCCGAAGAATTGAAAGAATCTCTTGTTCACCGCTGTAGATAGAGCTTGCTGTGGGTAAATTTGTTGCAGGATTGCGGCATTAGATTAGTGAAACAAGAATTTAAACCAATTTATTTTAGTCGATTGCTTGATGTCGCCGTCTTCCATACTCTCGTATGTTAGTCGTAGCAATTTTAGCTAGTTGTGTGTGTCTTCGAATTTCGGACCCCGATCAGCGCCTCTTCATATGCAAGTACTGGTCTAATAATCTTTTTTGAGACTGAAATAACAGCGATTTTTGGATCTCTTGTATAGTATTAATCTAATTATTGACATATTATTTGTACCGTACAGGAAACAAGAATGTAGACAAGGATGATTCGCCGATCTCAGCTTCTCTCGACCAGAGACGATGATGATGATTTTGAGATCGAAAAAAATGAAACACAAAATATATTCAATATCGGTACACTATTGCGACACAATACAATCGATTATGACTTCCCGCCTGCAGAATACCCTGTTTTTATTCAGATACATAACAATACATACAGTCATATTTGCAAGAAGTACCCACTCAGCGACAGGCCGCCGCTGTGACGTTTTACTACGAATGAAAGTCTTGGTTTTCCTGAAATCTATTCCACTATTTTGAGCGATACATTATTATTTTAGGAGAACACATTCTTATTGTGAAGTGAAAATTGTCGCTAAAAATATTGTCGCTGTAGCATAGTTGGATAATGCACCTTCCCCGGTTAGGAAAGAGATCCAGGTTCGAATCCCGGTGGCGTAAAAACTAATATTTTTCGATAAAATTGATTTTATATGTATATCTTTCTAATTAATATATTTAATTCATATTTGATACATTATTGATAGAATCTGCGTTAACTTTTTAAAGTTTCATCATAATAGATGGATATAAATGAAACAATGTTATAACTCTACTTGTGTTTATTAGCACTACTCGAATTTCGAGAGAAACGGTAACTCTCACCGACAGGCGGAGTATTAAACTCTAATTGAATTTATTGACAGTCAAGAGTCTCGACCATCATCCAACGATGGGTGAGGTGTGCGAAAGTGAACGTCTGACATTAATGGTACACGACGAAAGATTGTGACGTTCCAAGATCTTTGTCAATGCCTACGCAGAGAAGCGACACGATGATAAGTTTTTTATTTTATTTAATTTAGCGAAACACAATGGCAAAATAAATTCAATTTTTAAATATATGATTACATACATACATGGTTTTTCTTTCTCTTACCTCTCCAAAAAAGAGACCAGCTCTTGTGCATGGAGAGGGAGTTACACTACAATAATTGTATATAACACCTTACATATTCTATTCATTGTCCATTTGTGTGCTTCTAAAGTGTTATGTAATACTTTAAATATGAATTAAATATATTAATTATAAAGATATACATATAAAATCAATTTTATCGAAAAATATTGTTGTTGCGCCACCGGGATTCGAACCTGGATCTCTTTCCTAACCGGGGAAGGTGCTTTATCCAACTAAGCTACAGCGACATTATTTTTAGCGACAATTTTCGACCCTACATGTTACCTTTTTGATATTAATACATTTAATCGTTCCATCATTCGACAGAGCCATCTACCTTATTTCTCCTTGTTCTCCTAAATAATTCTGTAATACTGTTTATTGTCCAATTATGTGTTTTTGAAGTGTTCATTTAGTTTCTTTTTAAACTCTTTTATATCCTTTATTTCTTTAATCTGTTGTAGGGAGGCTATTGAAATTTTATATCCCTCTAAATATATATAATTTTGCTGATAGTGTTTGGTGTTACATTTAGGTATAAGTGTATATATTACGTTCAGAAGATGGAGAATACTGTTTTTATACAAATAAATCGTTTGTAAAATTAATCACGTGTCTACTGCTTTCGGCTGATTAGCAATCAGGACAATTGGTGTGCGCTTCGTTTGATTGGTGGGTTCGCGTAGGTTACACCAATTAGCCCGTTCGCGATTTTTAAATATAGAACCATTGCCGAATTAATTTTCATTTGTTTGTTTAAATATATGAACACATAAAATGGCCGAGGCTTGCTTCGCGGTCATAACGGTCATAATGTACACGGCTTTAGATAAAGATTGATCTACACTTTTATGCACTCTTATAAATGCTATTTTGATTTGTGTGATAAAAAATGCTTTTGTGCTAGATTTTTTTTCTTTTCGCCTTTAATCGAGGTTCCAAGGCTTGCAAAGGGAAATCCTGCCGCGCCCACCCCCCGGGTTCGATCGTGCTCCGTCAGACTATCAAGTTTTTCGGTCGCTCTCCAATCAAATGCAACAACGACGATGACCTCAGAAATTGATACAAGACCAGCCGATTTTTATAGAAAAGGCATCGACAAATTGGTTGAAATATTGTATTTTTTTGTTTAAAGATTTGATTTTATAATAAATAATTGAAAAACGCAAAAAAAGACTTAACCATAGTTAGCGGTGGCTGTTCTCGGAGCTTGCGAGCAATCGATTATTGTCACAAAGTTACCATGTCGGTACTGGGCGTGTTTTTACGGCTGTTAGGAGCCCTATTTTACGCACCGGTGTCAGCAAGGTGCGTTCAGAGGTCGTCGGCGGTGATGATTGAATGAAATTAATAATACTCTAAAATCATTGTGTTCAAGACTGCAGTTGATATTCATCGACAGGCTCTATCCATCACGCTCCTGTACTTCGTGATCCAAGCTCGGCTGCCGCTCCGGCGCTGGCAGCGCTTCATCCTGACCTCCACGGCCGGCTCCTGCCCCGTGATCTCCGCCCTGCTGCTCAGCGGCTACCTGGTGGGGTCGCCCGCACCCGCCTTCATGCAGGTCTGCTTCGGCTTCACGGAGCTGCTGGCCGAGACCGCCTGCATGCTCTTCATCGTGGACTCCTACAAGGGCACCGCCGTGACGGACCCCAACGTCGATATAAAGAGGAAGATCACCATAGTCCTGGCCATCTCCATCATCACGCTCCTTGGAGACGCGCTCTGCTACATTGCGTGTAGGAACTACAAGAATTGTTTCTATCAGTAAGTGTGTTGTGATAGAAACAGGCGATAGTAGACGAGAATGACAAGATGTAACCGTGTCACATCAATATTCTTGCCATTTTCAAACTAAGCTAAACGCTTGTGCTGTTAAAATAGGACTAACTTGATGACCTCCTGGAACAAGGCTCGAACCCGATCACTAGGCGAGTATCGTAACCACTACACCACAAGCACGTCATTGCTCGGAACTGTTACGAGCGACGCCGGCGAAACTTCATTATAATCAAATAACCGGTTATTTTTATTCAGTCAACCGGTTATAAAATTTTATCACACTATTTTATGGAGTGGTGTTTGCCCGTAGCCTCAAACATGACGTGAAATTTCACAGGTGTTAATTTTTTTTTTTAATCCACAGGCATAATCAAACCTTTCCGAATTTATTAAGCTTCATCAGCATCAAAGATCAGATAAAACATTGTATTATGTGCGGTACGTAATAGTGATGGTAAACCGTTATGCGACTGTGATTGTGACAGTGATTGGTAACTGAGATTTGAGTCGCTGACTTCCAATACCCGCTACAACACGTTTTCATAATGTCACGAAAAGAAAATGTATTAATTGCTTTCATCTAAAATAAAATTATTACATATTTACGTTAAGGTATTGTATTAATTTGAATCCAATTATATATTTCAGTAAACACACGGCAGGTTTTGAAAGTCATCTCGCGTTATACCGAATTTTGCTCATCCTAACATTATACTTAATATTGCTATTATTATCGTATTTTTAAAATGAAACATACATTTTTTAATTAAAAAAAACTAATTCCGAATCCATTGATATCTATATACAACTCAAATTTGTAAAAAAAAAGTGTTATAGCAGATTTTGAAATTTAGCAACACATCAAACAATGATTAATTAACGAAAACTAAGATGTAACTGTTTCTAGTGTAGGTACTTGTTGCGTTTATGCATAGATGCAGGAATAATCTCAGGACAGGAAGGAAACTGGCACCCACCACGATCCGGATTCTGCTGACATCTCTAAAGATGTGGACTGTATATTTTAACTCACTATTTCGTCAAAGGTTCCGACACAGTATAGACGCGAAGTGTGTGGGCGAGACTGGGAAGGGATGGAAAGGAGGGGAGAGGGGGAAAGCACAGTGAATTATTTTTGTTCAATAATTAATATTTATACACTAAATAAATATATGTCCCAAACAGTACTAGTAGTAGGAGCGAAAATGGACGATTTGATTGTATGCTGTTTATTGTACGCCGATGATGCAGTACTAATGGCGAATAATGAACAAGAACTACAGAATCTGGTGAGTAGAATGTGCGATGTATGCAAGGAAAGCGACCTCATGATGAATGTTAACAAGTCGAAAGTGATGGTATGCGAGAAGGAGGAAAGCAAGACATCGTGTTAAGTACTTGGAGGTAATGAATGTTTGGAACAAGTAGATGAGTTTGTGTATTTGGGAAGTATGGTCGATAGAAACGGAAAGACAGAGAAGAATATCGAAAGGAGGGTGACTGCAGGGAATAAAGTGAACGGCGCTTTGAATAGAATTGAAACTAATGGGAAGTTGTCAACTGAGGCAAAACTAGCAGTTCACAATGAAGTCCTGGTAGTGGAAGTGAGGTCTGGAGCTGGCAGAGGAGATCCATATATGACAGAGTAAAGAATGAAGAAATAAAGAAAGAATGTAAACCTGATCTTAATATAGTGAGTGAGATTAAGAAAGGATCACTTAGGTGGCTTGGTTATATGGAACGGATGAATGATGAGAGAATGGTAAGAAAGCTATATGACGCAAGTGTTGATGGAACCAGAAATAGAAAACGTCCGCGGAAGACTTGGCATGTAAACCAGGTAAACCAGAAGGCTCAATAATCGTCGAGCTTGTATGAGAAGATGTATGAATGTGGATGAGGTGAGAATTGTGGGACGGCGTGATGGTAAGTAAGCAGTACCAATAATTGCTCGTAAAATTACGAATAATCAGTTACCAATCAATCAGAGGATCAATAACGGTTTAAATAACGACTTAACCATCGCTAGACATAATCCAATGTTTGATCAACCTTATGATGTATTTGAAAGCGACTAAGAGTCGCTGGTCTATGTGAACTCAATACGATCATTCTGGCATTGTACGAAGGTTGTAAATGAACGCATCTGTACATGCTAATGGAATTGGCAGGATTTTGTCGCTGCTCGGTACACATTTTAGTAAACGCGTTAATGTTAATTGACATTGTAATGTGTTGATAAACACCTGGATGTAAAGGTAATCTTCATGGGCAGCCCGCTGGGAGAATACAGGCGAAAAATTTAAGTCGTACGTGTAATTTAAAAATGTGTATCTTTTGAACGCGAGTTAGAACGTTATTTTTCTGCCTAAACAGTTACCGTTACTTCAGGGCTCGTTTTCAATGCTGTCGCATCATCTTTAGTAATATTGTTAATACTAAACTTAAGACTAAAGAACTACGTGTTCGGGCGGGTGTAGGGGCGTGGTTGCGAAAGCACAAAGTTAGGAAATATTGAAGAACATTATCATTATACATTGTAGCTTATTATAATCGCAATGTCTGTCTGTGTGTCGCGCGAAGGAAATTAATTTTTTTTTTTTGCTCTGAAGGATTATTGCAAAAGTATGTATAAATAAAAATATTTTTTCTGTTCTCTATCCATCAATATCTTCTACATTTTTCCAAACCATCGCTTTTCTTCAGGTGTGGTTTTGCAAAACTGCCAATACATTAAAAAAATCTAATGTTTACTTTCACAAATATGAAAATTGGTAAACAGTAATCCTGCTGCCCTATTAACACTCCCGTTCTGGAACGGGGCACACAACATAACTCCAAAAATCTTATTTTTAGAGCTATTTATTAAATATTAATGATATTGAGCTGGTATTCATTGTAATCGTCATAAATATTCCAAAGAATACAACGCGCAAAAACATAAAACAACAATGTATAGTAAGACAGTAAAAAGTAGAGATAATGATATTTTTCCATAATCATTAATTCCCCTTACTAGGTAACGGCAGAC
Source organism: Eubasilissa splendida (assembly GCA_031772225.1). Classification (NCBI taxonomy): domain Eukaryota; kingdom Metazoa; phylum Arthropoda; class Insecta; order Trichoptera; family Phryganeidae; genus Eubasilissa; species Eubasilissa splendida. Next base: position 4,189,328 of record CM062858.1, on the reverse strand, counting down.
ATGACGTACGTATTCGGATGAGTTCGCTGACTTAGGGCATGCACGTGCGCGGTGTGTTCGCGAACGCGACACGTCCGGCTGCGTCATTCTCATAAATGATGACACTTCAAAATACTACGGTCTCTTATAAAATGACGATAAATTTAGTAGTATCTTGTTCGCATTGTATAAAAAATTTTAATAAAAATATGATAGAACATGCTCAAACCACACTAATACTTCATTAAAACGCAAATTTAAATGATGTCCTCGATCCTATTTTGATCTTCCGGTATCCGGAGGTTAAAAAAAATCGCAGAAACCGAACATCAAATGTACATCTTTCGCACCCGTCCTAAGACGGGTTTCAAATACCTAGTGAAACGAGTAACAAAAGAAGTCAGCAAGAAATAAATTATTTACTTCTCAGAAAACAAAAACAAAACAAAAACAGAAACAAAAACAAAAACACTCTAAAACTGGAATAAGAAAAGTTATTGAATATTTACGATTTGCAATATTATTTTATATTAGACTTTAAACTGTTTTTGTTGTAACAGAGGTGAATATATTATAACATAACATGATAAACATAAGATACAATTATATTGCATAAGTATATACTCGTAGTTTATTGTGTGGGATGGAGTAGACTCCACCTCTGATATAAACAGCATTGTCCTGGCTACTTTGCTAGACTGCCGTCTGTGTCAAAGTAGCCAGTTTTTTTCGTGCCGTTGTGGTGTTATTTAATTCAAAAAAGATAAAGATTCGTCAAGAATAAAAAAAAAATGTAGTGAGAGTGTTGTAGAACTAGTGAATTATTAGTGTCGGCACTGTATAATGATTATGTTAGAATGTTAGATAGCGATGCTTCTGATTGATCTCTATCCAATTGTGTCCATATTTGTGTAATTTTTTTGGCACTGAACGATTTCCAGTTGGTGTTAGTGTGTTGTACAGTTTCGGAGCTAAGAACATGTAGAATCTTTGATAAAATGTCGTTGTCGCTCTCGGAACTGGCGGGTAGAGATGTTCGTTGTTTATCTTGTGTTGTGTCCATGATTTAATGCTTGGGGTGAGTTGTCTGCATGGAAATATTGAACGAGAAATATATTTGATATTAAATCTTTAAAAAATAACACACTAAATTTGTACAATATACTGATGTATGATTAACTGTTTGTATTTCAGATGTGTGAGCGACAGACAGCCTACTATCGGAGGTTAACGAAAAAAAATACATATACCAATGATTGAAATTAATAATAAAATAAAAAACACCAATTGTTTATTTGTGTATACACACGTGTACATTGTTTTCGAGTCTAAATCTGAAAATATAAATCTAAAAAAAAAAATATTTGTTTTACTTTTGCAAAAAAAAAAAAAATCGCGGTCGGACGGCCGAATAGCCCAGAAATCATTCTGAATATTCAGGCCTATTCTCAAAATTGCAATATTGAAATGAAGGTGATTGTTACACCAACCCTCAAAAATAGACAGATAGTTTTGACAGATTATGGTACGTTTATCTCCCTCACTCCCTCACTCTCTCCCCCTCTCTCTCATTCAAATATAACACTATTTTTGAGGGTTGGTGTAACAATCACCTTCATTTCAATATTGCAATTAGTTGCATATTAGTACAAAGGTTTTATCTTAATTAATGTTTGGAAAAAAAAATCTAATGTTTTAAATTTACAGAGGAATAACAGAGACACAATAATGTTGGAGGAGCAGCTGTGGGAGGGGATGATTGACAGGGAGACATTGAAATAGGGAATATATTAAATAGCGGGTTGTCCGTAAGGTTTAATTGGTTGTTAATTGTATTAAACTTAGTGTTGAGTGATTTATTTGATTTCTAGAATTTATAAATTATCCAATCTAAGGCTTTCATTATTAATGTGTAAATTAACAATGCCACATTGTTACCTGTCTCTAAAAGTTGTCATCCCTATTTCAATCCCCCTCCCCCTTCTTTTTTTTTTAAGAGGACAGCTGGAGGGGGGGACCCACCCTTTTCCGGGACCGGTTTAGTAGCTAGGGCTTCCTTGTCGGTCTCACTCATAAAAGCTAATAAAAATACGCAACTTTAATTCAATTACATATTTGAGTATAAGCAAAACGAAAAAGGGGCAGAAATGCAATGTGGTTCTTAGCAATTAAAATTAAAATTAATGTGAAAATGAGGTGCAGTAGTTCAGGGCAGACACTCAGAGATGCATTCATCAAAAAACACTCCCAAAAGAGACACAAAATGGATTAAGTCACACTTACACAGACAGACTAACGGATTTCAATGCCCCCCCCTGTTCCCCACTATTAACCAAAACTCCGCCTACACTCCGTAATGGATGTCGTTTAAATTTTATGGAATAGTTCAGTTGTACGCCAGTCCTGACGAAGATACGTTAGTACAGAGAGCGGTTGACGTAAAAACAACACGGTGGTTGAAACAACGATAGATATAAATACAATTTAAAATGGTTGAGAGTCTACAAAAGTCTAAAAGCAGGGCGTGTATTAATTAACAAAATTTTCATAGCTTTTTAGAATATTAGAAAGTAAAGTTGGATTAGTTCTGTTCCGGCAGTTAGTTAGGCTAATACCTTCTTGCGCCTATTCAGAGTTCGCTTTTGTTATGTATTATTCTCGTATAGCACAATTAGAAAACATATATTTATTACAATTGGTTATGAATTGATTTAGGTTGGTTCCGGTATCATCGTACCACAGCCACACCTGTACAATATTTATCACTACTGTATCAATTTGACGTGAGACTCGTTTTCATATTGATTGCAGATATACTAGTGCAACTCACTGTCCACAGTAAGCGCAGCAAGCGCTTCCAACACCGTAACGTATCAAAGGCCTCCGCTTTCCTTTCATTTGCTTTAAGGGTCCACGATTCTTCACACACGTGTAGAAATATTGAGATACATCAGACACTGCATAAGCTTGACTTGCTCGTTTTAGATACAGCGCGTTCCTTCCACGTCCTGTGTACCCGCACGTCGCTCAATTGCCGGTTGTCAGCTTCGGTCGTCACTAATCACACACCGAGATAATTAAACTCCTTAGATAATTAAAACATTTAGAAAGGAGATCAGTTGTTAATTGGACAGTTGCCCTCAACACGGTATCGAAGGGCATCACACCGTTGAGAGCTATCGTTATGTACTGTAAATATGTAAATGACGTATAATAAATTTCATGATTTCACACAAAGTGATATATATTTCAAATACTAATTCAATGTATTAATTATAAATATATACATATAAAATTGCTATATTGTTTTTGCGCTACCGGGATTCGAATCTGGATCTCCATTTCCAATCCGGGGAAGTACACTGCCAACTGTGTTATAGCGCCGGTATTTTACATGACAAATTTTCGAACCTATATGTTACACTTTTTTCAAATTAATACATCTGCCGTTCCATTATTTGAAAGCCATCTAAATTGTTTGTACGGAATCACAAATACCTTTGTGTATTTATCAATTCATTTTTTATTAAATTTTGGACACATTGATACAACTTATATTATCAAGGAGAACACATTCTTATTGTGAAGTTGTAATTATTCAGAACATAGGTTATAGGTTATGCTTACTGCTAGTCTCTGAGCGGTCATGATCTCATCATCTGTCGCCGATTTCTTGCTGCTAGGCCCCAATGTAAAAACGGTGTTTTTACGTATTAACTTTGAAATATATATATACATTAATATGTCATAATTTGACAGTTTTATTATAGATAAGAAACTGCGACCATAGAGTGCGACGCGATATGACCATGAGATGACAGATGCTCAATACATTTGCCAGCCGTAATACGATTTCGCGGATATATATATACGTAGTATTGTTGAATATATAAAAGAGAAAACATTTAAGTAATCTTAACCTAGAGATATTAAAAACACGTTATTTTGTGCCACGATCGCGTCTCACAGGCGGCCATTTAAGCAAGCCCAAATCAGAGAGTCATAGAAATAGACGGGGAGACGTAATATTATGCCATTTACGATTTCAGCGAGTTTATTGTACAAGTTTACAATGGATTCTTAACGCGAGGTATGCGATGCGAGTTGCTGCTGGAGCGCGAATCAGGGGAAGACAATTAAATCATGATCTTGTTCTTCGTCTTGAATCTTGACACTGTTAGATCCAATCCACTTTAGCACACTCCTGGAATGAACTATTTGTGGAAGCTTTCATCAAATATGACGATCTTGTTGGTGATGAGATGATCCATCTTAATCTTCACTAGTTAACAGAACTGCAGACTAATAAAAATTCATTGAATATTTTGATTAGCTTTAGTTAGGTTTAAACAAGTGTTTGTACATATTTGCATTAATACAGTTGTTCACTTTAACGTTGACCGGTTTCGACACCACTGTATCTCCGTCAGAACGAGCGCACATTAACTAATACATAAAATATATTGTGCGTCCACACTACTACGGAAGGCATAAACATACATACACAGGAAACACCATGAAGATGGATTCATTAGTGTAGTAAAATAGTATACAACTCTGTTATTATTCCTCATACTGCAGCAGCATTTTGGTTTTGGCTAATGAAGAAGAAATGCAAAATAAAGCTATGAGAATAATACTCAGAAAAAATAGATACACTCGGATCAGTGCAATGCTGAAAGATCTGAATATGATGACCTTTACACGAAAAATTGATACAAATCGACATGAGCACGAGCATCGTACAAGAGGAAGGGATAGACTGAGACTGCCATTCAGGAAGAAGGGTAAATCTCAGAAATCGGCGATGTATGTAAAACGTAAGAAAGTAGGAGAAACTGAATAGATTTATAGTGATATGTAAATGATAAGTTTAAGTATAAGAAAATACTTTAATCTTGTTTATATCAGAGCACATATAGGAGTGCTTATGTATTTATGTATGTAAGAATTAAATACATAAATAGTTACATTGGAAAACATAACATAACACAATTGAAATTGTTACATTGGACCCAGCCTCTCGAACGCGAAGGTTCTGAAAACGGTCCAAAAGCGTGTTGTTGAAATTCCAAAATATGTACTTTGCCATCCGTGCGACAAAAACAAACAGAGTCCCCCCCCCCCATCGGGCCAATGGAGAGCCGCCCTGGCGATAGCGGCACCGGTCGCAGCCTGCAGCCACACGTGTGATGCTGGTCGCGGTGTTAGCACACGCCTCCCGATAGTCTGCTCCTCCGAGTTCCACAAAGCGCGGGAGACCCGACAGAACTGTCATCAGAAAAACAAACGCGCGCGCCCAAGTCCACGGTTCAAATTTCGAAAAGCGAAGGTGCTCTGTTTCAGTAATTCTTTTTTTTAAAATTCTGACGCGCTTTTGTGTTTGTGTGTTTTGTGACAGCTATAAGAGACTTATTATTGACAAGGTAAATGTAATTTAATGCGTATATTATTTATTATATTCATTTTTTTATTTATTTTTACATGAGAGTCTACATAACGTGGAGATTTTTTATTTATTTTTAATTAAATTTAAAAATTCAGTTTTTTAAACAGTTTAATATATTTATTATAATTTGACTTTTTAAAATAGTTTTTTTCTTTACCTAAACTAGAAAATGATTCCCTTATATTATTTGTCATGTCCGTTTAAGGTATCATATTAATACGGCTAACGTTATTTAATAATATATAATAATTAATTAGTATACACATAATAGTACATACGATTTTACTATTTAGTGTAAACGAATGGAAAAATAGGGTTACATTTAAATTGGTATTTTAGCGAAATTTAGTATGTAGCCTCTCTTCGTTAATTCGTCCTACATAGTCAAACCTTTTTAAATCCTATACAATATATGTTCATACCAACAATACATTCGATATTAATACCAATGTTCATCCTTTAATCTAAGGTTTTGCACATATAAACGCCTTATTTTCACTGTATTAGGAAAAATTTCATTCCTCTTAGTATCAATAATGACGGTAAAATAATAGTTTTTTAACCTTATGATAATAATTTTAATTGAAACCATATCAAATTAGGCATTTTTTCTTTCGTCTATGAGTTTGGATAATAATTAATGATGTTCCACATTCAAATTTATTGTGACAGATTCGAAGTTTAAAATTATTTACTGATATATTATTATAGTATAATTTCGTTGCTGTGCGACATGCACGGACGCGGATACGCGGAGAGTAGTAAGACGATATACGGTATACATGTAGGATAGCACTACGGAATGACAATGCCTCAACAAGAGGGAGCAGTCACTTTAAATAAAATTCGGTAAACCTTAAAACATCTATTTTTAGTGTTATGCATTCTAGGCAACAGGAGCATCAGCCCCGATGATGGACCCTGTATTGGGATCCGAAAGGTCGGATACACACGGCAGAATAGCCCAGAAAACTTTATACAGTAGATTCTGAATGGCTGTAAACCTGAGCGCATATATTTGGATATAAAAAGGCAATAAAAAAATACTGGGTGTGACACACTTAGAGCATAATATAATAATGGAAAATGTTCAAGCTATATGTGCCCAGTGTCAACCATGTCAGAGATATTTGATTTTTTTTAAATACGTAGTTATGCGATTATCCAATAAATTTAAATATTTTATCGATTCCATATTACATATCAAATATAAAAAAATAATAAGTCATCGAACTTCAAATAGCCATACAATTTTTTGATAGATGATATAGAGCCTGATGCAAAAATGTAAACTAATGAGTCAATTTCACAAGTATTTATTTCAAAACACGTAGATTTAAAGCTGATTTCGTAAAAATCTCATAAGATTTTCCGCAACACTACAGAATTTGTACATACTCTTTGAACATTTTCGACTTGTAATTTAGTCAGGTATCCATTCACAACATAATGTGGACGGGGTGTGTTACATACTGTATATGTCATTCTATTATTATTTATAAAAAATTGTATTTACAATTACCTAAAATTATTATTACGAAGTATATAAATACACGACATTTTTCGTATTTCTCGGTTCAAAATCCGATTAAATTAATTTTTTATATTTTATTTTAACTAATACGCCGCTAGGTATTTTAGGATTAGAATATTAATTATAGTAGAGGCATGTCACCGTAATCAGTGTAAAGTCGAGGTATCTCAATAACCTGTTTTATGAAATTTATAAACCTATTGGCAAGACATCAAACGTAGTGATACAATATTATGAATAAATTATCGCAACGTTTAAGCACCAAGAATCTGAAAAGGTATATAACTAAAAAAAAAAAGGGCAAACTATTAAGGAGAAATTAGTCCAAAAATAAAAACTACTAAAAAAAAATTCTTATGTAAATGATTTTGTCGGTTTGTTCAAACAGGGCATTATGTTTCATTCTAAAATTAGAAAGATATACATATAAAATCAATTTTTTCGAAAAATATTGTCGTTGCATTAACCGATTATGCTACGCCAACACAGTGAGTTGATGACAAATTTTCGAACTTTCATGTTGCACTTCCAAATGTGATGTTTTATCTCAAATTAAATGTATTAATTAGAAAGATATACATATAAATTCAATTTAATGTAAAAATATTGTTGTTGCGCCACTGGGATTCGAACCTGGATCCCTTTACAAACCGGGGAAGGTGCATTATCGAACTGTGCTACAGCGACATTATTTTTGACGACAAATTTTCGAACCTATATGTTTTCAAATCAATACATGTATCGTTCCATTATCTGAATGAGCCATCTACTTTGTCTTTACGGAATCTCAAATGTCTTTGAGTAATCCGATAGCAAACGCCAGAATTAACAATACATTTTTATTGAATTTTGGACATATTGTTCGAAAAAGGTATTTGAGATTCCGTAAAAACAAAGGCTCTTTCAAATAATGGAACGATAAATGTATCAATTTGAAAAAGGTAACATATAGATTCGAAAATTTGTCGTTAAAAATAATGTCGCTATAGCATAGTTGGATAATACACCTTCCCCGGTTTGGAAAGAGATCTAGATTCGAATCCCGGTGACGCAACAATAATATTTTTTCGATAAATTGATTTTATATGTATATCTTTCTAATTAATATACTTAATTCATTTTAAAAATATAATTTCATTTAAAAAAATACTACATCCACCCCTCAAAATGTTCTGATGAATAAGAAGAGAAATAATTAGTAGTTTTGCGAAGATTATTTTAGCACAAACAAAAAGGTAAAATGATTTCTGAAACATCTAGTGCTCTTTTCAGCCACGGTACCTTCGGAGTCAACCCTGTAAGGGATGAACCCCGAACAGCAATACCCGGAAATATAATAAATGTGACTGGCTCAGTGGCGAGAGGCACGCTTCAACAATTAAACGTTTAGCTCCATTGGACATTACGGTCCGACGCTTTTAAAGTTGCAATTCATTCATTTATTTACGCGTATTCTGATGTAATCTGTTTTTAACTTGTTTATTAATATTTTCTAAATATTGGCAATCTTGAATCTTGTCTATATACAGGGTGTAACAGTTCTAGTCCGCAATATTTTGTCGGCGAGTCTACACTACTTTGAAATAAATATTATTATTATAAATTGAACCAGATTATTCCGTATCTTCAGATCCAAAATCATCTAACAAAAAGCAGTCTGCACACTCAAATTACATGATCTTTTATTTTTTGATTCAATATATAATTAAGTATCAATAAAGTATTTCAATTAATCTAGGTGTGTTCCAAACTCAATTGTTTTTTTTTTTTGCATAGTTAAGCCCTATTTTATCAATAGCAGCTCTGATCGTTTTTGGAACATCAGCGGGGATCTTATCTTCCACACAACCCCAAAGAAAAAAGTCCAGAGGCGTTAAATCGCACGATCTGAGCGGCAATTGATGTCTCCGAAACGATAAATCTCCCGGCATGTGCGGCACGTAGCCCCATCCTGCTGAAGATAAAAAATTTCACCATTTTTGTAGTTGAATAATTACCACATCACAATAAGAATGTGTTCTTCTAATAATAAAGTTGTATCAATGTGTCCAATTCTGGCGTCTGCTATCAGTTTACTCAAAGGTATTTGAGATTCTGTAAAAATAAGGTAGATGGCTTTTTCAAATAATGGAACGATTAAATGAATTAATATCATAAAGGTTCAAAAATTTGTCGCTTAAAATATTGTCACTGTAGATAGTTGAATAATACACCTTCCCCGGTTAGGAAAGAGATCCAGGATCGAATCCCGGCGGCGCAACGACAATATTTTTCGATAAAACTGTTTTTATATGTATATCTTTCTAATTAATATATTTAATTCATATTTAAAATATCACAGACCATCTGTTCTGACAATAAGAATGTGTTCTTCTAATAATTTTCACAATTTTTCTCATTATCATTATTGGTATAGTTTTCATTTGACAGAAGTCACACACGACGTTTCTAAACCTGAAAGATGTCAAAAATATTGCGATGTTTAAAATAACGGTTATGTTTGAATCACCCTTTTATAATTAAATTAACTCATCAGCAATCTTCTTGTCCTTTCAAAATCTTTAATTCCTATGAAAATATGTCGTAAACGCATTAATTATGAGGTTAATGTGTCATCGCATCACTGAGTGCACTTTTCTTTTTATTGTGACATTACGTTTGCGCTTCAAGGCGTGGTGCACTGTCCCGAACAGCCGCTCCCCCGACCTGTCAGACTGCACCAGCGGTGATGGATCGCGCAGGAAATCTCCAACAGGCGATACAAAGTTTGACGAGGAATCTGACGAGACAGACTGATGTACGGAATCAGGGTTCGTTCTGTGAAACTATAATCTCACACATACAGCTGAGAATGGAGCCGAAACGTTGCAACACACGGCAAATTGGCCGAAAAATTCAACACAGGAAATAGACGATTGATGCGTGGATGAAACTTTGATCTCGCATCTCGGAGATTTGATGTATTCTTCAATTTTTTAATTATCTATTAACAGGTCGTTAAATAACCCTGATAAATATCCCTTATGATGCTAAAACAAAAACGCGCGTTCCGGTGCTGTCAACTCAGTGTACATGTTGAATTTTGCGATTTTCAAGTCTGATTAAAATGTATATTTCACATTTATTACTTATATTAATGATTAAAATAATAGTGAATATCAATTATTGTGTAAAAGTGCTAAAAATGAAGAAACAACATTGATAATTAAAAATGACAGCATAAGATACGTCTAACTCGGCCAGCGCACACTTTGTCACTAAAATGACGATCGGCATCCGGCACACCGCGCCCCGCGCACACACGCACATATTGACAAATTCACGTCAGGTTCGCGAAAACATTTTTTATTGTTGCGTATGGTAATTACTTATTTCATCCAATACATAAATATATTACGAAGGAATACCTAAAATATGAACTCTGTATTTAGTATATTTACAGAGATATTCACATAATCAGAGGCAATGTCAACTCATTTTACATCATCGGAGAGAAAAGGTTAAGGTATAATTTAAAAACGTTTTAATACCATATTATAATAATACGTATTATATGTATTATACGTTCGAACGACTATTAACCGTGTATGTATAATCCGATAATTTGTATGCAATAGGTAATGAGTTATAATACTGTCCTTTACCCGCTATCGAGACGAGCCTCATTCGTGTACACGTCCTGTTGTAATGGACTAGACTCCATATTGTGAAGACGTTATTTGATTGCATGTCACAACACGCAGAGTCGCGGTTATCTATCATAGTAGAGAGGGCAGCACGAAGGTCGGTATCAAATGAATGAATGCGCCATGGTAGCGAATGTAAAACACTACAGAACCGGTTGCGGGCTGGAGAAATTCTGCGGTGTAACGCCTGTTATCATCGTCAGTCGTGGACACACAGTCAGGTGTTTGTCCCCGCTTGCTGGCTAATGGACCAGAACAGGGCGAAGGAAAACCAAATAGCCGTCCGGCAGAAAAACCACTTCTCGTATCAAATAAATTATTGCATTGATATCAGTGATTGAAAACTGTGTCTGCGATCGGCGCTTTACCATAATGTCACAGTTTTTATTTTATTTATTTATTTATTTATTCAAACAGTCCAAATACAACTGTACGATGGTTCCCCGACAATTGAAACCAATCACGAAAAAATATACAATATTTTTAAATATATGAATTAGAAAGATGTACGTATAAAATCAACTTTATCGAAAAATATCGTTGTTGCGCCACCGGGATTCGAACGTGGATCTCTTTCCTAGCCGGGGAAGGTGCATTATCAAACTATGCTACAGCGACAATATTTTTAGCGACAAATTTTCGAACCTATATGTTACCTCATACATTTAATCGTTCCATTATTTGAAAGAGCCATCTACCTTATTTTTACAGAATCTCGAATACCTTTAAATTTTGGACACATTGATACAACTTTATTATTAGGAGAACACATTCTTATTGTGAAGTTGTAATTATTCAGAACAAACGGTCTGCGATATTTTAATACAAATTAAATGGATCAACTAGAAAGATATGCAGAAAAATCAATTTAACGATAAAATATTTTAGAGATAAATTATTTTTTTCTGTATACATAACATACACAACAGTTTATATGCTCGCTTCCAATGTAAAATAATAGATGTCTCACTAATAAAGAAACGTATTAAAAAACCCGGCAATTAAATTAAAAAACAAATATCAGATATCTCATAGAGATAGAGGTATTATTTATTATATTTAATGGATAAACATTGTATAAGTGTTAGTATGTGAACTCGCTTCTAGTACCACTACACCATCGCCATCTATGGACCAAATTTGATAATTAATTTGACCTTTTTTTTAAATAGCATATTTTTCATCACTATGTGAATCTGATTTTTTTTAAAATTATTTTTAAGCAATATTCTTTATCTGTAAACATATTATACTAGAATACGCCTGTAAAATCAATATTTTCGATTTTTTATATATTTTAGCAATATTTGAATGTTCCCAAGAACACACAACTACTGGATTTTTACCTACAAAGGCACTGTTATTAAACAAATATCAGATATGTCATAAAGACAAAGTTATTTTTTATTATATTTAATAGAAAATATATGTAAGTATTACGGGTTACTATAGCGCAATCGGTTAAAATTCCGCGTCCTAGTTTCATCATGCTTCTCTACCATGTGGAGGAAACCCCCCTACCTTGCATTGTGTATCGTGCAACGGGGGTAGTAGCCACTACCCTTGCAATGCCGGGTTTATCAGCTAGTAGATAATAAATCGAGTGAATATATAATTTAAATTTCTCTATTTAGAAATTACAATTATGCACATCTTTTTTTATTGTATGGCGTGCTCACGCTTGATACGTAGGCAGTAACAGTGACACAGGTAAGGAAGAGTGTAAATTGTGGTTCACCGCAAAAATTGGCAATTTATGGCGCTATCGATATTAAAAACTATCTTTCTGAAGATTCAAATTAGAAATCGCAGTAGTATCGCAAAGAATTTTGAGAAAAAAGAGAAGTTAGGTAGACATATTTGATACTTTTAAAATTAGCAATATTATCTTTGTGGTTAAAATTCATATTTTTATTTATTATCTCTGTTTTATTAACCACTGAATTGAGTTTAAATACATCTACCGGTTTCGAAAAATACCATGTTCTAAAATTTTTTCCTAAAAATTATTCAAGTAAATTTGTATTAAGTAATGATTTGAGTTAGGTACTAAAAAAAATTTTTTTTTTTTATAAATAGATTCTGACAAACAAACAATAATATATGTTTTAGTTAGAAGAAAATGGTATTTTTTGAAACCGGTAGTGTATTTAAACTCAATTAAGTGGTTAATAAAACAAAGATAATAAATAAAAATATATAAATATTTGACGCTGTTGAAGAACTGTGCGTGCATGTCTCGAGAGCTTTATCTGACGAACGGCAAGGCGCAAAAACCATTAATATTAATAATTTATGAACGTACAATTTAAAAAAATGTGACAAATTGATATTAGTCTGAAAAACTATCAATAATTAGACAAAATACTTTGTTTAAATCACTATTTATAGATTATTCTACATGTTTCGGATATCTACGGTATCTTCTTCAGGAAACAATGTATACTGAAATTAAAAAATACAATCATAGATAAAAACAAAACAATAACCTGCAAAGAGGATTTGGTTATTTATAATATAAACTTTGCTTTATAGTTTTGTTTTCATCTATGCTTGTAGTTTTTAATTTCAGTATGCATTGTCTTTACAGGTATTGAAACATGTTGAACTATCAATAAATAGTGGTTTAAACAAAGTATTTAGCCTAATTGTTAATATAAAATGAGGTCACAGAGTAGTTTTTAAAATATTGAAGAAGTGAAAAATTATCAGTTATTTTAAGAAATTGTAAAAATTGAAATACTCAAATAACGTAAACTGTATTGAAAGTCAAGATTATCGAGCATTTGTAGTTTGTACAAGTGTGACCGGAATTCCAGCGGCTGTTCCACGATTACCATTGCACTCACGTGTCCTGGTCACGTGTCTGATTGCGTGCGGAAAATTAAATCTAACAAAATCAAAATTATAAATACACTAATTATAAAGCATTAAATATTTAACATTTAATGAATGCTTAAAAAATACGTAATAAACAAACAAATACTAAGTCTCGCTTGTACGGAATAGATAATAATGACAAGATATATTATTACTTACAGTTCAAAGTATTTTTTTAAATACAAATTAAATGTATTAATTAGATAGATATATACATATAAAATCAATTTTATCGAAAAATATTGTTGTCGCTACTGAGATTCGAACCTGGATCTTACGTGTTACACTTTTCAAATTCATACATCTGTCGTTTCATTGTGTGAAAGCCATCTTATTTATTTTTACGGAATCTCAAATACCTTTGAGTAATTAATAATTAATTTTTATTAAATTTTGGACACATAGATACAATTTATATATTATTAAGGAGAACACGTTCTTATTGTGAAGTTGTAATTATTCAGAACATCTATTTATGACACAGTAAAGAATGAAAAAATAAGGAAAGAATGTAAAGCTGATCTTAATATAGTGAGTGAGATTAAGAAAGAATCACTTAGATTTATATTAGGCAAATGGTTTAGAGTCAATCTTTGATGTTCAGCTCCTGCAGAATGGAGACATGGAGAATGAAGACGTATGTGCAAAATGTGTATCCAGGATCACATATTAAAGGTTTCAATCTGTCTGGATCGTGGAGTTACCTCGTTGGCCTCTTAAGAAGAAAAAGAAGAATATCTTATTTTATATACTAATTAAATGTATTAATTAGAAGGATACACATATAAAATCAATTTTATCGAAAAATATTGTTGTCGCGCTACCGGGATTCGAACCTGGATCTCTTTCAGACCGGAGAAGGTGTATTATCCAACTGCGCTACAGCGAAAGTACTTTTGACGACCTACGTTCTGAATAATTATAACTTCACAATAAGAATGTGTTCCACCTTAATAATATTTTATTTGTACAATGTCAACAAATGTTACCGTTGCGACCAAACACGTGCATTACACTTATACGGAGATCGCATTGCAAACAAATAGCGAACAACATTTCTAACTGGGTCAGCTGGGGTCAACGCACCTTTCAAATTAGGGATAGGCCAGCGTGCCCTACTCTGGTCGTGTGCGCGGACTACACATGTCTGAAGAGTCACTCATGCAGGAACTATTGTATCGGAACCAACCGCGCACCGAAGCCACAAACATTATCTATCATATTTCTGACATGTGAATGTTAAAATATCTAAATCAATTCGGAATGATAGTTTTTGTAAACAGTGTATAAAATGGCGGAAAGTAATCGTAGAGGTGATCCAGAAACGAGTGTTTCAACCATATTTGATGATAGTTCAATTAAAAAATGCTAATGCAAGAGTAATATTAAGAATTTAAGTTAAACTAAATGAGTTATCTTAGGGAAACAGCAGAAGTAACACGACATGAGGGAGACGCTCGACTTGGAGCCCCTACTACTGCATATAGAATTATCTCCATAAATGTGGCTTTGACACGTCTTATGAATGTAAGATGAACGACTATCAAGATGTATCTTATTGACAACCCCGGAAGGAAGGTGGCCCAGTGGGGTGGGTGACCCCAGACGAAGCTGGGATAAGCAATTGCAAAAACAAATTGAATCTTAATTGGTAAAGAAGTATAGACGTATAAAAGGGAAATTACTAAAAATAATCTAATACAAATTAAATTAATCAATTAGAAAGAAAGTGTTGCGTAAAAGCATAGATGCTGGAAGAAACAGGATATTCGGAAGGAGGTTTGCACTCACCACAATCCAGTTCTTCAGACACCTCCAAGGTGGACTGTAAATTTATCACTTTCTTCGTCAAGGGTCCTTTAGAATGCACTGTATAGACGCAACATCTCAATTTAATACTATACTTCGTTTCACAAATTACCGCACCGTTTCAAGGTCGCCTTTCGACTGGCGGCGGCATGCCGGGTGAGGAGAGGGAGAGGAGAGGAAAGCGCAGTACATTATTTTCGTTCAAGAATAAATAAATATATGTCCCAAACAGAAAGATATAGAGAAAAAATCTATCTACCGAAAAAATATTTAGTTGCTACCGGAATTCGAACCTGGACCCCTTTTTATTCGTCATTATGCACGCTGACATAAATATTGTGCTTTTGGTTGAATACAAGGGTGAAATAAGGGTGTATGGGGTGTAAAGTAAATTGAAAAAAGGTCATTAAAACATCCCCAATGAAGGGATGATATAATATGTATTATATTATATATTCGATACATTAAACCTATTTTCTTCTTTCTAAAAAAATACGTCTTATATGATGTGATGTTCTAATTTGCGCGCAAAGGTCTGGGTAGCCTAGTTTGCCGACTTATGGTGATTGGCCGTCTAAATGGACGAATCAGGGATGAGAATCCGACTCCGACTTTTGGTGGGAGCGCTCGAAAATAGGCGCGTCGGTGGAGCCGCGCTCCAGAAGAATATGGCGGAGATTAAGAGTAGATTAATATTACCACGGTGGACCCAGAGATGGATGGTCCTGGTCCACCCGCGGGTTGAGGAGAGACCCCGCTGCAACGAGCAAAGCGGCGGCGTGCGAGCGATGGCCGATAGATGGGCGTTATTGACAAGGCTGAGACGAGAAGGCGGCCGGTCTATCTCCTGGAGCGAGAGATGAATCCTTGTGCGGGCGTGCGGTGGCCCGGGTCCTCAGCTGCGTCGGCACCTCGCGGCCGCGTTGGCTGATATTAGCAATACATAAACTCAGTAAATAGAAGAAATAAATAAAATTGACCTCCCTCAGAAGACAGTTGACCTGAAGAAGGAAGATTTAAAGAACATTTTTCGTGCATCCAACGTCAGAATTAATTGTGTTTTGTGAATAAATGTGAAAAGTAAAAATCAGAATGCCTTTGAATCAATTATCATCCCATCCGAGGTAGCAGGTGACACCAGAGCACTCACACCACACATTTGAGGACCAGACGTGGTCGCTTCATACATGCCGCAAATAAATTCGTCCTGTTCTTTAGAGACGAATCATAACACACACTGCAGCACGGCGCGCGCACGGAGCGAGTCGAAATACACATTCATTCTCATCTTTCGAAATTCTATGAATAGAGTAAACACACAGATACCGGTAACCGTGGATTCTACCATTCGTTCCGTATCCACAAAGTTGAAAGTATTCGGCTTTCGCGCGTACGTATTCAGTTTCACCTGTCAAGGTCTTCGAATACTGTATACGCATTCGTTAACAGCATCAAACGTACAAAAACGACTTTAATGTTTATGGGTATAATGCACAGAATAGCATACATATTACGAAGCGAGCGGATTATTTTGATGAATTTGTTTGTGTTACGCATATTTGAATGTTTGACTTGGATACTTGAAGCCGAATTACTGATTCATTGAATATCCTTCGATTATCTATTTAATTAATCATTTAAATAATAAATAAATAAATAGAGAATAACATGGATACATCACCAACGTGTTCTAACGCCATAAATGAAAATGAAGAATTAGAGTGTATAATCGAATCATTAGCAGTCCAGCACCCCTTCTACAAAAGTCACCGACCGCCACTGTCGAGGACCCAGATTGAGCCAGATCGGTGGCGGCCCCCGTGGCCTCCTATCCTCCAGGGCCCAAAGGCACCGTAACAAAATCAAAGATTTCGAGCGAGAAACCGACTTGCGTCGATGAATATATGTAGGTCAGGGTGTACGAATGGCACAAGCACATAAGCAATGGCAGTTAGCAGACGAACGGAGCTGAGCAGGAAGCCAGGAAGGTCAAGAGAGACGTGTACTATGTAATATGGGCACAATAAACACATCGAACGCCCAGAGATGTGATGCAGACAAAGGACGGTTGTGTTTGGTTTGACTGCGTAATTACTGTATTATATTGTACATTATTAGCACCTAGGAATTCATCACGCATTAAATCATTCCTTCACGATCCATTACGTGTAATTGCGCCAGTGCATCATCAGAACTGAGTCACAGCACAACTAAACACTGTCCATATCCAGTATACAATGTGTCACGCTATCAACTATTCAATTATCAATGTTTTAGCCATTAACTAAACAAATATTAAGGGACATATTACAGACCTATTACAATATATTAAGGGTAATCAGTAATATGGTAAAAAATGTTACGATAAAGGGCTATTTGATCGTTGGTAAAAAAATATTTACTTCTCGAAAGTACATCCCGTAGTAAACTCATTTTATTCTCCGATATCCGATAGTGAAAACGAGAATCGATAGTTAAATATGGCGGACCCTTCACAGCTGTTCCAAAAGTCATCTGACACATTGCTACTTTCAGAGTGCCAGTATACGACATTTAATTATTTATATATTCGACAATATATATACTAATTTAATGTATTAATTATAAATATACACCATATAAAATCAATTTTGTCGAAAAATATTGTTTTTGCGCTACCAGGATTCGAATCTGGATCTCTATTTCCAATCCGGGGAAGTACACTACCAATTGTGTCATAGCGCCAGTATTTTTCATGACAATTTTTTATATGTTACACTTTTTCAAATTAATACATCTGTCGTTCCATTATTTGAAAGCCATCTGCATTGTTTTTACGGAATCTCAAATACCTTCGAGTAAACCGACTGAAAAAAGACATTTATTAATAATACAATATAAAAATTAACAATATATAAAAATGTTGGGAAATTGATCAAATTATAAATAGGGAAAGATGTCAAATACATAGTTTAATATGAATTAAATATATTAATTAGAAAGATATACATATAAAATCAATTTTATCGAAAAATATTGTTGTTGCGCCACCGGGATTCGAACCTGGATCTCTTTCCTAACCGGGGAAGGTGCATTATCCAACTATGCTACAGCAAAAATATTTTTAGCAACAATTTTCGAACCTATATGTCACATTTTTGATATAAAATACATTTAATCGTTCCATTATTTGACAGAGCCATCTAAAATTTTGATAAAATTGATTTTATATGTATATATTTCTAATTAATATATTTAATTCATATTTAAAATATCACAGACCGTCTGTTCTGAATAATTACAACTTCACAATAAGAATGTGTTCTCCTAAAAAATATTTACATTAAACTACAATTATTGTCCTTGCAAGTTTAGAAAATTGATTTTTCGATTTCTTCCGAGGAGTTTGGTTCATCTCCCATAAGATGAGAATCTAAGAAAAATGTCAATATATTGGATATAACACACCAAGTGTACAATATTTTAGCGGTAGATACACACGAATATATTCAATAGATATTAAAAATCTCAGAGTATAAGCATTTTAAGAAAGTCGTCGTTTCGCGGTAATTTCGATGAACTATATAAGAAACACCCTGTAGTTGGAATTGTTGGCTGCGAGGAATGGTCTCGGACCATTGGAGTCATTTTAGTTCACTGGTAAATCACCCGGTCAACCGTTTCAGACGAAACAAAGCCAGGTTCAAGTCGTAAGTTCACGGCACTCTGGTACAAGTCAAAGGTCTGACTCAGAAAGAGCGATACATGGATGTGAAACTTGATTGCGGATGGCCGCACAAGAATGCGAGCGAATTTAGGCGAGTTCAAAATTATTGATTTTTTTTTAAAAATATGAGTGATTTATTAGATTTGTCGTCCAAACCGTACCATAAGGTGTCACTCAAGGATCGGATTTAGGGACAAGAAATGGGTGGATACATTACTACTAAAATATTTTCTAAATATTCAGCATTAACAGTGAAGGTGATTTTTTAGAGGTTTGATTTTTCGAATCGGCAACTGTTTTTCTAACGACAGCTGATTTGTGCTCAGTTTGGTTTGTCACTTCACAATGAATAGATTTCAGTTCGTAATGGATAATACGCATCCGCAGAGACGTCGTACAGTGCGCACTGAAGAAGGTGTTGTTTCTTCAAAAATAATGCCGGCCAGAACGTTACAATCAATGGAGAGCGCTATGGATCCATGATTGCTGACTTTTTCGTTCTCCAATTGAATGGCATTAATGTGGAAGAGCTGTGGTCTCAACAAGACGGCGCAACATGCCGCACAGCGCGCGCCGCAATCAATTCATCGAAGGAAACATTCGATGAGCGCATAATTTCGCGTAATGGACTCCAAGATCGTGTGATTTAATACCTTTGGATTATTTTCTGTGGGGATATGTGAAGTGACTAGTCTACGCCGATAAACCAGAGACAAAAGAAGACTTGGAAGCCAACATTCGTCGCCGTATTGGTGATATACATCCCCAGCTTTATTCTATACGCGAAATCAGAATGGCATAAAATTATCTTTCCAATGAAGACAATACCATGGCCATTACCAAGATGTTTTATGTGTTTTATTTCATTTTAAAGTTCTATATGTCATAAAAAAACATCCTACGTTATTTTTATACCTGCATGCCGATTCTCTACGGTGTTAAGCGGGGAGTCACAATTTTGTATCCTGACTCACGCTAGTGTTGATACCACTAACACTCACGTTACCGTTCATATGTTCACTCCGCGTAATGTCAGTTACATAAACCCGCAAAGAGTTCTGCACAAAAATGCTAGTGAATTTAGATTTAATTCGTTTTGGTTAAAAAAATTAATAATTTTGTTAATTTGTCGTCCAAACTGTACCATAGGGTGATGCTCAAGGATCAGATTTAGGGACAGATAATTTAATGTGTGATATTAATTTAAAAAATTCTTAATATTCAGCATTAGCAGCAAAATTTATATCGGTTCTTCATGGGGTTAAGCAGAAAGACACTTGAGGTGTTTCGTAAAAATCTGTTAAGAATTCTACAACATTCATCCCCAATTTGTTGTAAAGACATCTACCTCATACATATATCAATGCATATAATATGAAGTATACATAATTATAAGGCATTTATAATTTCTTCATCTTGAGTTCTCCACTCAGTCCTTGAAATACAAAATATGATATATTTAAAAGGCACATATTTGTGTGATGCTATTTAATTAAGCAATCGTTATATCTTTTTAGGTGGCGAATACTGAGAAGCCGACGAAATCCATCCACTGGAACATGTCTGCAGAAGCTGAGAGGGCGGAGACCTTAGACGCGAAGAAGGCAGAAAACGGAGGTCCGGAGGGGTCATCTAGAGTCTCATTCATCAAGAATAACTGGTCTACTGGGTTGAAAATATTGGAATTGGTAAGATGTTATGACGCATGAATAAATCAGCAGAACTAATAACAATTATCACACGAAGAAAAACTGCATTTCGAACACATTAAATAAACTCGTTATGCAGGGGACGATAGAATGCAGCATTTATATTTTAAATAACACGAGCGCGTTAACACGCCAATCTTTGCATGTCACGTCAAGCTATAAGCGCGATAACACACACGTATTATTTTTAAAGAAACAACACCTTCTTCAGTGCGCGCTGTACGACGTCTCTGCGGATGCGTATTATCAATTAGAGTATGCGCGGTGCGAAAACGATCCACGGCTATACGAATTACTTGCTAGGTTGGACGATTATATCGATCGTAAAATGGACGCGCACGGTAAGTTTCATGAACAGAACCACCATTTTTTAAATAAATTTGCAAACGTTGTTGAAATGACAAACCAAACTGAGCACAAATCCAACTGTCGGTCAATCAATCAACAACAAAGTAGTTACTTAATTCATGCAGGGGACGATATAATGCAGCATTAATATTTTAAATGACACGAGCGCGTTAACACGCCAATCTTTGCATGTCACGTCAAGCCATGAGCGCGATAACACGCAGGGATTAAAGTAATACTTTTAAAATCATTTTGCCAACTGTGTACGATAGTTTCCAGCTTTCGATAGATACCGTAAGTCATGACCCTCAAAGCCAACCCTTACCGTATGTGGTGTCTTTCATTTCAAATACGGTTGGCAGTTAAAAGGTTGATACCCAAAATGCCCGCGATCTATACATCACTCACAGGACTAATCAACAATTTAAAGTTTGGTCGCCAACCATAATATTACATAAGATGAAGAAATCTAGTAATGGAAGTAAACACACGAGAAATAGAGAGGTTTGGAGTCTTACAAATGCAGTTTTGGTATACGCAGACCGTACTCACTAATCAGGCCATCATCACAGTTCTGTGAAGGCTTGGCCTTCACAATCTGCTGAATAGGATCCAATACCCCACATTACATAATAACCAATCCGTTACAAATTGTAAACAAAAAGAATAAAGTAGTAAAATAGATTCGGAAGCCAGACTCTCCATCTCAGATGCAATGGAGAAATCGCCAACAATAGAAAATGCAAAACTGCCATTTCTCTACGCTGCAACAGCATCAACGTACGAAGTCGTCATTACTTTATTTACACCTGTCGGTTTGCGATGGTCAGACTTGCAATGTACCCAGACGTGCACGAGCGACGTCTGATTCTTGGAGCATTGCATGCTTTACATTGACATGGAAATGTTTTTGTTTCTAATTTTTTAAATGACCGGGGTACACGCTTGCGTTCTACTTTCTACGGCCGTTGAGACAGAAGCGGCCGTTGGTGTGGTCAATTTTGCGAAATTTCATTTCATGTTGTAAAAAGTGCGCGAAAGGTGTATTTGTTGCAAAGGTAAACTAAAAAATAACATCGTCATCATCGTCAGCGACGTAATTTTAAATAATGGACACCAATGCAAGATAGATAAAGGGGATTAGGTTCCAATGCAATATGGATAAAGAAGATTAGGTTCCAATGCAATATGGATAAAGGGGATTGAACTCCAATTCAAGATGGATAAAGGGGATTAGGTTCCAATGCAAGATGGATAAAGGTGATTAGGTTCCAATGCAAGATGGATAAAGGGGATTAACCTCCAATGTAAAATGGATAGAAGGGATTGGGCCCCAATGCAAGATGGATAAATGGGATTGGATAGGTTTTTTAGGCTGTTAGGAGTGCTGATTTTACGCACCGGTAAATTTAAGATGCGTTCAGAAGACGTCGACGGTGATGATGACCTCCACATTACCTACCTTCAGTGATCTGAAAATATCCAATTTATGTTTAATGTAAAAAAAGCACTATTAGCGGCACTCGGCATCAGATTCCCCGGAACATTTCCGGGAATTTATTAGAGTGTGGGTCTCCCGCTGGGGGTTACTGGGACGATACCGGGAAGAATAGTGGCTAGAGAGACTAAACGGAGCATTCTACTGGCTCTCCCTCGCACCTCTTGCGACCTGGACAGGGTGAATTTCTGTCGGACTGCGACCGAGTTCTGCCGACTACCCTCCCCTGTTGGGAGTGCGTGATTTCTATAGCTTCTCTCTGGCTGCCCTGTGATACCGAGTCTCACGTCAAATTGTACAGGTGTGGCTCTGGTGCGATGGTACCGGAGCCAACCTATGATGGTATTGAGATGTTAATAACTGTATGTAATAATTAAAAAATGTAATATTGACCAATGGAAACGATTCCGGGATAGGGTGTAAATAAATATATATAAAACTATAATAAAAACTATTGGTTATGAAAATGCTAGATGGAAAAACGTATATATTAAGTCTGAAATTTAAAACAAATCTAATAATATGATAATTACTCCGTTTCAGATTTTAACCATTTTCTGCATAGGCCTTGCTGTTGATCCTCTAAACTATGCCAGGCTGCCCCAAAATAATATCCATCATGTTGCTGTCATCTACACGGCATTTTCAGGTAATTAGCACCACGTTTATTCCAACATTAATCTCTCGTGAATGGAGTCATTGATCATTCGGCCAGCGAGGTTTTTTGGTCGATTGCCATAAAAATGTGATTTGGTGGTCTCCTGGGACGAGGTCCGAACCCCTAACCGCTCGATCACTAGGCGAGTGTCTCGTCACTAGACCAACACACACGGCATCGTCAGACATGCGTATTTTTTATGATATACTTACAGTTCAACAATGAATCACATTGTATCTTTGTGTGCACATGAATCACATTGTATCTTTGTGTGCACATGAATCACATTGTATCTTTGTGTGCACACGAATCACACTGTATCTTTGTGTGCACATGAATCACATTGTATCTTTGTGTGCACATGAATCACATTGTATCTTTGTGTGCACATGAATCACATTGTATCTTTGTGTGCACATGAATCACATTGTATCTTTGTGTGCACATGAATCACATTGTATCTTTGTGTGCACTGAATCACATTGTATCTTTGTGTGCACATGAATCACATTGTATCTTTGTGTGCACATGAATCACATTGTATCTTTGTGTGCACATGAATCACATTGTATCTTTGTGTGCACACGAATCACACTGTATCTTTGTGTGCACATTAATCACATTGTATCTTTGTGTGCACATGAATCACATTGTATCTTTGTGTGCACATGAATCACATTGTATCTTTGTGTGCACATGAATCACATTGTATCTTTGTGTGCACATGAATCACATTGTATCTTTGTGTGCACATGAATCACATTGTATCTTTGTGTGCACATGAATCACATTGTATCTTTGTGTGCACATGAATCACATTGTATCTTTGTGTGCACATGAATCACATTGTATCTTTGTGTGCACATGAATCACATTGTATCTTTGTGTGCACTGAATCACATTGTATCTTTGTGTGCACATGAATCACATTGTATCTTTGTGTGCACATGAATCACATTGTATCTTTGTGTGCACATGAATCACATTGTATCTTTGTGTGCACATGAATCACATTGTATCTTTGTGTGCACATGAATCACATTGTATCTTTGTGTGCACATGAATCACATTGTATCTTTGTGTGCACATGAATCACATTGTATCTTTGTGTGCACATGAATCACATTGTATCTTTGTGTGCACATGAATCACATTGTATCTTTGTGTGCACATGAATCACATTGTATCTTTGTGTGCACATGAATCACATTGTATCTTTGTGTGCACATGAATCACATTGTATCTTTGTGTGCACACGAATCACACTGTATTAACCGTCGGCCAGTGATGTGAATACCTTAATCTTAATTTCGTTCAAATCGTATTTATGAAAAATATCGCGATGTTTCATTTTAATCGGAAGTTTTGTATTTTAAAATAAACTTCCTTACGGGGCCGTGTTGATGAGGTATGTGAGATATATTTGAAATAATATATTTGTCGCTGCTTGAGATTGGCAGAATCGACCCGTGCACACAAAGACCACCTGCGTAGAACCATAAATAAATATGTTATTAAACAAATTATCATAGAAACAAAGCTATTTATATTATATTATATAAGAAAATATATAAAATTGAAAATTGGCTTTTCAGACTTATTCTAGTATAATATGTTAATCATTCGTCATATGTACAGATAAAGAATATAGCTTCCGTATTTTATAAAATAAGATTAAAATTAGTGACATCTATGCTGTTTCAGGGGAATTAATATCAAATTTCAGACCATAGATGGCGACAGCGGTGTTATAGTTAAATATATGGAGGATGATAAATATATAAGATATGGAGGATGATTATGGGTGAAATGGTGAACGTTACATTGTGTAAAGTGATGACTTAAGCCAGCCGAAGACAGGTCATAAGCCGTGTAATACATATACTTCCCATATATAAATAGTTTAGTCTCTATGAGATATCTATAATTTGTTTAATAATAATTAATAAAAATCCAGTAATTGTGTGTTGTTACTGAAAATTTGGACATACTCTGATATTGTTAAATAAATATGTATTCTGCTGTAACTGCTGCACGGGAGATATCACCAGACAATAGACTGACATTGACGTTTGACGTACAACAAGCGTGAAGTGAGGCACGAAATAAATATTATTTTTATCTTAGCGTTGTTTGTCATCATTTCGATTACCGCTGCCGGAAAGAGCTCTACAGTAGACCATCATTCCCGTCTCGGAAAATGTCTCGAGATGATAATGGCTCGCCTCCATTCTTTGCGATCCTGGGGGGCCTTGTTCAGCGCGACGTGTCGCGGAATCCAGAAATTTCTCTGACTCGGTCTGTCCAACGCGTTTAATATCGAATATCTATCGCTCAACGTCCTTTAACATTCCTAGCAATCACTGACATGCCCACAGTACACAAGAATATTTCTCCTGCATATTGTGAAATGCTTTTCTCCGGTAAGACTTCCATAAAGAGTAGACATTTATTATTAGGAGAACACATTCTTATTGTGAAGTTGTAATTATTCAGAACAGACGGTCTGTGATATTTTAAATATGAATTAAATATATTAATTAGAAAGATATACATATAAAATCGATTTTATCGAAAAATATTGTTGTTGCACCACCGGGATTCGAACCTGGATCTCTTACCTAACCGGGGAAGGTGCATTATCTAACTATTACAACTTCACAATAAGAATGTATTCTCCTAATAATAAATGTGTATCAATGTGTCCAAAATTTAATAAAAATGAATTGATAATTCTGGCGTCTGCTATCAGTTTACTCAAAGGTATTTGTGATTTTATAAAAATAAGGTAGATGGCTCTTTCAAATTATGGAACGATTAAATGTATTAATATCAAAAAAGTAACATATAGGTTCGAAAATTGTCACTGTAGCATAGTTGGATAATGCACCTTCCCCGGTTAGGAAAGAGATCCAGGCTCGAATCCCGGCGGCGCAACAACAATATTTTTCGATAAAATTGATTTTATATGTATCGCGGCATGATTGCATTTGCAGTGTAGATTTCATTGATTACAGAAATCGCGTGATAAAAAAAAAATTTTGTTTTTTCCCTTTGTTCAGGACGCCGACAGCTTCTGTCACGGCGAGACCAATTAACATTCCTCGCAACAAGGAGTACAAGGTCACCGGTCGCCAGCCCATTATCCGGCCCAGCGGATCGCTCTTCAAGTGCCGCACTGATGTGACTAATGCCATTTGTCAAAAACAATTGGAACAGTGTTTATTGATTCACGCCCATTGCACGCACTAAGTGGCGCTCGGTAGGCGCGGCCGAACTCGGCCATTATTGTCCGCCAGATGAGTGGACGACTGAATAATCGCGATAAAAACGAATCGAATTTATCGTAATGTTCGAACATTGCCAAGAATCTGACGATAAACAGTCTAAAATATGGACACGATCGTGCAAAGTTTAAGCCGTTCATTTGAAATATACGAAACATTTCACCCAATCGTTTGAAATCATTCAGAACATAGGTCTGTGATATTTTAAATATGAATTATTTGAGACATATATTTGTGCTTGAGCGAGGATGATGTACTGTGCCTTCCACCCCCCTCCCCCTCCCTTCCTCACCTTCCGCTGGGTCAGTCGATCGGCGACCCTGAACCGGTAGGGTTACAAAAACAAAGAGTGAGAAGTGTGTCTACGTGGACCATCTTGCGCAATCTGAAGGTGTCAAGACCCTGACCAGGAGATAGTGTCAAAACTTAAAGTTACAGTCCACCTTGGTGGTGCCAGGAGAACGGGATTGTGGTGAGTGGAACTTCCTTCCGAATCCTGTTTCTTCCGGCATCTATGCCATTACGCAACAAATATATTAATTAGAAAGATACACATATAAAATCAATTTCGTCGAAAAATATTGCTGTTGGGTCTGCTATCAGATTACTCAAAGATATTTGAGATTCTGTAAAAATAAGGTAGACGGCTCTTTCAAATAATGGAACGATTAAATGTATTAATATCAAAAAGGTAACCATATAGGTTCGAAAATATGTCGCTAAAAATATTGTCGCTGTAGCGTAGTTGGACAATGCACCTTCCCCGGTTAGGAGAGAGGTGGCGCAACAACAATAATTTTATTTAATTCATATTTAAAATAAATAATAAACAATAAACCCTCGTTAATACTCTCACAAATAACCTTGAACATCCTTGTACAACCAATGATGTCTCCAATCTTATTTCACACCTAGTATTAGCACACCAATCTAAATTATTTCTCACCCCAAACTAGAATGCTCAATTTCTACAACAATATCTCATCCATTGTCGCTAACCAAGATATATTATTCACGACACAGACGTAGTTTAAAAGAGAAATTGTATTATACATGCTGAATACTGGTTCAAACGTATAATACGTGCAGTGGCGTAACTGTGGCATAAATGGAGGGAAAAAAAAACCCGAGTATGTATTGTATAATATATAAAAACTATGAATATAAAGTACTGCGCCATAATAATATTATTATATAATTGGACTCTTTTTTTTGTTTACATTCGCCCTTTCTTGAAAATAAGTATATATACATATTAACATATGTACATATATACAACTTTCCAAAATTTGATAGATATGTAGATTGATCAATGGGTGTGAATGGTGAACGTTATATTTGTATAAAGTGATCACTTAAGCCAGCCGAAGACAGGTCGTAAGTCTCTATGATATATCTATAATTTGTTTAATAACAGTGCCTTTGTAGGTGAAAATCCAGTAATTGCCTTATGCGTTATGCCTATTTTTGCTTTGTGGCGATGGTCTGATCTCTAACCTGACATAATAGCTGGGTAGGTACAATTATATACATTGATAAGGTTAAGAAATGATTTTTTAAATGCTGTAGAGTGTTTTAAAAATTATTAGTTCACACAGTACGAGCCCCAATGCGTAGTACGCCACTGAATACATGCTTACCGTGAGCCAAATATTCCTCCTCAAACACTGATAACTGTCACGTGTCACGTGATCATTGACCTTGGAGCCTATACACGCTTCTGTATATGTGCGGTAGTTTTAATACCTTGTTGTCAATTTGCAACGTAAAATATTTTTAGAACTTTTTTTAGTGTTTCTAATTTTTAAAACCATAAAAAAGTTTCTTCTGTCACATGTCATTCCCTTAATTATGCCATTCTAGGACTGTCTATCAACCTCTTATATATCTGTATGTTATAAATAAATAAACACCCGACAAAACAGTATAGCTGTATCAAACACGTGTAGCATACCATCCCTGCGTAGAATATATTTAATGGCTGGTAAAAAACACCATACAATTTCATTCAAATCAATTCACTCCTTATATACTAGCTGCAGCATACTATCTTTACGATATCATTTATGACGATGAATTAATAAAAAAATTAACTTCATTATAAAACGGTTGCTAGGTAGGTTAGAGGTATAGAACTTTAAAATGAAATAAAACACATACAAATTATGGTAATGGCCATGGTATTGGCTTTATTGGAAAGATAATTTTATGCCATTAGTGTTTGAATATGATTTCGCGCATCTGAGCTGGCTCGAATAAATCTGGGGACGTATATCCGCAATAACGCGACGAATGTTGGCTTCCAAGTCGTCTATCGTCTCTGGTTTATTGGCGTAGACTAGCCACTTCACATATCCTCACAGAAAATAATCCAATGGTGTTAAATCACACGATCTTGGAGGCCAATTCACAGGTCCATTACGCGAAATTATGCGCTCATCGAATGTTTCCTTTGATGAATAGATTGCGGCGCACGCTGTGCGGCATGTGGCGCCGTCTTGTTGAGACCACAGCTCTTCCACATTAATGCCATTAAATTGGGGAACGAAAAAGTCAGTAATCATGGATCTATAGCGCTCTCCATTCACTGTAACGTTCTGGTCGGTATTATTTTTGTAGAAACAACACCTTCTTCAGTGTGCACTGAACGACGTCTCTGCGGATGCGTATTATCAATTAGAGTATGCGTGGTGTGAAAACAATCCATGGCTATTCGAATTACTTGCTAGGTTGGACGATTATATCGATCGTAAAATGGACGCGCACGGTAAGTTTCACGAACAGAACCACCATTTTTTAAATAAATTTGCAAACGTTGTTGAAATGACAAACCAAACTGAGCACAAATCCAACTGTCGGTCAATCAATCAGCAACAAAGTAGTTACTTAATTCACAAACCTACCTTCTGATATATCTTCATTTACAGATGTTGTGGCTTTTCAGACATTTATATGTATAATGTAATTATCACTAACGAAAGGGGGGCCAATTAAACCAATATAAATAATTGATCTTTTGTGTTTCAGGGTACATCATAATAAACTCAGTGCTGGTGTTGGGAGGCTTGGCCGGTGAGAGGATGGGATGGAAGACGTCTGTTCTGTTCTCTCTCATCGGTGTCGTTATCTTCACCGCTGCTGGGGGAGTCATCATATATGGTAAGATTAGTCTATATTTAATCATTCTTCTGAGTCAACTTCAATCTAAATTCAATATGGTATTATTCTACGGAATGGAAGCGTGGACGCTTGCCGCTAAGGCGGCTTGAAGCATTTGAGACGTGGATTTACAGTAGAATGCTTAAAAATTGTCAGTACGGTGGAATCTCTATATCAAATGTATCCATATTTTAAATATGAATTAAATATATTAATTAGAAAGATATACATATAAAATAAATTTAATCCAAAAATATTGTTGTTGCACCACCGGGATTCGAACCTGGATCTCTTTCCTAACCGGGGAAGGTGCATTATCCAACTATGCTACAGCGACAATTTTCGAACCTATATATTACCCTTTTGAGATTAATACATTTAATCGTTTTATTATTTGCTGTAGCATAGTTGGATAATGCACCTTCCCCGGTCAGAAAATAAATCCAGGTTCGAATCCCGGTGGCGCAACAACAATATTTTTCGATAAAATCGATTTTATATGTGTATCTTTCTAATTAATATATTTAATATATTTATATATCGCAGGACCGTCTTTCTGAATAATTAAATTCACAATAAGAATGTGTCTTCCAAAAAAAAAAAAAAATTCGTTAATATTTTCGATATTTGTCACTTTCTGCCGCCCGGCAATGCTCCTGATGGGCAAAGCAGAATATGGGCGAAAATTTGGCACCAAATTGTTGCTCATAGAAACCAAAACATAAATGGATCAATGGTAATGTGATTGATACTCATGAAGGTTTTAAAAAACAGACAGAAAACAGGCAAGTTCTCATGTTTTAAATTGAGTGTTTAATATGGAATTAAATATATTAATTAGAAAATATTACTATAAATATCAATTTTATCGAAAAATACTGTTGTTGGCCACCGGGATTCGAACCTGGTAAGGTAGATGGCTCTGTCAAATGATGGAACGATTAAATGTAATTAATATCAAAATTGTACATTATAGGTCGAAAATTGTCGTAAAAAATAATGTCGCTGTAGCCTTAGTTGTATAAAGCACCTTCCCGGGTTAGGAAAGAGATCCAGGTTCAAATCCCCGGTGGCGCAACAACAATATTTTTCGATAAAATTGATTTTATATGTATATCTTTATAATTAATATATTTAATTCATATTTAAAATATCACAGACCGTCTGTTCTGAATAATTACAACTTCACAATAAGAATGTGTTCTCCTAATTGAGTGTTTAATGTTTAAATTGTCTCCTCCTAACCTAAATATTAGTAACTTTCATTCTCGTCCGCTTCTACCACCATGTCTCCTCAGTACAATAAAGATAAAGTTTTGACGAATTAATTGAATTGCAGTTATTAGTTATGGGAAAAACTGATCGGACTAATTAGGGATATAAAGGTTCCACTGTATAAAAACCCGTCAATTTTAACATATCGACATGCGATGAGACATCCAGAGAAGCACCTTCCAATGCTGGGGAAGATTACTGGAAATCGGGACCCTGGATGAAGGAGAATATCATGGCTGAAGAACAAGATTTGGGCAAAGCACGATTTACAAAAATGTCTTAAGCAACGCTCGACTCAAACTGAGATATAAAGCTTTTTTATTTCCTTGATAATATTTTAACGGTTATTGATAAATATCCCCTCACTAGGATGATCCTTTGTCGAGGTGAGTTTTGAGTGTTTATTTGTATTTGTAAAAAAAAATTGATAACTTCGTATATTTTATGTTTCTTTTTTATCATCGTTAAGTTCCCATTTAATCGTGTCGACGTCTGATTTTTTAATTAATTAGACTCGTGTAATTAGTTTCTTAAATATCGCTCCATTTGTTGTATTTTTTATTTCCTAATATTTAACGGTTATCTGTCCAAATTTAGACTTTTTCAAAAATTTTAATAGTAAGATTGTCGGAATTTCAAATTTATTTTGTCCTCGTTCGAATTATCCACAATAATACTACGTTTCCCCGTCAATTTCGATGACTTTCTGGACGTCCATTATGGCTGTATTGTGCTTGATTAAACGGACAAGATATTTAATATCTCCAGGTTGAGATTACTTGAAGGTTTTCTCTTTTATATACATATATATATATATACAATAACAGTACGTAAATATATATCCAATTTTAAATTAAGTGCACATCTTGCGTCGTATCGTAGAAGCAGCGAATGAGACAAATTTCTTCTGTGGTCGCATTGTTAAAGAATGATACGACGCTGACAGCGTGTAATATTTACGTGTGTTTAATAAACATTTATGTAAACATGTGCTCAGTTTTATATTAGTAGTATCATACATTAATTCCAGCGTGGGTTTTGTGTCTATCCGCTAACAAAGGTGGAATAATTTTAATGAATAGGTCAGAATGTCGCCGATTGCTTATATCCTAGTCACTTTCATTGTACCGATTAATTAATAATTTATTATGACATTATTATAAAAATAAATATATAAATGTGCGCTTCACTGTACGGTATTGCACAACTAATAAAACACGTATTGCATTCTAGACTGGTCCAAGTACATGTACAACCACATCTTCCACCCCAGCAAGCAGTACATGGACATGCTCATATCGTCTGGTGTATTTGCCATCTTCAACGCCTTCGTCTATCTCGTGGACGCCATCCTGACTTACAGGGAGGAGCCTTGATTATCATCAGCGCGCATCTCCATCACGCATCATCCATCGTCTCGTACAAATAGTCTATAAAATCGTACCAAGTGCCGGTTAGGTTAGGTTCACTTCACAATGAATGAAGTGCGAAAGTAAGTCGGGTGTGTGAATTTAAATTGTATAAAATCAGAATTAAAATTCACACCGATAATGACGTGTGTAAGGCTATCCGATACTGATATCTGGAGCGAAAATAAATTGTAATATATAGCTACCGGTTCATACATCACAACTAACGTAGTCTCGATAAAACCGTATCGATGTACGATTAGGATACCTTACACACTATACAGACGTATTTAAATTAAATATTATCGAGATATTTTTTATGGCGGTTCACTAATTACATATTAAATACATAAATTGTATAATAAAAATAAAAATAGTACGACATGTTTGACCAATTGCATTATTAGTCAGGCCCCACGACAGGGGCGGACTAGAGGGACAGCTATCGGGATTAGGTTATTTTGTCCTTAGACATTTTTTTTAAAATAGACAAGCATGATGACGAGATCGCCAGGTGAGTATCTTAGATCACTACTGGACCAACAAGCACGTCTGTATGATCGGATTATGATGATTTAGTTTTTTCACACATTTTGTACACATTATTTTAGAGTAGATACATATTAAAAATAATATGAGTCGAAAATGTTCAAGCTGTATTACCTAATCTAATG
The DNA here is from genome assembly GCA_031772225.1 of Eubasilissa splendida. Taxonomy (NCBI): domain Eukaryota; kingdom Metazoa; phylum Arthropoda; class Insecta; order Trichoptera; family Phryganeidae; genus Eubasilissa; species Eubasilissa splendida. Next base: position 4,156,268 of record CM062858.1, on the reverse strand, counting down.
CGTTTAAAAAATGTCGCAGTCACGCGATCATTTGTATAAACTGAAATATTTTATTGATTTCAAATTATATAATGAACACAAAAATTCATTATATAGTTTGTTAGATTTTCGTTAGACTTAAAGCTTAACATGATTTTGTAAAAATTTAATAACATTTTTTCTGTAACGTCACATTCTTGAACATTTTCGAATCGGTATCGTTATGTATCCTTCCATAAAATATTGTGGTCTAGGTCTGTTACACCTGCAGAACCAATTCTTGGACAAATCATTTAAGGGTTCATCGGTCAATCTGTATATATAATATAATGCCGCTTTAAAAATATCTAGAAGAGTATCAAAAACATCAGAGAACGGGGCCCTAATATTTCTGTCGCCGGGCCTGGATTTAATTCAAATTGACATCTGTCTTTTGGTCAAATATTAACTATCATCAAAGCAAAAAAAAAGCTGCTCATCTGACTGAATGTGAACTGAGGGATTTGCCAAACATTAGTTAGTAAAAAATACAATATTTTTTTTGTATAAATAAAATAAGATATGACGCTACAAAGGCTGAAGGGTGAATAAGTAAATTATTAATAAAACTTTTTTTTAAACAAACATTAATATATTATGTTAATGCATTTTATATTAAATTATGCTAAGTATACTATAAATAATAAAAAGTGTACGATTTCTATAAATAATGGAAAATAAATGTATAAATTATTATGATTTTTTTTTTTTAATGTTTCTTAATGTTAATTTTAAATACTAATTAAATGTATTAGATATAGATATAAAATCAATTTTATCGAAAAATATTGTTGTTGCTACCGGGATCGAACCTGGATCTCTTTCCATACATTTAATTATTATTTAAAATATCACAAACCTATGATCTGAATAATAACAACTTATGTTAGCTAGGCTTAACCTCTCTGTGTTGGCTTAGCTTTGTAAATATCTTGTCAGTTAAATATTACTTACTGTGTCAATTTTTTTTCCGTCAGCTGACTATCATTAGGTCGTTGAGGACCCTGACAGATAGTCCTACGTATGCCATTAAGGTAAAATTTAGAAGCGTTTAAGGCAATTGGAGATATAACGTGTTACAAAATACACCTCATTATGACAATAAAATGACAATAAATGTCATGTAAAATAAATAAAATAAAACAGTAATTTTAAAACTACCGCACAGAAGCACACAAGCGCGTGTGGATTCCAAGGTCAATGTAATCAATTCTATGCCTTAGCGTTAAAAGCGTTGGAAAGATGCGTCGGTTTATGAATTGAGCCTGTATCATGAAGTATGAAGAAGATTAATTTAACTTTCCAAGTAGGAGAGATTTAGCCAAGATTGGTAAATAACTGATTTATCAAAAATATACCTACAATATGTTCCATAGACAGTAATCGAAGCTTACAGTTAGGCATCAAATAAGGTTTTCCAAAATTCAACGGTTAAAAACAATTTTTTCCCAATATTTATGCCCTTTCATAATCATTTGAATCATTCGAAAATATCTACAGCGGTCACCGTAATCTAATTTGCAAATGTAGGAATTGTTTTTATCACAAATGCGCTTTAAACTAAGTGTAGTAATAATAATTATCATGCACGCCACTTTGAGGTAAACGAGTATTACGCAAATCGAGGAAAAATACAGTTTTCTCAGTAAACAATAGCGACATCTTTTAAAAATGAGTCGAAACTGTTATCAAACATTGCACGAAAACTGGTGACGATCAGAGTTAACTAAATCGAACAAAAGAGGTCGCACATAAAATGAGATCGCAGTTTTCGTTTTGATAAAAACCGGTACAAACCTACGCATGGAGATTATTTATACGTATTAATTTTATCATATCGACCCCTCATAATAACAAGGTTCCATCTGACACCGTTTTGAGATAGTGAACTCAAAAGTGTTGATTGAATCTCAACATATATAAATGTATATTTTGTTTTGAGTATGCAAATATGATCAGTTTTAAGGTCTTAACTTATTTTTAATATTATCAATGACCACTGTGAGATGAGGGGAATTAAAAATAATTTAAAAACATTGTAAATTAACAATAATGATCCATAAATTGTAATAAATAACTGATGCAGTTGGAACTTTGAACTCTTGTTATTTCTTATTGTTGTTGAGTTGGTGTACATGGAAGAAATAAAGAATAATGGATTTGGAACCCGTTTCACGCAATAGTTAGAACCTTGTATTCTAAGGGCTCGATATACCTAATACGTTTATAATATTTTTAGCCAGTAACAAAAAAAAAATAGCGTTACAATGGTGTTTCTACAAAGATAATTTAAATACCTGTAATAATGTTTATTCCAGCGTGGTCGGGTTGTTTGTGCAAGACCCGTTTCAACATATATTATAAATCATGCATACAATACAAGCAAGATACAAAATAATATTTATGTTAAAAGAAGTAAAAAAAAAAATATGAAAAACACAAATACATATAAACAAAATATAAGTAAGAGCAGGGGCGTGCAATGCACACAAGCAAAAAAAGCTGTGCATTACTAAAAAATCTGGGAAACAAATATAAATTAAATAATTGGAAACATTATTTTTACAATTAGCGCCATCTGTGTACCAGTAGAGACTTTAATTGCTTAGTTCTAAAAACTACCACGACAACTCGCCGCATCGAGCTATTCATATTACTCTGTTTTGTCTGTAAGCTAGTGAAGTACTCGAGTCAAATAATTGGTTATTTACTGAATTGAAAATTTCCTTTCGGTTGATCCCTTTCATATGGACGTTACCTGTGCTGTTTTTTTTTAACAGAATAACATTAGAAAGTGTACTTTATTTTTTACTAATTTGCGAATTTTACTATCTTACTGTTTTTAACGTATTGATTTCATGATTGTTCTTTAAATTTGGTGCATGGATTAATTTTTGATTTGGGAAAAATAAAAAGCAATTGGCAGAACTATTTCTTACGTTAACCTTTAATAAAAATAATTATTTCCTTTAGTTATTACGTGAAGGATTTTCAAACAATAAATTAATCATGTTCAGTCATAGAAAGTGTTCTTAAAAACGTCCATTCATGTTTTATACGGGTAAGAAGGTATTATTTTACGTCAAAAGTTAAACTTTAAAAACACTATTAATAGTACTCTAAAATTACAAATAAATACACGGTAGGGTCGTATAAACGACGGATTTATTTTGTCTCAAGTTGTTGGTTAAACGAAAGTACATATATTATATATGATTGTATAACCTAAATCTATACCTACTGCACGCCACTGAATAATAGATTTGAATAACAACTATTATAATATCTTCTTATGTAATACAGTCCACCGCGAAGTTTCTATAAAACGCAGTTTCGTGTACAATCTACATGTTTTTAAACAATTTTGTTAACAATCAGCCTTTGTTAAAAATTCAAACACGTTTTTGTTAAAATTTAAAATGCGTCTTATTTATTAGAATTCAACCCACTAATGTCCTATTTTCTCGAATAATTTCGACAGCTAAACAATGCATACTCCGAATCCGTACCAATGTTCAGAACCGCATGCAGAATGTTCCCGAACCATCTAAAGCATTCTATTCCTCCAGATGACTGAATAGCCAAATTATAATTTGTTAATCCCACAAAAAAATAAATGAAAACGTCACACAAGTAGGTAATGTACTTACTCTTATGGAATAAATACACTATACACCCCAATAATTGTAATATACTTTATTTTTATCTATATTCTTAATTCTTTCAAAAGCCCGCATCATGTGGCACACATAATTGTACAATATCGACGCATGCGCGATAACCGGTGTGGCTTGTGAGTTGAGACGCCAGGCACAGAAATCAGATTCAGAGACCGGCGACCAATATTTTGTATCGCTATATACCGCTATCGAATTATTATTCGGGCGGCGGGTGTGTCATCTTAATGACAAATTTATTCATCCGCGTTAATTGGTAAAGTGTCATCATCATTATCAGCCGTTTTTATCCACAGCTGGATGAAGGCCTCCCCGAGAGTCTCTCACTTTGAGAGTCTCTCACGCGTATTTCCGCAGACTTCTCTTGAATCTGGATGATTGCATTCTTCCGGCGGTACCTTTCAAAAACAACCAATCCGGAAACAGTAGAGACGATATTTAGAACTCGCGCATGAGAGGCTTTAAACGAGTGGTAAAGACGCGCTAAATACGGAGCATCGAACTATTCTTTAGTCTAAGGTTGCGTCAATTAACAAAATGGTAAAATAAGACAAATTTAAAAATTATGTACTGATTCTATTTTAAATTTTCCAGGTCCCACTCTCGGCGAGACAGTGACTAGTAAATGTGTTAGTATCTTGCGATTATCGAAAACATTTACGATTGTGAGTGTCGACACAGAGACAATAATTGGCGACGTAATACCAATTTACCAGAGCGAGATAGTTTTCACATATGTACACGATGATGATACGCGCGTAATCGTGTATATGAAAGCACGACATATCGTGATTGGTGTAATTAATGTTCTGTAAAAATCAAAGCCGAGATAGCGCGGCTCGATGATAAGACATTACAACTGCAGTCATATAGATTAGATTGTACTATCTTTAGATTAGATTGTTTACAATCGGCAGGGCTAGATTGTGGCCTCAGCACCTTAGGCACTCCCCTAGGGCCGGGTCGCGTTTAAAACCCGGGCTCGAACGAAGCAGAATTGAATAATAAATCTTTTTTTTTTCAATACTCCCCTCGGTTCTGGACTCTGTCATAGAGAGGTCATCTTGCAGGGCAGTTGGTGAAGTCTCCGCCAACATTACGTCTAGAATACATCTAGCCCAACTCCATACGGTGGAACCTCTATATTTGTATGGTTCAATATTCGGCACATTATAACATGATAACAAACAAATGTTTCCATGTTCGTCACTTCCACCGCCCGGCAATGCTGTGCTGGGCCAAAACACAGAATATGGTCGAAAAGTGGCACCTAAATGTTGCCATAGACAACCAAAACATAAATGGATTCAATGGTAATGTGATTGGCTGCTTCGTGAAGGTTTTAAGAAACAGGCAAATCAGGTGCTACTGAATCAACCAATATGTTAGCATTCAGTCGTTGCATTATTTGCAAGAGCCATCTACCTTATTTTTACGGAATCTCATAATAATGCACCTTCCCCGGTTTGGAAAGAGATCCAGGTTAGAATCCCGGTGGCGCGACAATAATATTTTTCGATAAAATTGATTTTGTATGTATATCTTTCTAATTAATATATTTAATTCATATTTAAAATATCACATGTCCTATATTCTGAATAATGACGTCACAATAATAATGTGTTCTCCTAAGAATTAGAGTTATTCGATGTTTAAATTGTCTCCTTCTAAATATTAGTAACTTTTCTCCTCTTCCACTTCTACCACCATGCCTCCGCAGTACGATAAAGGTAAAGTTTTGATATAAAATTCATTCATTTGTGTACTATTTTTGGGGGCTAAGAACGAATTAATTGAATTTCAGTTATTTGTTATGGGAAAAACTGTTTCTATATTCGTCAGGCCCTCAGGAACGGATTAATGATGAGATAAAGAGGTTTAACTGTATTTCATTAATAAGGTGTATTTACACTTTATTCAATTACTATTAAATAAATAAAAGGCCTTATATAATGCATGTATAGTTGATTTTATGCTTGATAATATGGCCTATATTCAAGAATGGACGAATATCGTCAAAAAAAGAATATTAAAAAGTGAAAAAATCATCTGCAAGGCATTGTTTACCCAACATATTGCCTGATATTATTGGTAAAAGGTTATATTAGCATGGAATTAAAAGATTGTTTGCCATCACCTTTATTTTCTTTACTTTTCAGTTCGAGTTAAGGTCAAACTTTACATATTACACAGCGAGATGACTCATATGCACTTTCAACTTTGCTGTTCGCGTTCAAACACACACAAAATGGCTGGTGAAAGTTGTGAAATATTTTTAACAGATATGTACTTTTCGTCTTTCTTTCTAAAATTGGTGCCAAAAACTATATCGGACCGTGGGAGTTGTTGTCAAGGGTATTGACGGAAATGAAAAAAATCAGAACGAGGTATTTTTATTTTTCGAAAGGCCCGGATTTAAAACATCGCCTAGGACCTTGATGCGGATAGTTCGGCCCTGAGTCGGAACGCCTAGAAGCCGTTACGAATCGAAGAGACAGCTAGATACAGGAAGAGAGGGAAACAATGTAATAATTCATCCCAGTTTTATACATGACATAAGAGAGCATTCGCCTCCTCCATCCGCGTCTTCGATGACCTGTGCAACTTCTTATCACAACCACCAGGGGTCGGCAACAAACCATTTTTAATGTATTATTTCTGAAAGATATTAAGGAATTAATATGTGACGGGATCGGAATGCGATGAACGATGCATCAGTCTCCCAATCAGACCTTTGGAAGTCTTTACAAATAATGCAAGGAACCAGTCTCAACTCGGTCATAGAAAAATTGCGGTCCACAACGTCCAACACAATCATAATAACACATACGAAAGGTGACCACAAGACCATTCAGTTTACGTCCAAAATGCGACTGAATGCTTAATAATTGTAGACAGATAGAGCAAAAAGGTCTCACATCAGTCTTGTACACCTCGGTTTGTGATGGGACTTTAGTCGCCCAATACTACTAACCTATTTGGTCTCCATTCTATAAAGTGCACGAATTATAATTAGAAAGGGTTCAGCATAAATTTTTAAGATTTATCAACTTCAAACTGTGTATACTTGCTGAACAATTGATTTATGGTTTTCTAATGAGCACTCTCAATTAAACTAACTCGTCGTATAGAAGAACTTTAAGTGGTTTATTATTTTTATTTAAAATATTAAATGGCAAACTGGACGCCCCTAATTTAACTGAACTGATTGTATACCACGCTTCTGCGCGGAGTACCAGGTCTTCGGTGGGTCTTTTTATACGAATGCACCCACACAAAGACTTCACAGGCTCGGGAACGATTTTGATATTCCGATATTCAATGTTTAAATATAATAGTGATGTTTTTAATGCTGTTCTGAGTCAAAGATGCAACTGATTTTGATACTCAGCCATTCTGTGTCAAACCTAAATTTTTATTATTTTTTCCGTCTTGAAGCTTTATTTTTTATAGTTTGTTTTGCTTATTTTTTAATTAATATTTTTTCTATATATATTCCATGCTACTTGTGTAGCTGCTCACGTGTTTTTATTATGTTTCATACCAAACCTATTTTGTAAAAGCCCATAATGGCGTTAATAAATAAATACTCCCGAGAGAGAGATCTCCATTTCATCCAAGAAGTTTTGACTCTATTTTAAATGTCGGGTTCTACCTTGCAGTCTTATAATGTTGCAGGGGACAGGATTTCAAATTCACGACATAGCTCTGCCGGCTGCCGCTACAGGTCTGGCCCGATCCCTCACCGACGATCTCTCTCTTTTGTTTCACCGCTTCGCGACAGCGGTCTTGCCGGCCAACGCGCATCTTCTATATTTCTTCATTCTATCCGTAATTCTGTATTCTTTGTTTTATCACACTGTCACAATAAACATCAACACGCCATCATCACTCTTTCATTTAACCACCGACCTAACCCCCAAAACGTTAAAGCCTTTCTTCTTTCATATTAAATAACTATGTTCTTGCCAGTGCAATGCTCGCCTTGTGCCTCTGTTCTAGACCCTATCCAGTATTTACTTTATATCTATTCGAAAGAAAAGAGATGTAAATGATCAGTAATGAGAATGGAAATTTAGAATAGATCTCTTCTATAAATTTAACCTATGATAATTTACTACTGAACCGGTGGGGGGAGGACCCACCCTTTCCCGGAACCGGTTTAGAAGCTAGGACTTCTTTGTCGGTCCCACTCACCAAAACTAATAAAAATACACGACTTTTATTCAAAAACATATTTAAGTATATGTAAAACGAAAAAAGAGAAGAAATTTAATGTGGTTATTAGCAATTATCGCAATGTTTTTAAAATGTACAACCTCCAGCGTCCCCTAAGTGCTGTCTTTATTCATAAAAATCATATAACAGTTTTACATACAGATGGAAAATTAAGGTGCAGTAATTCAAGGCAGACACTCAGGGATCCATTCATGAAAAAACACTCCCAAAAGAGGGACAGTGGACGAGACACAAAATGGATTACACGCACAGACTAACGGAGTTGCAAAACACGAGGTATGAAGAGTGAAAGGTAGGCGCGTAGGTAGAGCCCCACCTACGCAGGCAGGCCTAACTATCCACCTAAGGAGCTCCAACGAGTCACCCATACCCGAATAAATCCTAATATAAAACAAGATTCGTCTCATTAGTAATTAGGTCTACATTCCTGAGCGGGCGGTGTCCAGTCAAACCACCAATCATACGTTCACGTGCATCTCTAAGTATATCGCAATTCTACAAAATATGGATAAAGAATATGAAACAAAGGCCTCTCTTACTGACGGGCATTCCTCTCCAATTCGCATTTAACAGCTTCCTGTATTCTTTTTTATATCGTCCATCCAGCGATCTGGGAGACGACCTACGCTTGGGCTTCTAACACCTCTTTTTTCCATCGGTTAAGAGGTCCAACCTATTGCCGTTTCAACATAGTTCATATCGTCATCTAAGATTGTATCCAGCAAGAACACTTCTAGACACCTTAAAGCATGTAGATGATGCTCAGTATGTGTACGAGATCTTTCTTGGCAGTGAGATGATTGATATCATTTTTGTTAGGCTTGTCTGAGTTACGAGAGTGGTCTTATTCAAGATCTAAAGGAATGACAACGGCTTTAGAAAAATTGACGATTTGAGTTGTGACTCCGGTCAGTAACAGCTTAATAGTTAATATGTTTAATATGAATTATTAAACATTCCCATGTGCTGTCAAAATAAAGAGCGGCGGAAGAAGATACACATTTCTCATTTTTGTACATAAAATTGTTTTACTTTTCTACATATTAAGATATTTGAACGAATTACAATGTACGACAAATATAATTTGTATTATGTACACAAATTACACACAACGGACTGTCGCCAAACCGGTCTGGGCATCTGCCATAAAAAAAAAATTGTCTATGCTTGGCGACAACTGCCAAAAATCCCGATAAATGTGAATAAAAACTATAAATAACGTGTTATTGTGAAATGTGACTACGTGTGAGGGGGCTGTTACTTAATAATAATACAATGTCACACAATACATTACAAAATTTAGTATCTAAAAGTGAATATAAAATGCATACTACACGACCATGATGTGATGAATAACCCGACGTTACCAAAATTGCATGCGTAGAGTATCGATCACTTTACCTCTCACATAATAATCCAGCGCTCTACCATCTTAGCCACCCTCCTAATAGACTGGGGTGTTAAATTGTCACGTTATAAGTATACAATGCTGATTTTATTTGTGTTGGAATTTATATATATACTTCATTATTTATACATAATCAACATGAAAATTTACTAATATTAAATTTTATTTTTAAAAAAATAGCGCCCCTCTCCCAGGTGCCTACATTAACAATGAGCTTAATATATTTGTAAATTGTTATTTGATTGCTCGGCAGCGTAGTGTTTAGCATCCCCGCCTGACTGGGGAGATTTTTATTTTATTTATTTAACGGAATTGGTGAATACTTTTTTCGAACCAGAAAGACATTATCTGCAGGGGTAGTGGTGTACGATATTATATATATATATATATATTATAAATTGTTCAAATACACCTAAAAAAATAATTTTAAAATAGCGTAGGTACCTACATAAAATAAAAATATTATTATTCATTATTAAATAGCCTATGAAAACTATATTTGAATTTAGAACTACGCAGATAATATTCGATGAACATTTGACAGCTGTTATTCTACTCAGTTCACGAAAAGTACCGAGAAAGTCGTTGATAAAGTGTTTCGTCCTCAAGTTTCTCATTAATGCCGGCGTACCTATGCATAAATTGTCAAATTTCCTCGAGGAAACGTGTAATTACCGCATAATTGAGCAATTTATATGCAACACTCGTCCGCGAATCTGTCGAGATGTTGCCGGCCATCGCGTTTCAAACGCGCGTGATAATGATCGCAGCGGTTCGCGATTCCTGCAATGTTGGATTGCTTTTATCTCGACATGTTATGACTAACGCAGCGCCGTCAGCTGAATATTTTCAATAGTATGAAATCATTTCGCGGCGAGTGCATCGCGGTACCGCCTCCTCCGCAAACCGACGCCGAAATAGTGCGATGTTCTAGAACAAATCGCCGTGTGAAATGCTCAAAGTTCGTTTGCGACCGTGCCCGGTGCTTCGAAGGTGTCGAAGTGTGTGAATATTGTGAAAAAGGTGGAATTTAGTCGCGATAGACGCGTTCGAAGAAAAAAATATGACCGAGTACCGCTTCGAAAACGTGTATTCTAACATAGACCCGGTGACTGGCAGTGTTGCCGGCAGTGAGAGAGTAATGCTGCAGACGAGAAGCGATTATGCAAAGATGGCGTCCTCGGGGTACCTACCGCGGAGTGTCGGCAGCAGCGAGTGGCGGCCGCCGGGAGGGTTCCGAAAGAGGATCCAACACTTGACGGCGTGGACATTTCTGCTGAAGCTCGCGGAGATCGTGAGTAACTTCGTAATCTAGTAAATAAATAATTCAGATTCGAATACATTATAAATAAAAGTCTAAATTTGTCGAAGGCAATTTTGAAAGGATACAATGTATAGGAGAGAAGTTTTCATTTTTTTTAAAATACGAATTGAATTGATATGTAATATGTAACCTTTTGGTTCTGAAAATGACACGATCAAGGAATCCAAACCAGGTGAATGTTCGGTAAACTAAAGAGGTTTGTGTCTTAGCTGTAAAAAAAATACAATTAAAAAATTATAACTAACCTAACAATGCGTCAGGACTAGTGTTTATTTATATTTGTTGTTTTTATCTGAATATAAACGATAAATAGGATAAGACGCCGGTAAGTCAGTGACGATGAAGGTGGTGGGTCGGGACGGAAACGTACGATTATACAATCTGTTTTATAAAGTGTTATAATTTATTTATTTGTTTGTATGCACGTTAACACTTCGGCACTTCTTACTGTTTAGTAATTCAGAAAGAACTAAGGACATCTGTGTTTTATAATGTTTAATTATTTTTTGTTGATGGCAACACCACTTTTGTAGAGACGGCAACAATATTATTTGAAAATATGACGCGAGCGATCGCATTTGCACCGCCTTCAGTCTACTGTTGTATTTTTTTTACTAATTTAAGAATTCACTTTATACATTGATGTTGGTACCATAGATCCATTACGCATCTCTAGTCTCGCTTTGTATGCCAATTTCTCATTGGCAATAATTAGATTTAGAGCACCGTTAATTTTATTTCCCGCAGTTTCGATATATAATACATAATACATACACGAGAAACATACTTGTCAAATGCTCATTCACATTATTTACCACTGCGTTACCATTAGTCACACAAGGTGCGATCAATCAATGCGATCTTATGTTTATCTATTAAATGTTTTATTGTAAATGCGAGTGTTATGTTGCACCAGTGGCGTGACACAAATGTATCCTGTTACGGACGACGCTAACTAGATAGATATAAAAAAAATTCAACATTTTAGTTTTATATAAAAATATAAACTAGCTTGCTTCACAGTTAATGTTACTAACACCTATATCTCGAACATCGTATAAATTAAAAATAACGTTGGAATGAATTCAGTCTGTAGAATTAGTAAATGGTGGCATTGCGCGCAGTTTTCAGTCAAGATAATTTCCTTTCGAATAAACATAGCGTAGTAAGAAACATTTGCTTGAAAACTACAGAATAATTGACAGACGTAAAAATCCCCATAATATAATAAATAAGCAAATTGTCTCGCAGCAACTATGATGACGCTGCACACAAACGACTATTAACGACGGAATTAAAACTCTAGCCGTTGGTTACGTTAATCCGTGAAATGGCAATTAGAATCGTATAGGATGTTTTTTTTTCAAACGATAAAGATTGGATAGGAAGAGGTCCAGATTCAAATCCCGGTAGAAATTGATAGCTAGTTGATTAATTTAATTTGTATTAATTGTTTAATTTATATTTATTTCCTCGACTTTTTAATAGTGGACATTTTTTTTTTTTGCTTATATGCAGTGCACGCCCCTGTCGAATACCTCCAACTCTTCTACCAGCAATATAATAGTTTTATTTATTTGTCCTTATGAGCATTATTATCCTCATACTCGAGTCAAATTACAAAGATATTTTTACAAAAAAATCTACAATCGAGTCCCCAAATAATTATTTTAATCGGAAATGGAACAAATAAAAATTATCGATACTGAATGGAGGCGCGCGCGCCTGTTCACAAGCGCAGACATCTACAACGACAGCCGGCATTGACTCAACAGATAACTAACTAGTTTAGAATGTGACACTTTGTGACCATTCCGAGTCGAGAGATATAACATGCAAGATAAATCAGATCTGACAGTGAAAATAATGATAATACGGAGATTACCTCGCTTACCACGCAAACATTTCACGACAATCCCCTGATTTACTACCTATTGTGAATTATACGTCAACATTCAACATGATTCGTTGTATGTCACACAAGATTTAAAATGCAATGCTCAGAAGGCTATACACTCAGAGTAATGCACCGCCGTGACTTCCTATCCTTTTGAGCCACTTTTTAGGGAATTTCAGGTTTTGGATATAAGACGGTTGAGTCATAAATAACTTCCGCCCAAGTAGATTGTACCTATTATTGTTGCATACGCACCGCACACGATTGGTTACCCAGATAAGGGATTTTTGTTTTCGTTATGCGGTTAAAAGTTTAGTTAGTCTTTAAACAACAACCTAGTGTTGTGTACGTTACATTAAAAAAAAAAAAAATTACGTTAAAAATGAAGAATCAAAAAATACACGCCACTGCTCAATAAATATACAGTGTGCACGGTGAAGGAGTGATAACCGATCGAAGAGTTAGAAATTGGTTTGTCAAATTTCGATCTGGAGACGCGACCTTGAAAGACGAACCGATGGCGACATTTTGATGTCAATATTGAAATAAAATCTACGTCAAACAACAAGACAGTTAGCAGAGAAGCTCGATACGTCGCAATCAACTGTTTGTGTGTTTGTACCCCGTAATCTCAGTGAGCGCAACAGCATACGCATACAGCGAGGATGACTCAAAACTTTTTTCATCGAACTTGACTGGTCCGTTTTACCTCATCCACCATATTCGCCGTACCTTGCTCCAACACACTTCCACCTTTTCTGGCTACTTACAATGGCAAAAATTTTAATTCTGACCGGAAGGAATCGATGAATTGAAAACAAGATGGGAACAGGACATATCAAATAATGGAGAATACATTTTATATTAATTTATATTCTTTTTTTGTTCAAAAATAAATGTATTAAAAAAAAAAACGGAAATTATTTATGACTCAAACTAATATATGCGCTGAATATACTGACTCGCTTTCATAGGAAAATAAGCGCTCCATCTGTGAGGACTGAAAGATATTATCCCATAAGAGCAACTAATCTTAAAGTAGTTCCAAGAATGAAAACTACATTTGATCCAAGATTATTCACATTTCAAGATCCCAGAATATACAATCAAATTGGAAATAAAATTAAAACTTTAACTGATACTCAGACTTTTAAAAAGGGATATTTCAAATTGGTTGTTGACATTGGGAAGAGTAGATATTGAGAGTAAACTGTTTTATATAACGAAATAATTATTATAACTACCTTTTGTATGTTTTGATCTTGCATATTTCCTTTTACCTTATATATGCTTACATTCTTTTACATATTGTATTATATTCCATATAATATTATATATTTCTATAATAATACTAATTCTATAATATTATATTTATATATAATATTATAACTTTCACTTGCCTTGTATGTTACGTATTCTATTTGATTGTCTTTTGCCTTCAATGAGTTATTTGGTTTCGTGAAATGTAATTTGTTTACCAATTTGTCCTAAAACAGGCTTGCCTGGTTGGGCAGTGTATTTTAAAAATGTGTGTAAAATATATGTCTTATTTTTGTAGCTGAACAAATGTTATATACAGGGTGGCCCAAAAAAAGTGAGATAATTAATTATAATTCTTAATGTATTTTTTTTTGCACAATATTTAGTTAATCAGAAATCATCAAAATACCCCGTATTGCATAGTCTACTGGGTTTAAATCTGGGCTGCTCTGTGGCCGCATGCCTGGCTCGATGAAATTAGCATTCTCACGACAAAGAAAGTTGATTGTATTTCTGGCTGTATGAGATGGAGGTCCGTCCTGCTGTAACGTCTAGCTATACTCCAGGCTTTGTTTTGAAACTCTTTAATCATTTTCCTAGCACCCTAACGTTTTTCAATTAGCAAATGTTTGATCAGAACACGGTCTTCTGCAGTGATTTTTGTCATTCTGGGCAACAATTTGAAAAAACTAAATATAAACAATGGGAAAATTAATAATCAAAGATAGCGTATAGGTAAGTAAGTAAATTAGTAAACGATTTAAGCTAATGTTGATATAGTTAAACTAATTTTGATGTATGTCATAATAAATATTTTAAAAAAATCATATTTTTAAAACAGATTAAATAAATCACAGCGACTCGAACTTAAAAATTTCTCTTTCCGGAAGAATGATTTACCAATTACACAATGTCAACCATGCAATTTTGCGTTGAATTCTTGAGTTTTTGTGTGTTACTTCCGCTTCAGTGAGACGTTTATCATTGTTTTAATTATCAATGAACTATGTTCTAGAATTGCGAATTCGTTAAAAGTATTACATTTCAACGTGGATCGCTCTCTTTGCTATGTATTTATTTATCCATAATTATCATTATATTTCGTATAAATAAATTTCGTAAAATTGTATCAACAAATATAATAATTGCATCGCCAGCATTGGCAATACGTGAACATCCAAGTGATGCAATGAATGGAGCACTTTAACATGCAAAACTGTGATAATATAATATAGGTGATGGTGGTTCTCGTTTTACACGATGGAGAGGAAACGCCGACCGATCGCGGGCCGCGCACGAGTGACGGAATATCGTATTATCTACTTGATATTAATTATCGTAAGGCCGCGCGCGCGAGCGACCGCCGGCCGCACGCTGCAGCCGGCAGCTGGAAACCTCAAACGGTCTTATCAGTGACTCGATTATTATTTCGAGAAATTAATATATTTCGCTCGCTTATCGACGAATAAAACAGTTAATGATCATTTATTGCGGCGTGCAAAACAACGCACACGTGCGGTGCTCGCGTATACGGTTGCAAAATTGAATTGAAGTAAAAAAATATATATATTTAATGTGCAGTGTTATGTATGTACCCACCCTCCTCCGAAGCCACATCCTTATCTTTTAGTTTGTCAACCTTAACCTTTCTTGATGTGAAGAGAGATATGTATAATGGTTTTATCTTTCTGTAAGTGGATGTGTGTTGAAACGATTATTGCATATCATCTAATTTGTGACTTTGTTTACCCGGATTTAAATTATCTTCTATATTATTTAATGGGAGAAATATCTCCAGAAATATCTTTATAAATTATAACGCAGCCCCCTTCAGAGATCAGATCGTATCTAACATCCAAACGAGACAGAACTGAAAGTCTATTCGTTTCAATACATCTCCGTAGACACATTTGTGCACTTATAATATATCAATAAACTAATTATTTACAAGTACCGAGTCGTGATTTTAAGACAAGAGGCCGAAAAAATGATCAAATCATCACCTGTTGTTTGAAAATGATTGTTTGCTCCGTTGAATAATAACCTTAATTATGTTAAGCTTCAAATACAATTAAGCGTAAATTTATTAATCAAATCAAGAGCCATTTGATTCTACGCATTTTTGGTAACGAATTACAAACATGTTTACGCTTGTAATAGAATCGAAGAATTTTTTTTAAAAGGCATTTTCCGCTGCTTCTCTCTGATATTGAATTTTGTCATAAATAGTTATTAGTTAAAGGTGGATCTTCTTCGGTGTTTGCGGAGAGTTATACTAAAGCTTCCGATTCCAAGACATTCTCGACCCGCTTAATTTTTAAACGTCTCATTCCTAAATTCGAACTACCACCGCACTGTTCAGACGTGGTTCCTTTGTCATATTAACATTGCGTGCTGTTTAAGAAGCAAATTTAAATATCTACAAAAAAATTACATAAAACATAATCAAAATTAAATTCCAAACTCCATAAAGAAATATGCCAGATTCTTAACCGTCAAATAAAAACAATTTTTCCGCCCAACGATCGTTCAAAATAGTGTAATATTAAAAAGTCGGTCATTGTTTTCTTATATATCATATTACTTATAATTGTTGGTAAATGTTACGATTAATTGAATTCGAGGTTAAAATTAACATTTATTTTCGGATCAACATAATTGTAATATTGTAGTTATCCGAATAGGTTAGATTTGCATTTTGAGGTTGGGTTCCATAGAACCTTGAAGCATTCCGCGGATGAAAGGTTATCCCCGATACGTTACGGTGTCTTGCAGGGTCCAATTAGAGAGGCAAATTTAAAAATGTCCTTAAACTCGCGAGTTACAACTTGTGCCAGATTGCCACCGCGTGTTATGTCACAACATTATATGGTAGTTAGATTGTTTTGTGTCGATTTTTTTTTTTTAAATTCGCGGACAACTGAAGGTGACAATCGTTTTAGAGTTCTGGTAGACGCGCGGACACGGCGCCATACAGCGGTGATGCGAGTGGGCTTATCAGTGTGTTAAGTGCTGATAAAACACCAACTTCAAATAATTAAAAATACAATTGCAAACCTGTCGCGGGCGGCCAACACGATTTAAGGAAAATATTTAACGACTTGTATACATAATGTAACAGTCCTAGTCCGCAATACTTTTATGGGTGGGATTACCTGACTAAATTACGAGTCGAAAATGTTTAAGGAATATTTGCCTAATCTTAACCATGTCAGAGATAAAAGCGTTTCAAAAAAAATATCATAATTATGCGATTGTTTCGATTAATTGAAATATTTTATTGATTCCACATTATATATTGAATACAAAAATGGTAAGATCATTTTGGTTAGATGATTTAGGGACCGAAGCAAAGATATAGATTAATAATTGAACACACATTCGCAAATATTTATTTCGAAGTGAAGAATTTCAAATAATAATATTTTCCGTAACAGTGCAGATTTCGCACATATTCCTTGAACATTTTCGACTCGTAATATGGTTAGGTATCCGCCCATAAAAATATTGTGGACGAAGTCTGTTACACTCTGTATAATGATTGAAATGTATCGCCTCGTGTAATAAATAACCTTTGTACTAACGGCGTGGTGCCCCCCTTCGATTCCAAGAAAGGTAAGTTTCAACATTTAAGATCCATTACAAGCTGATAGCCTTTTCGTTTAAATATTTTCAAAAACTGCTAAGGGGGTACACCTAATTGAAACAAACAATAGGATGTCTGAGATTACATCGAATTAGTGAACTCGCTGTCAATCATTAAAACTTCTGTATTTCCCGGAAAGGAAAACTTGAATTAAATAGATAATCCTTTTCCTTTTTAGCGAGAATAGTGGTCAGTGGACAATTGGTAAGAAACATCGGCGATGCCCAATTAAAAGTCCTTCTTCCTGATTGTTTCATATTTACGCGCGTAAAGAACAGTGCAGAGTTCAACGCGAAGCGAACTGTGTAAGGTGACCGCGTGTGTTTTGCGTGCGTACCTTTACCTACTCTCGGAGATCGACGTTTCATTAACGCAAAATTCATCCATCTCGCACGATTGGCCACATTCCTGGAGCAGGCTTATCGGTGGGATATCTTGATACCGCCGTGTGGGGACCGACATATTGAAATAAGTCTATTTTCTGTTGACTCACCAAACATTCTAGAATGATCAGACACGCCATATCGGACCAGGATTAAAGTGTTAAGGGAAAGCGATATAGGGGTCGATAACATTTCAATTATTGAAGTGATCAAATGAACGTGAACTGTAGAAAATAAATGCTAAACGTTATATGAGGAGCGTGTATTTTTTTGCATAAAAAAAAATCGACAAAAAAATGCGGCACTAAAATATGACCAGTGTCTTTTTGAACGCTATCGCTACTGAAAAGTTAATTTCAAAATCTTCCGAACGGTTTGCATTCGTCGGTTCAGAAATGAGAAAAGGCTCTTATTAAAGACGCGCGTTGAACTGACGCGCAGCACTCTTGTGGACTGCAAAGCCTCCGCGCCAGCCGAGCACGCGGCAGCTGGCGCAGAACAGGTTCCCGATCGCACTCTGCAGTCGGAATGATTCATTCATGATGTTATAATACGTGGACAATTTAAATTTAAAAAAAACATCTTCGAGATTTTTTCAGACATACGCGCGCCTGGATCCCGCGCCCGATCCGTCGTACCATTGGAATCCATCCGTTTACTTTCTACGTAATCTGATCCCACATCGAGTACGGCTACTCATTTTGCGAGAACTGACCATAAAGATTGGAATGTGTAAAGCATGTATTATTAGGTTATAATATTATTTTTATCGTACGTTAAAATCTTTTAAACAATCTTTTTTTCTAAAAGGAATTATCAAACTTATTTCATTATGTATATAATAAATACGTTTGGACTGTGCCCGTCTCACTAGAGAAATAAAATTAAAACAATGCACTTAGATGCAAAAAGAGTGCACTTATATATGTACATAAAGAAGGAGATAGAATATAAAATTACATGTGAAAGAGAGAGACAGAATACATATACAGATAGACGGAACATTAAGAGAGGGGAAAATACAGCGTTCATGGATATCAAATTGATTTTAAAGGAAACATACTAATATGGGGCTAATGGATTACTAATACATTACTTATTACTTATAAAATAAACTGATAGGGAAGAATACAATCTATTCAGTTAGACGCTTGAGTTTTACCGAACGCAACAATGTCTTAAACAGCGACACACCGATCGGGAACCGCTGACTTATTGATACGAATTCTTCAGATGAATCTCGAGTGAACACATTTATCGATGACGCATAGGGCTTGACCGCACGTCTTTATCTTTATCACATGACAACAAAGTATGATACTGACTTTTGATCAAATTAATAAATTAGTTTTATCGCGCTGCTGTGTGTTTTGATTTTGTACATTTCCATTGCAGACCGTGCTGGTAATATGCGGGTGTCTCTACGCGGACACGATCCACACCATCTGCAGCACGATAGGCACCATGATGATCCCTTACGTCTTCTACGTCTCCTTCTTCACCGTCACGCTCTGCGTCACCATCAGCCTAGCCGCCAAGAGGAAATTTCCAGATGTCTTTGTGAGTATTTTTGTTAAAACTCATCCTGCTTTGAATCGACTAGTTCCCCTTATTAAGAAGAATCAGAATTTACTAAAAAAATTGATCAGAAACTTTTTAGATAAAAAAAAGGATTGATTCTCTTATTGTTATTGTAGAAAATAAAACCCGATTAAATTCTTTATAGACATCAGAAACAATGATAAAATTTATACATCTATATGCATATATAATAATATATGTCTATATTGCAGCGCATACAAACAAAAAAGCAGTTACTAAAAATTCTGTTAAACAAATATAAATTTAAAAATTGGATTAACATAAACGGAAATATTATTTTACTATCAGCGCCATCTGGGTACCAGTAGAGACTTTAATTGCTTAGATCTAAAAACTATCACGACAATTCACCGCTGCACCCATGGCGCTCTTGTGCATTCGCCGTATTGAGCTATTCATATTACTATGTTCTATCTTTAAGCTAAGTCGTTACCTATGCTGTTTTTTATAGCAGTGCAAATCATTGTAAGTGTCTACTTCCTCTTTTACTAATTTGCGAATTTTACTATCTTACTGTTTTTAACCTGTCGATTTCATGATTGTTCTTTAAATTTGGTGCATGAATTTGTTTTTGATTTGGGAAAAACAAAAAGCAATTGGCAGAACTATTTCCTACGTTAACCTTTAATAAAAATAATTATTTCCTTTAGTTATTACGTGAAGGATTTTCAAACAATAAAAGAATCATGTTCAGTCATAGAAAGTGTTCTTAAAAACGTCCATACATTTTTTTATATGGGTAACAAGGTCATGTTAAAACTTTAATAAACTAAAATTACAAATAAATATACGGTAGGGTCGTATAAACGTCGGATTAATTTTGTCTAAAGACGTTGGTTAAACGAAAGTTCATAATCCTATGTACAGCATATATATGATTGTACAATATGTTTCAATGTACTGATCGCACGCGCCCGATCAATTCTAACTCTATACAGAAATGTCAAATGCACTACACTACACTACACAAGCCTGATTATTTCCATATCCATATATTCAGGCCTATTCTCAAAATTGCAATATTGAAATGAAGGTGATTGTTACACCAACCCTCAAAAATAGTGTTATATTTGAATGAGAGAGAGGGAGAGAGAGTGAGGGAGTGAGGGAGATAAACGTACCATAACCTGTCAAAACTATCTGTCTATTTTTGAGGGTTGGTGTAACAATCACCTTCATTTCAATATTGCAATTTTGAGAATAGGCCTGATAATCTTGTTACGTCTGTACATAAGACTTTTCGCCATTTGCGGTTTGATTTATGGTTCGCAGCTACACAGACGTCAGTACTTAAATAGTAATAATTATAGACCCGAGATAATTAAAGTCTACTCGTTATTAAGTCGAAACTGCCACAGTTTTCACACTTTCGTCATCCTTGTCAGGTGTGTGCCCATAGTCGCTGTGCCCATACTCGCTGTGCCCGCATGATCCGACGCTGGGTGAACTCGGCGACACGCAAGCGACAGGATCGCATCTGCGCACGACAGAAGAACGAGTCGGATTTTTATAATAAAAAATGTCAATCCGGTGCGTCAACGTATCCTCTGTATTCTGACAAATATCATATTGCGACCGTTTAAAATGTGTTAAACACAATTCACCGGATGGATGGGCTGTGTAGATATGAAAGGTTATCAAATAGAAGGAAGAAATGGTTATTTAAAAATATTTTTGATAATAATACTATTAATTCAGCGTTAGACAGAAGAGCCCTAACTGAGATGGACAATCGGCAATAAATAATGTTTGACATACATATATCATTTAAAGCAAACTTGTTTCATTTCAAATGTGAATTAGGTGGGATATGACCATTTTGAATCCAGTAATTGTGTGTTCTTGGACATGATCAAATACTGATAAAAATAACAAAATATATAGAAACTAAAAATATAATGTGTTAAAAACATTTTACAGATAAAGAATATTGCTTTAAATAATTTTTAAAAAATAATTAGACTCTCAATTGTGACATTTATTCTGTTTCAGGGAAAATTAATATCAAATTTAATCCATAGATGGCGATAGTGTAGTGGTATTCGAAGCGATTCCACATATTAACATATGTACAACTTTCAAAAATTTGATAGATATGGAGGCTGATTGGGTGGAATGGTGAACGTTACATCGTGTAGAGTGATCACTTGAGCCAGCCGAAGACATAAGTCCTGTAATACACCCATACTTTTCCATTAATAAAAAAAATAGCTTCGCCTCTATGAGATATGTATTATTTGTTTAATAACAGTGCCTTTGTAGGTGAAAATCCAGTAATTGTGTGTTCTTGGACATACTCTAATATTGCTAAAATATATGTATTTTTTAAAGCATAATTTTAAAAAATATATTCATTTTTAGAAATTATTTTGTTTTCTATGACATTTTGGGTAAATATGACGCACAAGATTTCTTCGTCACATTCACCGCAAATCCACAAATTGGCCACAAATTGAGGATAATTCGGCGTGTGGTGAGTAGACTGACGATTGCCCAGATTTGATAATACTGTCAATGGTATCTTTGGCTAATCAAAAGCAGTGCAATTAAGTTCCAAAAGCGGGGTCTAGAACACCCACCGTGTGATACTCTGCGGGTTGGGGATAAATTTACACAACACCAGAGAAATCGATCAGGTTGCACGAACCTTGGTCGGAATCCAGAGGAATTGCGTGTCAAGTGTTGGCGGCGGGTGTCGTCGTCTGATGTCGCCAAGCTACACGAATAACCTAAATATTGTATCGCACAACTTGTATCAGGGTCGAAGTCTTATTTATTTATTTATTTTATTTGTAACTATATAATACAATGTAAAAATGTGTTTGGACTGTGCCCGTCTCACTAGAGTGATTCCGTGTCGAGACGGGCACAGTTTACAAGCAATTGTTTAATTAATTAGAATTACAAGTAGTAGATAGAATTACATTTATTACTAGATGAGAGGTGTATATATGAAGAACAATTTTTGTTTCACTTTGTAGCAATAATTAATATAGGTATGAGTCAATATGTTTGGGTGAGTGCACCAATACTGGCTCTGCCCATATTACGAATCCAAGTTTTAATATATAGTTTCATGTTCTTGGGACAATTCATTTGATTTAAATCTTTTAGCATTCTATCAAATAATTTATGTCCAAAATATTTGTAGTTCCTTTGACCGTATGTTGTATGTACTCTTGGGGTTTGCAGGTTATTTGTATTTGTCCGTGTGGAAATTATATTTTGAGTTGTTTTAAAATGTGTCTGTTTGTATTTATATATGTATTTATGAGTAGTATTAGCGTATATTTGTCGTATATCAAAGACATAGAATTTATTAAAAATTTCATCAGTGCTCGTTGTGATTGGGGGTTTGAGGATAACTTTTAATATAATTTTTTGAGCTGCTATTATTGAATTAATTGCAGACATAGTCGCTCCACCCCAAGCAATTATACCATGCTCTATGATTGATTGACAGTCAACGGAAGGTCAGCCTAAATAAACAATGGTATAACGAGATCAGAATCTTCATCAGCGCCTTATATCAGGAGACTTCTTGAATTAAAAATGCCCGATCACCATCATGCTGTAGACTTCAGACTTCTTGTGCGTCCGCACAAATCAGCAAAGAGTGACTTTCAAGTCAGGAAATTGAGAAACTTTATTAGCAACAAGGACAGGTCGAACAAAGCTGGACGGTTTGAACTTGACACAGCTGATGAACATGCACGCCAATTCCTGCACACCTACATTCCACATAGTTTTATTTACGGCACCAGTGACTTCCAAATTCCAAGCTCCTTATTTGGAAGCCGACGAGGCAGTCGGTACGAAGGATGGAGAAATCGAAACATCTTCCACGTTATATTTGCGGTGCGACGTCACGTGGGATATAAAAACATTCAATTGTGCGATCGGGATCCGATTAGATTCTAAAACAGGCCAACCCCTAGTAGTAGTAGTATGTACAAAAAAAAATATGTCATTTTTTATTTCAACATGAACGATTACAATGTTACGATAAATGATTATAAAACGCGAGCAGTACAAATATCGACAACACCTGCTTCAACACAAACAGATGTACAATATTATCGGATATTACACTCCCTTCAAATATATATATATATATATGTAGGTAAGCCTCGCTATCTTGCCAAATAAAGAAGGAAAAAAATACTGTCAAATATTCCCGCGATTACGAATGCGAATGGTCAGAAGTCGCATGTTCTCGGTATTATCGTGTGTAATTGGAAACATGGGTACAATGAAATGATAAGGATATCGCGGAAGAAACACACTG
Organism: Eubasilissa splendida; assembly: GCA_031772225.1. Classification (NCBI taxonomy): domain Eukaryota; kingdom Metazoa; phylum Arthropoda; class Insecta; order Trichoptera; family Phryganeidae; genus Eubasilissa; species Eubasilissa splendida. The sequence goes on along the minus strand of CM062858.1, from coordinate 4,132,526 downwards.
TGAAGAATCCGAAACGACGGTTTGGCCAGTCGATCAGCTGTGGAGCAGCTTTTCCGGACGGCAGTAAATATAGTGATGATGGCTAACATGATTTAAAATATATATATATATTTTTTAATATTATAAAAATAATCAGTAGGTTATACAGGGTGGCCCATAAAAAGTGACTACATTTCGTAAAATGTGATATAATTACATCAAAATTACTTTAAATAGCTTAAATAGTTTACTTATTTACTTACTTACCTATATTAAGTTTTATTTCGATAATTTCCGGTCGTCATCTTTGATTATTAATTTTCCCATTGTTTATACATGGTTTTTTCAAATTGTTGGCCAGAATGACAAAAATCACTACAGAAGACCGTATTCTGATCAAAAATTTGCGAATTGAAAAACGTTGGGGTGCTAAGGAAACAATGTCTGCTAGACATTACAGCGTAACTGGACATTACAGCAGGACGGAGCTCCATCTCCCACAGCCAGAAATACAATCAACTTTCTTCGTCGTGAGAATGTTAGTTTCATCGAGCCAGGCGTGTGGCCACCGAACAGCCCAGATTTAAACCCAGTAGATTATGCAATATGGGGTGTTACGATGATTTCTGAATTAGCTAAATATCGTGATAAAAAAATTACATTAAGAATTACAATTAATTATATTATGTTTTGAAATAACTCATGTGTTACGAGATGTTCTCACTTTGGGCCACCCTGTAGAAACCCTGTAATACTTTCATACTTTCCATATTATGAGAGTAAGACTCGTGCATAGAGAAGGAGTATATACGAGAATTTATGTCTCAGTTAGTTTGTGTACATATTTTTTTTTACTTCAGTTACAAATTGATAGTAGTCTGTAATTTTTCTAATTGTGATGGGGAGATTGCTAAAAAATTGCCGTGATAAATATAGTGATTTTGTATTGCGGTATATTTTAGTTTTGGAATATCAATTTGGTCTCTTTTTTTTGTATATGTCTATTATTTTTGGTACTTTGAAATCTGTTGAAAGAGTTGTATACTTGGATAGTCCTTATTTTTAGAATAATTTTTATTATCATTTTTTTGAGTGATTTCTAATTGTGATATTGAAGTTTTATATGCTCCTCCCCATCCAATAATACCGTATTTCAAATGTGACTGTACAAACGCGTAATATATATCATTTTCAGATTTGTAAGTGATAAGATGTTTCCGAGTCTTAAATTTTGTTTGTAACATATTCTTTCAATTTGAGTTTGTTATCTATTATGATTCCTAGGTACTTGATACAGTCTTTTTTTTTCAATAGCCAACATACGTTGGAGGGATAAAGCCATCTAAAGCCATGTACGAATGGATAATTGCATTTATTTTTTGCCACATTTTAAAAATATTTATTATACTATCGATAACAAAACCATTGTTGCCGAGTGTATAAGATTAGTATAATCAAATACTCGATGAAATTCCTCAAAAACTAAATAATATAAATAGATTAAAATATTGTATCGACTTTTAATTCCAGTGCGTGATACACCATTCGCTGGCGGTGCTGCTGCTCAGCGTGGCCGGCGGCGTCATCATCAGCGTGTGGTTCTCCGTTCCCAAGAAGGTGCAGACCGTCTACTCCGGGGAGTACCTCATGATCCTGGCCCAGTCCATACTGAGCTTCGTCGCCGCCCTGCTCTACCTGGCGGACCTGGCACTCAGCCTCAACTCGCTGAACGGGCTCGACAAACGCTAGCCGGCCGCCATCTTGTCGGGTGATTAAACAAACCGAGATGGCGGCCGGCCCACCCGACGACAATGGCGGCAAAGTGAATTTCAGCGAATTGTGATGTGAAACGTGATCTTTGACAGATATCTCGCGCCGGGTGCGGGTGCATTATAAAGTGATTTAAATTATGAATCTGGCATTATATTAGCACAAAGATGATGCTTTTAAATAATCCACTTAATCAATTGACGAAGACGTATTCATAAAATAATTTAAACAACAACGTAATTTGCCGTTAAGGTGACACACGTGCCACCTGGAGGTGATTATTTATAAGCCTGCTTTTAAACAAATCTGATTGTGAGGTCAAAAAAGGATAGGGAGATTTCTTCAAGTAAATTCCTCCAGATGAAATTCTGATTTCTGATCGCATCGCGTCACGACCGACAATCGCAGACGTGTCGATATTACGCAATAAATGTACATTGCAATATTGAATATAGTATATACATTCAGATTCATCTCATTCTAAAATGTAAAACGGAAACCGCCCGCGGCTGTGTGATCCAAATAGTAAGAGACAAGCGACGACATTTTTTTTTGTACGCAAAATAATGCACGACGATGCCGCACAAACTTGGCTAACTTTTGTCGGCAGAAGGTTTAGTTTTCAAAGTGACGCCATTACAAAGAACGACTAGTCAATAGTGTTAATTGAGAAAGTGCTCCGGGTGTAATAAATATTTGTCATTACATTCCGTAAATTATTAATAAACTGTCAATTAACAAATGTCTTAATTAAGAAAGTAATATAAGATTGTGGATAATTTAATGGTAAAAATGGTAATGGTGATTGCGTGTAAACGTGAAATATGTGGAATACCCCAAAAAGACAAAATATACGAGAGATAAGCGAATGGGGTTAGAATTTGGTTAGAACGCTTATAATCAAATTTTACCTATAAAGAGCCGTAATAACAAACGACCCACGACAAAAATGAAACTATATTCGAGTATGTCCAAAAACACACAATTGCTGGATTTTCACCTGCAAAGGCACTGTTATTAAACAATTAATAGATATCCTCACACACCCGACTATAATATCTTAATCATTCGTCATATATACAGATAAAGAATATAGCTTTCATATTTCTAATAAAAAACGATTCTCATTAGTGACATCTATGCTGTTTCAGGGGAATGAATATCAAATTTCAAAAAAACCATAGATGGCGTTAGCGAAGTCGTACATGAAATATTCCTACATGGTAACATGTATACAACAAAATTTGATAGACGTGGAGGTTAATCGCGGGTAGAATTGGTGAACGTTACATTGTGTAAAGTGATTGCGCCAGCCGAATACAGGTCGTAAGCCCTGCAATTACCCATACTTTCCATATAATATAATATAAATAGCTTCGTCTCTGTGAGATATCTATATTTGGTCGTTTGTTTGTTCAGTGGTAATTTTTTACTATAGTAAATTTTTTTGCGAAAACAGATTGTTCTGTAAAAAATATTATATTTACATATCGAAAGAACGTTCAATAGTTGACTAATTTTAATCTCCAATATCGGATGGTAAAAACCGTAAAACGTTAGTTAAAAATTGTGGATTCTTTCAAAAGTCAAATCATTCAACATCCCGCTATGTCAGCGATGAGAGTTCGTCCGATGATGATCTCGCTGTTGAATTTATATTAGCGCATATCCACTATAGGCCGCGAAGCGGTCACATTAGCCGCTTATCTCCTAGTAAATATTTATTTCTTCAAATATTTGTTTATTCGAAGATGCGTTCATTTAGAATCGCCGGATGACGCCAGAGTAATTGTATTATGATTTTGCAACGCAGTTCCGGTGCACGCGATAATACAATCTCGCTGACGTCACAATTATTACGATCCGAATGTTCATTTGCATGCAATTCATTAAGAAAGGGATGTTTCCATGATAAGCCGTCAGAAATGACGGGGAATTTTTTTCATTTTTAATTTAACGCCATATAAATTTTAAGATTCAAACTACATACCGTCTAATTTTGAATAATTGCAGTTCATGTTTTTGCAAATTTTGTATAATAAAGCGCTTGATGCATGCTATATTTTTATAAGTTAAGCGGGTGACGCTTTACTTGGTGTGGTGTCCGTGATGAAAAGGGTCGGTTTATATTTTATTTAATGTGATGAGAGGATTCTCAGTTTACAAATTTAAATGTTATTTTTTCTTACGTTTCATAGTTACGGAGACATAATTAATATTGTGTCATTATTGACGGGATACATCTAGTTTATTCATATAAAATAACTTAACCTTCGTGTACCGAAAGATCGAAAATACTGGACTGGGTACAAAGTGACCCCATTCAAATTTTCGTTATAATGAAGTATAATGGTTTGAGTATGTTCTATCATATTTTTAATTAAATTTCTTATACAATGCGAACAAGATACTACTAAATTTGTCGTCATTTTATAAGAAATCGTAGTGTCATCAATCATGGGCGTACGGCCGTAGGGAGCTACGCGAGCAGTATGACGCGGCCGGACGTGTCGCGTTCGCGAACATACCGCGCACATGCATGTCCTAAGTCAGCGAAAAGATCTAAAACGAAAGATCTAAAGATAAAATAAGGGGAATTAACTTATAAAATGGTCCCGATTGTCTATGAAAAAAACATCATTTTCTTTACTTTTTACTGTCTACATACATTGACGTTGCATTCATTGAGATATTTGAGGATTGCAATGAATGCCATATCATAAATAGTTTTAAAAATAAGATTTTTGGGGTTATGTTGAGTATTTATATTTTCAATAGGCTTTAAGTTCCTGAATTGTTTATTTATTAAGTGTGACTAAAAAATAACACCGCCAGTTTTAGAAACATTCCAATTACTGTACAGTGATGGTGGGGGTTTGGACCGAACGTGAAGCGTGGCCCTCAGAAACATTTTTATTTCTTGACAAAATGATTTGAACCTTGCCTGAAACGATATTAAAAAGGCTTCGTTATTTTTGTTTGACACCGGTGATATTTGTTTTTCTTTTGGTATTATTATAGGTAATCATGCGAATGTTATTAATACAAAAATAAATATATTTTTTTTATCTAAAAGTGTGTAATTTCTTTAAATAATTTTTTAACGCTACAACTGCAAATAAATGTTCCTGTCTGCTTGCGGTGGCGTTAGAGAATTTTTTTTTTTTTTGGTGCGCTGTGTTAAAGATAGGGATAAACTTTGGCAGTCTGCATTATTGTTATTAACACAAAGACACGCGAGGAAATAAAAGCAAAGTTTTGATACAGTGAACAAGGTTGAAATATTATTATAAGATCATAATTCGTACTGTGCTGACTTCGGGTGAGAGATTTGTACAATCCCCCGTCAAATTAGGAGAAAGTCGACAGTTCTGAGAGAAAATGTGTGGACCTGTGCGAGATGAGAAAATTGTCGTGTGATCAAAAAATTTGCGAAAACGGGTCGTTTGATCGTAAGTAAAAAAATATTTACTACCCGATTGTACATCCCGTAGTAAACTCATTTTACTCTGCGATATTCGATAGTAAAAACGAGAATCGATTGTTAAATATGGCGGACTTTTCGCAGCTGTTCCAAATGTCATCTGACACATTGATACTTGGAAAGTTGCACTATACGACAGTTGATCATTCAAAATCCCGTGATTTTAGTGATGAGAGTTCGTCTGATGATGATCTCGTTGTTTAATATATATATATATCGAAAAAAATGCATAAAATAAAGCGTATTTAATGATTATTTGTCACACCTATAGACGTCTGCATCTATGCTTTGACAGTAGTAAATGTGATGTATCAACAACCCGCAAATGATAGTAAAAAGTTACTACTGATCACACAGCCGACCCTAATATACAACGATGATCTGTACAATATTTATCGCAATCCCATAATCTCCATCCACATGAAACCACAGCGGCTCATGTGTAATAGGGTTAAAATAGAATAGAGTCGGTCGTGTGGAACGAACGAATGAAAGGGGAGTAAGAGAGTCCATCGTGCTTGTGAAAATACATTAGAATATCGAAAGTTGACCATCATATAAATAAGGCGAGCAACTAAACTTTTACAATTGAAGATGAAAAATAATGCACAACTAATTGGATAAAAATATGCAGATCACATTTCTTATAATTGAAATATATACATTTACATGCCACAAGTAAATCTTCTTGGGTATCGAAAGGTACATTAAACAACCAAATAATTTTTTTTATTAAAAACAATTTCTCAGCGAGCTTTCCTGCAACAACACAATATATCATTTAAGATGGCCGAGGCTCCGTATATCTATTAACAATCATAAAAACCGATATACAGCGTTGTTGCAGGGGGTGTCTCATATTTCTATACCCTAACCTGGCGTTTCTACTAACGATTGTTTTATTTATTTATTAGACTTTATTGACATATGTGTTTTTGTTATAACAGAGGTAAATATATTATAATATAACATGATAAACATAAGACACAATTATATTGCAATTAAGTATATACTCGTTGATATATACAGCATTGTCCTGGCTACTTTGCTAGACTGCCGTCTGTGTTAAAGTAGCCTTTTTTTTTCGTGCTGTTGTGGTGTTATTTAATTCATGAAAGATAAAGATTATACAGGAATAAAATAAAAATAAAGAAAAAAAATGTAGTGAGAGTATTGTAGAACTAGTAGGCACTGTATAATAATTATGTTTGAATGTTGGATAGCGAAGGAAGATAGCGATTTGGTATGTGAAAAATCAAATCACATATTAATTACAAACTCGTTACAAACATCAAGCATTTGCGATCCGTGTTGAGTAAGTATGAAAAAAAAGCGACATGAATATTTTGTTCATTTATCATTCTATATTCTTTTTTTTTTTGGGTTAAAATTAGCAAATAAATATCAACGCGTTAGGCAGCACTTCGGCGAATTAAACGTTCATTCATAAAACCGAACAGTGTGAACGGTTGAATAAGGTGTTCGGGTGGCGGCATCTTGAACGCAACAAATTGATCATTGGTCTATCTGTGAAAGCATCGCAATATATTGTTTACATTATTTTGGGAGTACGGTTCACGAAAATGGAATACAAAACTCCCTGGTAAAGGAGTACGTTTGGTCACCTCAATAAAACCCTTTCAGAAATTATTGCTGAGCCCCATTCGGACTCCGTTTGATAATCGTCGTGCGCAGATGTGACGTAAAACAGTTTGGCACTGTCGTTCATCCGCGGCGTAAACGAGGTGAAGCGAAACACTGAAGAAATATTGTTCGATTGGTCGGACCGAATGGAGGTAGTAACTGAACGCCTCCTGACAAAAGTAGTAATCATAACCTTAAAATCACACTTACCTTTTGCGCCATCGCCAAGTAAATCCATAATTTCCTCCATGTTGAAAACTTTTTCTGGTCGCTAAAGTTATACTGCATTTCCTTGGACGCATACCTGGTGCTCAGGGCAGAACGGTAATTGCAAAATTCACTGTTTTGTAATTTGACCGATTCGTCTGTCAATGACATTATTAAGCGTTACTTGACGATTCTTCGAAGGTAACCGACTGCAAATTGTATAACTACACTTGTATTTCAAATCTGTTAAACTCCAGCAATGAAGTACCGCTCTCAAAATATCCAAACTTTCTGGATTGTGCGACGCTAAACAGCTGATGTGGATTTGACACAACCTCAAAATCGTTGACGCAGAGCGCGAGACACGCTCCCGTTTAAATGTCTGTAAACAAGATGTTATTATCGTGAGTTTTAAATTATAATTATTGCAGCGAGTACAAAAACAATATAATATATTATTATCATTAACACAATAATATGAATTAATTCTAATGGACCGAAAAATATACTGTCTGTTTATTAGTTTGGGATTTAGTAGTTCTTCGCGCAATCTTCCTATTTTGACCTCGCAGTGCAAGGCGCAAAGATATTTTTTGACCTCGCAGTGCAAGGCGCAAATATATTATATATTCTCCGCTTTTGTGCCAATAGGTATAACAGTTTTTTAATTAAAAAATGTTTTTTTGGAAAAATTTTGCAAAATTTTTTTTTCGAGTTTTTGCAAATTTACCGTAAAATACTATTACCGCTAAACTCTGAATTTAATACTGGTAATTGTGAAGGTGAATATTATGATGTAAAACTTTTTAATAAAAACAAGTTGTTACATATTGATATTTATTTTACACAAAGATTACTTATTATATTACACACATTATCTATTATATTAAGGTGACCAACTATTTTTGGTGAAAAAAGAGTATGGAAGTACTGAAGTAAAGGGAGTACAGAAGTACATGGAAATAGAAGCTGTATTCATAGCATTTTATTAAATGTGCACATTGCAACTAATTCTCAAAATATTTCTCTGGAGTAGATCTTTTAGTTTTGTGTGTATTAATATCAGTTAAATAAATAAATGTCAAGTAAGTTTGAAGGAGTAATATTGATTTAAAATTAAAAGAAACACGTTTCATTTAACAATAATAATTAATATTCTTTCGAAAGTACTTCCCGTAGAACTCATGCCAAAACACTTTTGTTTGCTCTAAGGAGAACCCCCAATTCTTGTTCGGTAAACAGCAAACGTGTATCAACGTTACAGAGGACTGTCTCGATAATCATATACTGGGCACGCGCAGACCCAACAAGAAAGACAAGTGACCTCTTGTGCTAACCGTTTGACTTCAAAGTATGCAGAGTCACGTACGCACTGATACGTATCATAGACAACTTTATGCACACAAACGTATAAAAGGTGGCATGCAACAATCGTTATAGTTTTTAGGAGTATTTTGGGAGTACATGTTTTAAAAGGAGTACGGTTCACAAAAAAAAAGAGTATAAAACTCCCTAAAGGAGTCCGTTTGGTCACCTTAATTATACATATGATTAATTAAAAGTTTATATATAATATCATATATTATGATATAAAACAAATTAAAAAAAACTTTTTAATAAAAGGTTATTTATTTTACAAAAACATCACTTATCACATTGTAAAAAAGTCAGCTAGTATACTCGTACATATAAATATATAAAAGTTTATATATAATATTACACAAAAGGTTATTTATTTTATATAAATAATTCTCTTTCAGAAGAGGAATTAAAATGAACCTTTAAAAAACATAACATGTCTAATGTATCGTCGTTTAGACTGGATCTAATTTTAATGCTGATTACCCCAGCTGCAGAAAAAGCTCTCTCTAATTCCACACTAGTCGGCTGAACTGTTGTAAGATATTTGAATATTAGTTTCAAATATTTTATGCGGACTTTTTTTCATCAAAATATATCATTTTTCTCCTTAACAGCTTTCGCCAAATCTTGCCAACTTGACATTACGACAAATAATTGATTTTTTGTTTAATAACGTGCTGAAGCTTGTCCTTCAATGATACTTCAGCAACTGGTGACTGGACTGATAACTTGTACGTCATTTTCGATTTCTCCTATATCAATAATCTCGTCATCCTTATTTAATAATTTATAACTTTCTGCAAATAACGTCACATAATATTGTAGTTTAAAAATATTATTGAAAAGTGAAAAATAATTTATCGAAATTACCAATACTTAGAAATTTATTTATCAGTAATTCGGTAATGGAATTTAGCCATATTAACTGGTAATGCATGCCCTAGTTATTGACTATAATACAATAACTTAAATACTAGAAAACAAGTACAAAGTCAACAAAGAAAGTAATACAAGTAGTCGCCATTTTTTTAAATGCTTGCAAACTTCAACTCCAGAAAAGTTTATCAGTGACAAGTCTTGCTTAATTATTTAGTATCGAAATAGGATGTTAACAGAATAACATGCCCTAAAGAAAATTATTCAAACATTAAAATTACCAATTTGGTAATTATTTCTCATAAAACTATCTGCTTTCCATAAATTATGCAAACGATACACATACAAATTCTACTCCCCGTATAAAATTCTTAATAATTTATGGACTCGCAACATAACATATTAATCCCAATGTCATATTGGGTTTGGACCAATGTTACATGATTTTGAAAAAGCAGTTGCGGTATTGGATACCCCCAAAAAAGGTTTCCTTGTATATAACAAGAAGAAGTAAGTATAAGTAAACCCCATCCTTTAATAAATGAAAGTCAGCAAAGGCCATCATAGGCGTGAACACAGAACATGAAACTATGGACCGGTAAGCTTTGAATCGCATCAGTTCTTCACTGAATCTTATTGAAGCTTTGCAGTTGCGTATGCGATCCATAATATTTTGTTCCGTGCATTTTTAAATACTTAACCCAAAATCCTTGAAAAAATATGCAAAGAGAATTTTAAGAAAATTCATAAGCAAGACTACACAAACTTGCTCCTTACCATAGTATACCTTATACATGCAGAGATTGTTCATAATGGAGTAAACATTGAAATAAAACAACAAAATAAAAATACACAATTTTTTATATAACGAGATAACAAAATTAAAAATTGTAACTTGAAAAATATTCAAGTTAAAAAATAATTACTTTAAATAAAAGTCTTAAAAAATTACAATCACAATTTGGACTTCAGTCTTCCTAATATCACATTCTTGGTTCGTTTATCATAATCTGGGAAAAAGAAAAAACATTTTTATATAAGAATAAAAATATGAAAGTATTTTAAAAATAAAACTTTTGCGGTCCTAAATCCTGGTGCACGCCTTGCAAACTTCAAATAATTCCAGTGTGATCAGTGTTGTGGGTGCAGGAGCAAATTCGCTATAGAAATCATGCAATCGAATTTACAATATTAAAAGAAAATTATAGCTGTTAAGAAAGTAATTAGTATGCGTACGGCACCATTCTTTAGGTAACTTTTTACTGTCAACCATAGTTAACAAATAGGTTTTAAGGGTATTAATTTGTGACGTATTTTAAAAGCTGGGACTGTTGTCCACAGATAGCAGTATGATTTCAAAGAATTTGATTGAAAATCGTGTTAAATCCTGTATCTATATTCACACTTAGGGCTTGGGGTGCTGTCTTCTAATTTTATAGATTTTTATCAAAATACTTTTGTTCAAATCTGTAACAATTTGTTCATTTAATTTTTGCACTTCAGTTGGTACTTCTACTATTGTCAAGAAATTAATTAATGACTAATGACCTTGTTATTATTGCACTCATAATTTAAATGATTACATGAGTAATTATTTATTACAGAAATATTTATACAGAATATAGATAAATACAAACTTTGTTCCAAGTTTTGAATAAAATTTAATACATACATATATCTTGAGAAATACTAGACTATGATAAATTGACTAATACTATGAAAATAGATCAGTATTTTTTAGCATAGCTACTCAAAAGTATTGGAACAATGTTGTGCTCTGCGTCGTCCAACATTGTTCAAAAAATTAATTTATGTAGTTTATATCGTTAGATGGGTTCTCACCTTGTTATATATTTAAAAAATGTTTATATTTAAATTAAATATCTTTTTCCAAATATATTTGCCAAAAAACATATAAGCTTTATTATGTGTGAGCTAGCTTAATATCAAGACCTTCCCAAAATATGCATAAAATTCCATTAAGGATGATAATACAAAATGTCAATTTTTGTTATTAATTGAAGAGTATATGTACTGGTGTTATTTTTAATTAAAGTTGTGTGATTTTATGTTTTACATTTATAACAAACACAAAACAGGTATATTAATCAATTTAAGTCTTCTGGGGAATATTATTACCTTTTGAGTTATTCTGAATATTGCTGTCGTTCACCTCAGTCTTGAGGACCTTCTGCAGAGCTGAAAATATTGCATCTTGTTCGTCGCTGTGTGGCTGTGAAACAAAACAAACCTTTTAATTGTATGGGGGGGGGGGGGGCAGCGATAAATTTTGTTTAATATGTATTATAAAAAACCCGACCCTTATCGGTTTTACTTGAAAGAAAAAGAAATTAAAATGGGCCAAATTCAGAAAAGCTAGTTTTAAATTAATACATGTTTATTTTCTTTTGTTTAATATAGCCATTAAAATGTCATTAAATATGTTGACAAAATATTCTAGAACATCTTAAAGGCATCCAACACCGACCAGAGATAAATTACAACATAAAAGATTTTTTTTATCCAATCACTTATCTGACATTAATAATTAGCTTGTACATCAAACAAATAAATCATTGAACTAACTAGATTATATAAACAGGCATTCAAAATAAATAGTATCAGTCTATTGATGACGCAATAATCATAGTGAAACCATAAAATAATTAGTCTTATACTTCCAGCGGTCTTTGAGTCATTGAGTTCTACATATTTCGAAATCCGATTACTGATTTACAACAATAACGCAACCTAAAATTTAAGTTTCAACTACATAAACAATTCTTATTGGTTACCATATTTATGTCGTCGTTAAATCATATTTGTTGTTTCTTCAAGCCTTAAAAAAATAGCATAATATGTTTTCTAGTTTCTGTTTGTCACACATAAAAGAAAAACAAAAATGAGGTGATTTTGCTAAAATGTATTTGTCAATTGTTTTTTTAAAATTATTTATCGTACGTCTGCCACATTAGTTGCTTTTCTACTAATACTAATACACTTTTATTAATAAATCAGTTTAATCATTTTTATTTTAATATACTTTTTATTTGAGCCATTAGGGTTGAATGAAAGACATAACTATTATAATGACTAGTTAACACCACTCATTAAATAGTTATGAAAATGTCTGAGATGCAAAATGGTTGATTGAGGTTAAGGTTAAAGTTAATGATGCCAATGGAAGAGTGTATGTATTTAGGTACGTTTATAATACTTAAAGAAGAAAAACATTTTTTAACAAGTAACTTAGTTCAACAAACGACTTGTGCAGCCAATGAAAGCCTGTAAAGCATGAGCACTTTTTGCTATTTACAATATCCTAGCTTTAGAGAAGATGTGAGGTTTGTGATAATGAAAAATACAAACTAATGAGCGCGCGCTCAGATAATTTAAGAACACAAGTAGATTTTTTCTAATAAATTCTTATTTTGTTACGAGAAGTTATATCTAGTAATACGTCAACAAGAATGACCTTTGAAAGAATTAGGTAATATTGCCACCAAATAATGTACGCAGGAAATAGACCATAATATTATAAGCTCAAAGTTCACTGTTCAAGTATTTAAAAAAAAGTTATATCACATACTCGACGTCTTGATCTTGATAAAGTGGATTACTTGTCATCTGCGTGACAATTGTTATGAATGGAGAATTGTGACGAGATAATGGTTAATATCAACCTAAAAAGAACTGAAAGATTTATGAAAACAGATAAACGTTAAAGCCCACACGAAAATCAACCAGCAGGACTCGTATTGGTTTAGTATTTTGAGCAATGTTTCATCTTCTGAGATACACATTTTTTATTTATAGAATACAAGCTTTTTTTTTTTTGTATTTTCAGAATCAACGAGTATTTAAGTAAGACATACCTTGTTATCACCAAGATACTTTCTGTACACAGCGTGACTGTAAAACCTGCAATTAAAAACATGTGACTGTACTAATGATATTTAAAAGTACGAGGGCCAAGTAAAAAATAAGGTTCCTTACGCTGTACACTCGCCACGCGAGATGCTAGGCGAAATCCGGCAACACCGCCTTGATTGTTGGTCCCTTAACTACATCCCCACTACCGGGAGCAAACGCTGCGACGCTCAGTAAAGGCCTGACAGCCATCCGCTATGGAACCCGCCATCGCCGTTACCGCCAGGTGTGAAATCCGTTCGGTGATTCGATTTTTAAACGCGAAGAAGCTTAAACCTGTTGAAATTCATCGACAGTTGGAAGAAGTTTATGGCACAGCTTGCATCAGAGTCCAACACGTCCGCAAATGGTGCAGGGAGTTCTCCGAAGGACGCACAGACGTCCACGACGAGCAAAGGAGTGGGAGGCCATCGGTGTCGGACGAAGTCGTGGCGAAGATTGAGCGCATTCTCCTCGAAGATCGGAGAGTAACGCTTCGGGAGCTTGCTGTCCAGGTTCCTGAGGTTTGTGAAAAAACCATCGACAACATTTTGACCGATTATACTGACCAAGGGCGTTAGGCTGCACCACGACAACGCTCGCCCGCATGTCTCTCGACAGACCACCGCCCTACTGGACAAATTCGGCTGGAAATTGCTTGACCATGCCCCCTACAGCCCTGATCTTGCTCCCAGCGACTTCCACTTGTTTCCGAAATTGAAGCAACACTTGGGTGGACAACGCTTCAATACAGATGAAGAGGTGAAAGAAGCGGTCACCAAGTTCATCGGCGGCCTAGCGGCGGAATTCTTCGAAGCGGGTTTTCAGAAGTGGATAACTCGTCAGGAAAAATGCATAGAAAAATCAGGAGACTATGTAGAAAAATAGAATAAAGTACAAGCTTTCAGATGGTTTACTTATTTATTGCAATAAAAAATACCTTATACCTGAAAAAAATGTAGGAACCTTATTTTTTACTTGCCCCTCGTATATGTTAAGGGCAACAATAATCTACAATAAAATAAAGGTGAAAACAATATAAATTTAAGTACATTCATCGTTTAAACCACTTTTATTGTAATCATTATAAAAACAATAATGATATGTTTTATAAAGTATCTCGAGTAATCCTTAGGAAAGTGACATTGCAGATACTCCTTACTTACCATCACACTGTATCTCCGCAGAGGTAGGCGGAGATGAAACGTCACACTCATTTGTCCTGACATACAACTCTTGTCTCGTTCACTTCCACACATCTTCTCGGGCACGCTCATCGATTGTTGATATTTTATCATATCAAGTTTTTCGCAGATATCTTGTTTCTGATGTCTTCAATACTCGCCTTGTATATTTTATTTACCGTCCTCTTCCCTCACATCGCACACCTAGATCAAAACTCAAAAAGTAATTTTTCAGTAGATAAAAAAATAAAAACATTTTTCTTCATTTTTTGTTACTAAAGTTATGAAACAAAGTAACAATTTAGGTCATAAATGTATCCTAAAATGACATTAATCGAGAACTGGGGCTAAATTAGTTGCGCATATGACAGAGTATCCAAATACAATAATAACTCAAAATTCTTTTTCTTTTAGTTGTCTTCGTTTTGATCTAGGTGAGCGATATGTTCCACGTGCCCAGACCATCTCAGAAACCCTTTCTTAATCCTATCGACTACGCTAGCAATTTGTTCATTCTTTACTTTTCATATATAGACTTTTAGCACACGCGCCTGAGCAATCACATTTCCACTACATTCAGTCTACTTTCATTATTATTTTGTCAATTCAGGCTTAACTTCCGTATGTTGGTGTTAGCATCAAAACTCCACTATGTATCTGAAAGATTTAATATTTGACTGTTTTTTTACAAGCCATTTTTTCAAATTTCAAGCATGATTAGTTGAGAAGTTTTATGTTACAAACTGCACCATTGTTTTGATATTTTTGGACCATCATACCTATCAAGACTACAGTTAAATTCAACGTAATGTATCATAATGTTGTTTACTTTCTTTATTTTTTTATACAGAGAACAATGCAATGCATGTCACACCAATATATATATATTTTAAACTAAGTTAAATACTTGTGTTATAAAAAATACTACCAACTTGATGATCTCCCAGGGCGAGGCTCAACCTCCTATTACGATGCTACTTCTAGACTAATCAATCACATAATATTCTTCATCATTTAAAAGCATTGTACTTAATTTAACCATCTAAGCTAATTGCTTAGAAAATGATTAATACTTTATTATATCTATATTATTTGTACCCATTTGTTTATTAAAAAAGAAAATACTTACCAATTTCTATTCATATTTTATGGTGAACAAGTTTTTTCAATGCAAATAACTTTAGTAAACGAAGCAGGATTAACTTATGTAGGTAAGTAAAAAATATTCTGTTGATATCGGATTTTCTTGTCTGTGAAGAAATCAGATAATTGTGCTCTTGCGACTATTTGTGTAATTATGATATGTACACACTTTTTAATCGACACTGTTTACTAAAAGAATTTGCAACAAGTACGGAATAAATAAAGACCGCACTCATCACAACATCGCGTCAACAGAGAACTGTCAAAGTCAAATGTCAAAAATTTAGATCTTATAACAAAAACAAAACAACTACATACATATACACATATTGTTATTATTATTTTACAGGATATCCGCCAAAATTCATAGATATTATCATTACATTAAATTTTAAGTAAGTACCATAGATAAAGATTAGGTACTATAATATTTTATTGTATATTTTTGTCATGTCCGTGACATATTGTTGTGGTTTTTTATGAAATTTTGTTTTATTGAATTGCCAGATATAAAAAAAAATATTTCTATACTCTTGCTAAATCACTTAAATGACTCCTTAAATTTAGATTTACATAGAATATGAATTTTATTAAATATTTCAATGTAATCATTAAATATGTAATAAAAAAGCGAAAAGAAATTAATTATAAATCCAAAACTATGAGAGCGTTCCTGAGCTCGTATATTTTATGCTAAACCAAAACTTCAAATAAACTATATCCAATCTACTCTTATCCAAAGGGAATTCAGAAATTTATGAGACAATTGGATAAGCCTGCCTATCCCATCAAGCATTCTCATATTTGCTGAACCAATATTGCACATTTGTGTAGCCTATCTTCAAGTTGGAAGTCTTGTAGCTCCAAATGATGATGATGAAGAAAGAGATTCTCCAACAAATGATAGAAGTGTCCTTCATATTTCTCAATATCTTCTGAATGCCAAAACAATTTATTTAAAATTTATAAACATATACATATACAGTGGAGTAACTTAAAAAATTTGGACCTAATGCAAAACGCCCCCACTGTATAATATATAAGGGATTAGATACTATGCAGCTTTATCCATTAACCTTTTAACTGCTAACTTTTTTTGAAATGCAAGACATCACATAGGATAAGACTAGGCTATAAGGATCTTGACTTATCTATCGAAAGCTGGGACCTGTCATCCACAGATGGCAAAATGATTTAAAAATATGACTAATCCCTGGAAGTATGCAAGGTCCAACAGTGCATGTTAACACACTTATAGCATGGCGTGACATACAAAGTTTGGCGTGTTAACTATTATTATGAAGTGCAGTGACAGGCTGTACATAAGGGCATGCAATGAAAATAAACTAAAACACCCATGATGCACCCAAAGAAATATAAAATTATATTTGTGCCATGTTACTGTATCAAAATGTCAACAAAATGTTCTACTAACAGTCAGAGAGATGCAAATATGTACAATATAGACTTTATTTGTTGTATGAGATATGGGATAAAGGAATCCTTGAATAATTTTGTATACATTAATAGTTTCTGTTTAATGTTTCTATTTTAGAGTAGGTTCTGTATTTTGTATCCTAATTTTTATTGCTTTCGAGTGATCCCATTTATCGTTCCACTTGCATCCCAGATATTCGAAAACGTATTTGTTATTAATATTTTCAATTGTACTTGCATACATACATAGATGTAATATCTATTTAATTTAATAAATGCAGATTGAATTTGTGTTGAACTTATTACCAATTACAACTGTGCATTTAGGAAATTTATGTTGAATCTGTTCTACATCCATGTGTAAGGAAGGGGTCACACTCTCGAATTATCATATTCAACTTGTCAATTTCATTTGAAATGATTTTGTTTATTAAAAAATAAAATACAAGTGTCATTAAAAATTTATTTTGTGAACCAAATAAAAACATTAATATATACTCACTATAAAAAAATAAGACAAACCACGAAATCTAAACAAATAAAAAAAACTGACATTTTATATTTTACATAACAACATACTTTTTAAAAATATATATATATTTTTTTGAGTCTTTTGAACATTGTATAAAAACAAATCAATTTTAGTAAATATTTTTCAATTAATATCAAAAATATTGTTTCAGTTAATATTTGAATACAATGGTCTGTGCTACTCATAATTTTATTGTCAAAATTAAAATACAAATGTATTTTGTCATTCAGATATTATATGTTTGTTATCTTGTAGATCACGATATTAAAAAATACTTTACGGAATTGTTATCTTCGCTAATCTCTTTCACATTTAATATTATTCAGTCTGCTACCATAATCAATCTGGCTTTCTTTCAATTCTCGCCTAAATTTTTAAATTTTAATCCCAATTTAACACCTTTCGTCTACTTTTATTTTTGGCTAGAATTTGGATAGTATATTTCTTGATTTAACCTTTTAACTGCCAACTCTATTTGAAATAGAAGACATCACATAGAGTAAGACTAGGCTTTAAGGGTCTTGACCTATCAATCAAAAGCTGGAACATGTCGTTCACAGATGGCAAAATGAATTAAAATTTTTACTCTAAGCCCTGCAAGTTTGCAAGGTTCAAAGTGCGTGTTAACACTCTCATAGCTTGGCGCGACATACAAATTTTGGCGTGTTAACGCGCTCATGGCATTTAAAAAGTTAAGAGCGATGCAAAATATTATTTTTTTATTAACCGATGAACATGTCAATGCAAGTTACTCTCTTAGAAGATTCTGTGATTATTCTCTCAAAGATGTTGAAACTGAATCAATTGATTTTATTTTAAATCTAAAGCCACGATTTGTCATTTAATTAGAACTTTAAAATGCATGCCAGAATTGGCAACTTATAAATATTGTATTGTATTTTGACTTAAATAATAAATCGAGTTGAGGTAGAGTAAAGCATAAGAGAAGACAAATCTAAATATCAATTCAGTAATTCGGCTTCAAAATACCGTGGTACAATTTTAACACTAAATTGAAATTCTCCACGTGACTTAATTAAATGATAATTGACTTACAATACGTGTATAATAAGCAAAACATTAAATATATTGTTGTTCCGAATATATTAGCTGATTATAATATTACATATTTTTTGCTTGGAAACTGAGATACAAGTTTTAAAGATGCCAGAGTATGTTCTGCTATTGTTGAAAACAACAAATTGAAAGGAAAAAGTTGCTCTATGAAAACTTTCACCTTTTCAAGTGCCTCGATAACTATGTATTTAAGGAAAAAAAAACAGTAAAACAGCAGAAAAATGCCTTAAACATAAATAAACTTGCATTTCATTAGCAAAAATGCAAATAATATAAATAATAAGTTTAATTCTTAAGTTATGTTTAATTGAATTTGAAGGTTAAAATCGGGCATTATTTTTGAAACAACTTAAAATAAATAATGTATATAATATTAGATTGAAAAAAAAATCAGCATTTTAATGTTGAATAAAACAATAATTAATATAGCGTGTAATCATTATTTTCTTCTAAAATATTAACTGAATTGTTTCAAATGATTTATTATTATGCAACTTTTTTAATAAAAATATTGTTTTCTCAAAATTAATCCAAAATCTAAATATGTATCTTGAACAATACACAAATAATACTAATTGTTTAGTGGACACACGTGTTTTGACTGTGTATTACTTGGATGTTGAAGTATGGTAATTTAGTTTCCGCTTAGTATAAGCTAACCAGCTCGAAAAACTGCAAACTGCAAAGAAAACATTTTCACAAACAAAAGAATAAGTGTTGACGAATGAATGCGTATTGTGTATTCTTAACAATAAAACATTCTTCAAGTTGAACGCATCAATATTTTTATTGGAAATAACTAAAAGATGTCAATTAAATGAAATCACAGTTTGGACTTAAGGCTTTGCATGAGTTTGTCTAATTTCATCGCCTTCTGCAAATCTCCACCAATCTTCAGTTTCCCCATCATAAAAGCGTTAGCTGGCTTCATTTTTCCTACAATAAAAATACACTTTATTAATCATTGTATTTATTAACTTGTATATTTTAAAGAAAGGCAGTAGTAATGGCTGAAAATTAACGCATACCCAAAACCACTGAGCGAAACAGCAGTCTATTTATCATTCGGGTATTGCGAGAAATGCAGTTGGCTGCGTGGGTTTAGAATTAGAGTTTACAGCTTCTGAAAGAAATGCTGCAGCATTGTTGTGTACATGAATAAAAATCAATAAAAGATTTACCGCTGAACATCGCAAAGAAGTTCTTGCTGTCCATGGTGAGGGTGGCATCGGGCGGTGAGGTGGGCTGTCCCTTTCCGCAAGATCCGTCACCGTTCTTCAGGTCCAGATGCCATATGCCTTCTTCTTCGCCTGCAAATATTTCATATTTTATAATTGATCTCGCTGATATTATATATGTTTAATGGTCATTAGAACCAGCCGTATATTGTGCTTAATTTTTAATGGACATAATCAAACATCAAAAACGTGTGTATTTTTTGTCACTAGATAAAGGTAATCAGTTATTTAAATCATAATATTCATTAACGACTTATATTTCTATGAATTTTTTGGAGTGAAAATCCTTGTGTCATGTAGGTAATAATAATCCTTATAAGTTTTATGTTTATTTTACCCGAGTCACGCTAGCTGTCGCTTGATGTGTTCAGTTTCATTAATTTTTTTACCTATTTGTATGTGTACGAAAACTCAAAATGTTGTACTATACTAAAAATCAAGTTATTAGACTGTTTACGGACTCAACTACTCAGAATAAACAAACTGTTTTAAGTGAAAGGATTATAAAATATGTTTGATTTTGTATTTGTTTTATGTTATCATCATTTTCGTTCCCTTACCCTACGAGTTTCGGACGTCCAAAGTTTCATCTTCCTCTATAATATGCCTTATTTTATGTATGTACAATAAATCAAAGTGTTAAAAAATTCACACAACTTTGTATAGATAGTAGTTTTCGAATAATAGAATCAGAATCTCCCAAATCATTCTGAAATAACCATTATTAACTGTGATGTCCATGAAATCGAATATATATGTGTGTGTGTCAGAGCGCCCGCACCGCCAAGGCGAGATGTATGTGTGTGTATGTGTAAGCGGGGATAAAAGGGTTTGGCTCCGAGACAAATTATATACCTTGCACCTTAATTGTATTATTCGTGTAATAAAGATTATAATTGTCACTTAAGCGTTTCTCATGGACCCACCAACAAACTACTACGAGGTGTACAACTTGAGACGTACTTCTTACGCAAGTACGTAATATTAACATGTGGATGAGATTCTTTATCACGTATCACATTTTCTCAAAATCTCAATGGATCTGTTGAAGAGACGGATTTACAACTCTGCGTTCTTTTCAAAAAATCTTCAGCAGCAGTTGTCTGACAGATAAATAATACTGGTTTAAATCAGAAAGTGAAAGATAATCCTTATCCTGCAGACAAGATAGTGTATATGTGTGGATATATAGCGTACCTTTGACATTGAATTGAAAAACTGCCTGTGTCTTCTTCACCAACTCGGGGCTAATGCTCTTTGCAATGGAAGAAAAGAGTCCGGCAATTTTTCCTTCATCTGCAGGCTACAAAAATATATATATATATATTACAATTTTGCTTTTTACAAGTTTATTCCAATTGTGTTCCTAATCTGGCTATCTTATAATGTCGATAAAAGGAACTGATCAGCTAAATATTCTACTATAAAAAAATGTATTTTCTATTTGGGATCAGTGGATAAAAAATAAAATCAGGCTCCTTCTCGCATGTAAATTATTTTGGGTTCTATTAAATACATTATTATGTTGCACAGTCAGAAAACATTAAAAATCAATGAGAACTGTCTTAAAATTTCACAAAGCTTCTAGAAGCTCCTAGAGAATTCCTCTATATTTCAAGTGTGTATTTATGACACCAGCAAAAATTTCTCTGTTCTGATAGGTCTATGTCGGCCACCACGAAAAGATACCCCTCGCCAGACAACGCATGCATATACAATATATACATACAGACAGATATATAGATATTAAAAAATAATATATACATTATTTTTATTCATCATTCTTTTTAGATATCTATCAGATCTTCTATTTAAAGAGTACAACGTTCTAGACGTAAAACTAATTTATATATTGAGACTTGTACAATATTTCCATTCAAACAATAACTCACACCTAGCAATAAATCATGGTCACAACATAAGACAACGAATAAACATCTACACACCAGTTCTGAAAGCAACAACAACATTCTTTCAATGTGTCTACATGTTTTTAGATCCGAAATTGTACAACACACTTAACACTAACTAGAAATTGTTAACTTACAAAAAAAATTACGCAAATATGGACTCAATATATGATCCAATTGGGTAGAGATCACATCACAATACAATATACTAATAATTCACTTTAGATTTGCAACACATTCACTACATTTTTTTATTGTCCCTATTTTTTAAATATTTCTGTCGACTTCCTTTTTAATTAAATAATGCTACAACAGCATGAAAAAATTTGTCTACTTTCACACAGACAAAGTCTAGCAAAGTAGCCAGGATAATCTATATCAGAGGTGAAATCCTACTCCATCCCACACAATAAACTACGAGTATTATATTTAATAGCAATATAATTGAAATAAGTTTATCTTGTTATATTATAATATTTTATAATCACCTCTGTGACAACAAAAAGATGTATGTCAATAAAGTCTAATAAATAAATAAATCGTTAACATTAAATTTTGTTAATATCTTGGACCCTGGGACACTCATCACAGTTTACAAAACAAAATCTTCTACTAAACTAATATCACTGCGAAAACATAATATAAATTACTAACATTAATTAATGTAATGAAAATGTTGGAAGGTGAAATACAATTCCTTTAAATAACATAAAACTATAGTTTGACCAGACTAGACCGTGATGTAATGTTTTTTCATGTTGATATCAAAAATGAGAATTTCATCATAAAATAAATACCACATCACTCTGCCTGTGGGTGAGTAAGATCAACATACGAGAACTGACAATTAAGTTTGTAGAATATTTGTGTGCATTATGCGACATTGCATCGAGCTGGCTATGGAGGAAATAAAACACTACTTACAAACGTGAGTGAGGTGTGTCCAGCCTGAATTATTTGTGAACGAAAGCTGGATGTTGCATCAGGACAATGCTACAGCATACACAGCCATTGCTATAAAGGATTTTTTTGACAAAAATCGAATCACGCGTTGGAACAAATCAAATCACGTCTTATTTGCCCAAAAAAGCTGACTTTTTTTTGTTCCAGGATGAGCGGAGGAGGAACAGATTACGATGCATACTGTAAACAGCCTTATGGCTGTTTTTTAATATTGTTTTCTACAAGGGAAAATGTGTCGCAAATATGCATTAGAAGGGGACCGTGTATCAGATAACAAATATGTATGTTCTGTAACAGTAATAAAAAAATTCTATGAACTTAATTATCAGTCTTTTTATACTTACCTATGAGATGTACTGTGTACTATTGAGAATTTTCTTTTAACATCTAGACATAATTGTAATTTTCACTACACCACATTAAATAAAGATGGATATATAAAAATAAATTTAACACAAACAATAATTTCAAATATTTTAGAGCAGTGCTGTTTAAAAAAAAAAAAAAAACAATTAAAATTTCAGATCGTCAAAACAGATACCCAAATGTTATGTCGATCGTATTGTCACACCTTTGGTTGACTTTCTGCGCTGGTGGTGGCGTGCGCCTTAGCAATGGCCGCGGGATCCACGTCCAGGAAAAAGTCAGGCATCAGAATGTGAGCATTCTCTGCAAAATATAACATGAACATATGACAGCTACAGACTACGGATGAGTTCTAGCCTGCGCGGCGGGTTGAACGGCACGGTATCCGGTGACAGAAAGAAGCCATTTGTACAGTTTAAACGTTGCTTTTATAATATGTATTTCATTCGTTGACAGTACAGTTCATTAATGGTTATTATCAAAATTTTGTGCATATATGAACTAGAATATCCCGGTTGATACCAAAATATGAATAATTACGGTATTTTGTTGGAATCATACCTCACAAAATTGTGCTGAACGGTACCATAAAAGAAATCGGGGAACAGGTAATGGAAATGTTTAAGAATTGCTCCATGATAATGAGCATACAAATAAAGCCCAAAACAAGTCTGCGTGTACCATCATTTGAAAGATGAAATTCAACCAGCAAAGAAAGGAGAAATAGAACATTCAATTCTCTGGTGTCGAGTGACGTATCAAGAGAATTCAAAGAAAATCTGGAGCAAACAAGTCTCCTAAAATATTTTTCTATTTCATTCTTACGTTCATGCACACGCTTCTCTCATGGAAACATTATATTAATTTGTATTCCCCTATTTTCATACACGTATGTAGTGTAACAGACCTAGTGCACAACATTTCAAGGGTAGATGAATATTAAAAATATGAGTTGAAAATGTTCAAGCTGCGTGTGCCTAATCTCAGTCATAGTAATGTGAGTATTTTGATTAATTGAAATATTTTTTGATTCTAAATTATATATTAAATACAAAAAAAAAAGGTCATCGATTTAGGGCCTCAAGCAATGGGTAGATTTCACAAATATTTATTTTAAAGTATGTAGACTTAAAGCTTAACACAATTTTGTAAAAATCTCAAATAATATTTTCCATAACGGTACAAGTTTTGTATATACTCCTTGAACATTTTTGACTCGTAATTTAGCCAGGTATCCACCCATAAAATATTGTGGAATAGGTCTGTTACACCCTGTCAAAGGTGGAATCTTTAATTAATGAAATACTCAATAAAATTAAATGTTTGTATGTACATATATTTTATAAACACATTTCAAATTCAGTAAAATTTTAATGTAATATAAATAATAAGCAATCTGTAGTTATTATATGATTTAAAAAATACATTTAAAATGTACAAATAGCTCTCTCTCTCTCACTCTGTGATCTAAAAAAATCCCCTTCAATCTGAAAAAGAAAAAATGTCGGATGAGACAACAGTTTGTCTGAACCAACCTTCTTGTCATCATCTGCGGCTTCACGGTGGGTGGCAGACGTATGGAGACTCCTGACAGCCTGCTGAGTGAGGTATTCTGTCTTTAAAACGTTGAGCCGGTTCCCGCTCATGTCATCGTCTAAGAACCCGTCCATCAACAAATTGTCGGCGTTGGCTGTAATTTTGATCATTTATGCAATTACCCGATGACACAGAGAAGGAATAAAAAGTATTGGAACCATCAATCATTGATAGAAATGTTTGAAGCAACTCAACTCTGAGGTTGTGTACTATAGAAACTATCAATTGCTAGCAGATATGCTGCTAAGACCTGCGGGCGGCTATTGTGGTCGCTTCGCGGCAGATAGTGGCTGCTACGCAGCCATTGGTGACCGCTGCATGATGAAGCTTTCCCCAAAACAAACCACACGTAAATAAAATGTCGATGTAATTAAAATTATTCCATCTTTGTAAGTTAGCTATCAAAATGAACATAAAATAACATATGAATCGCAGATAGACAATGTCTATGGTAAGATTTTTCACTTACCATAGACATAAGAAAAGATGACTGATGTCAATACACGATTTTGCTAAAATGTGTTTTTCTTTCTTATTCGTAATAAAGACAATGTACACTTCATTTCAAATTGGATATATATTTACATACTGTTATTGAATGTATAAAAGGGAAAACATTTAAGTAATCTTAATCAAGAGATATTAAAAAAAAAACACTTTCGTTTTTACAGACCTGGCAGTTTAATCAAGCACTATACAGCCATAATGACACTATTGAAGCCGGCATCCAGAAAGTCACATATGTAGATGGGGAAGCGTAATATTATTATGGATGATACAATATATTAGGTGATTTATTGTAAGGAGAGAAAAAACACACCACAGCGATTGTGAACACACCGATTAGAATTGTTGCTGATTGAGTCATTATTGATTAGATAGATCACAAATGATATTGATCAATAAAAATGTCAACTCTTCTTACAGCTCAGACTAAAATACCGTCGTTAGGTAAAAAAAAAATCATTTGTACATTTTTGACAAATCAGCGAAGCTATTCATTGTATTGATTGAGTTTCAAAAGATAAAGAATTAAAGTAGAAACAAAATTAATATTAAGCAATGGACTATTTTTATAGCCGTTATCATGGCATACATACAATTTTTTTATCTTACTCATTATTAAATAAGATTAAATGTATGTATTGAGATACCAAAGGTGATTGTATTATTTATGTGTTACGTAACTAAGCGAAGTTAGTCATAAAAAAATAACTATGGGTACATACAAATTATTACAGCAATTTAAAATTTGATACATAGTGATGACATTTGTCGTAAATGAAAAATATATTAAATTCTCAACATCATAATGGACACGATGGAGAAGTCCAAACCACGGGAACCACATTCTATAAATTCATCTATCTTCTCAGATATGCGGACAACATAGATACAGTGGCTAGATCTGAATGCGCCTTAAAAAATGTTCCTTGCAATAGAGAAAGGTGCAAAGGAAATGCGCCTTCGTCTAGATGAATTCAAAAAGTACAAGCCCGCTTTGCCAAACTCCTGCTTTGATTGCACATTGTACATTTGAAGACGTTAATAAACTTGTGTACCTGGGAACACTCAACATACCTCAGAATCATGACTCACCCAGGAAACCAACAGAAGAATAAACCTGCCCAATAGGAGCTATTACGATCTCCAGAGGCATTTTACATCAAAACTCCTCTTAAGATAAAGAAATCCAAATTATAGTACACACTCGTCACTCAAAAAAGTATGGTTGTACCGTAATTTTTTGAGGAAACATCTTGACAATGGCACATGTTACCGTACTGAAACGTCAGCCTAGTAAGTCATATACAAAAAATGCGATCTAACCCAGAAGAGACACCAATTACGTACACTAGTGCTCGCAGAAATCTTAAATTAAACATATATATATATGCCCAAGGAACTTAATTTCCACTGCTTAATCGTTAATCTTGTCTCGTCTGACATATATTTATTAGCTGTTATCACATTCAAAGCAGCATTGGCTTCCATATAATAGTATGACACCTTAGACTACACTAATAAATGATACAAATTTAAATATGACGCGTCTACATCATCGTTTAAATATTGTATACAAGTAATACAGTATACTTAAATAAATATTAGATAATGCAAACAATGAATATAAAAAATTACTAAATGCGTTGTTGACTAATGATTAAAATGAAGAACTTTAAACTGTTTATAAATATTAATGAACAATTTAAAGTTCACATAACATTTGACCCGGATTTTCCGTATCATTTACTACAAATCCAGAATTTATGATTTTTTTGTGAAACAAAAGCACCGTGAACCCCACTTAAACATTTTAATGTAAATATTACAATTTACCTGGATTAATAGCGTAAGGAAGGAGGTCCGTAACTCCAGCTTTGGTCAGAACTTCATCATCAATGAAGAAGTTTCCAGTTGTTTCCTTGGGATCCCTGACGATAATATAAAACAGTTTTAAAGAAAATTAAAAGATTTTTTTTTTCTAGGATGACTAGACATGATATAGTTATACATAATATTAAGCTGGTGGATGGTCATTGTCCACCTTCCTATAGTGAAGAATAAAAATATTGTACATACTTTACAATAATGAGAGTAGTATTTTCGCAGAATTTTATACAAAATATACTTTCCCGTAGAATTGAGTGGATTGATTTCAAAAATGAAAATAATTTTATCCGATTGCAAGCATTTCAAAAGTTATTATATTTTAAAATTTAAAATATTTATGATAGATTTTGACATATGATACACTTTATCGATGGATATGATGAATTCACTTAAATCATAAACAAGTCAGAAACACAATGAATACACACTAAATTTACAAAATGCATGTTTTATCATAATTCTAATTTTTATACTATTTGGGTTAATGGTTAGTTCGGTTTGGTCAAGTTAGGTTAGTTAGTTTAATTTTACAATCTGATGATTCATATACGTATTGATGATCGTGTATTTTTGGATCTTTTTTTTTTATTATGGTATGGCATTATTATATTATGGTTTTACAGGAAACTCTGAAGTGAAATAAATTTAAATATTTACGACTCAAGGGTCATTTTGACTTATTTTGAAGTAGGATACTGTAGTTTATTGGAAACCACACCTTTTTTTATAAATCTGAGAAGTTAACCATAGATAAACCATATTCTCAATATGTGGCAAAGTAGTTTGCCTGCAAAATAACAAACAAACTTAATCAATTTTTGAGATGATCATCTGGCCCCTCAATACACTACCATACCATCTCAGCCTGACTACTCTCATCTTTCGATTTAATGAATAAAACAATCAACATACTTAGAGAGGATAACATAAGCAGCGTCAGCTATGATCTCAGGTTTCCTGCTGTGATCTCCGGAGCCAGTCAGCATTCGGATGGCGGCCGTATCAATAGCTGATGGAAAAATTAAAAAAAATTGAAATCATTAATTTGAGCAAAACTTATTATAATTTTATTAATCTTATACAGTGGAACCTCTATATTCGTCACATTTTGATAACAAACAAATATATATATTTCCATATTTGTTAATATATTCTACATTTGTCACATCCACCGCCATATTTGTTAATATATTCTACATTTGTCACATCCACCGCCCGGCAATGCTGTCTAACCGGGCCAAAACGCAGAATATGGTCGAAAAGTGGCACCCAAATGTTGCCATAGACAACCAAAACATAAATGGATTCAATGGTAATGTGATTGACTACCTCATGAAGGTTTTAAAAAACAGACAAACAAGCAACATTGGGTAAGTTCTTTGTTAAATCGAGTGCTACTGAATCATCGGAAAATGAAAACCATCACCAGAATTAGAGTTACCTGATGTTTAAATTGTCTCCTTTAAAATATTAGTAACATTCAGCCTCTTCTGCTTCTACCATCATATCTCCTCAGTACAATAAAGGTAAAGTTTTGACATAAAATTTATTCATTTGTGTACTATTTTTGGGGGGCTAGGAACGAATTAATTGAATTTTAGTTATTTGTTATGAGAAAGACTGTTTCTATAATCGCCAGTCCCTCAGGAACGGATTAATGGCGAATATAGAGGTTCCACTGTACCTTGAAAAACTCTTATAATTTATTCTATAAATGAAAACTTTAAAATGTTGCAAATTATGTAAAAGTGGACAGAAATATATATTTACTGTTCCCGAGGTAAGTTTCTAAAACTCCATAATCACATATGTGATATTTTTTTGATTCTACTCGTTTAATTCACTTGAAATGCATTTGATAATTTACCTATAAGGCGAAACGAATTTTAAGTAAATTATACAAGTAGAATAAAAAAACAAGTGTTTTATTTTTACATATGAGAAATATATGCTCCTAGTAAGACTACAAAATGTGAAAAAAAAATTGTAAATAACGTATGTAGGGAAATTTGAAAGGAATTTGACAGTGGAGGAAAGTCTCAATTTCCTTTGAAATGTGTGAATCAGGTGGATCTGTGACCGTTTTGTTCTGAAGGTATATTTTTCAAATAGAAAATAAACAAGTTCATTTCTAGTGTCAGAAATTTAAAAATTGGAAAGCTATAATGTTACTATACTATGCTGCTATGTTATAGATAGGTAATTAGTTAATTAAGTCACTCCCATCCTAGGACAGGTTTTAAACACTAGTAAATAAATATGTATTACAGAATCCCTTGAAGTAAAATATAATATACCTGTTCTCGGCCACAAAGCATTGACTGCGATGTTGAACGGTTTGAATTCTTCACTCATTCCCAAAACACACATCGACATGCCGTACTTGGCCATCGTGTAGGCAACGTGGTTGGCAAACCTGTAAAAGTCAAGCCAATAAACTATAATTTTTTAGGATTACAATTTTTGGTACATTTAAAATAATATGTACTCAGTTGTATGTAGTACAAAGTTTAATTTATTAAAATAATCATATTGTAACTTAAAATAGCCGCTATGTCAATGGTTGATTATCTTACCAATGTTTGCTCATGTTCAATGGAGGTGAAAGATTCAAGATGTGTCCGTGCGTGCTGACCTTCAGGTGAGGCAAGCAGAGCTTGGATCTGAAAAAATAATATTCCAAAATTTTCAAGATAATGCAATTATTTTTGATACGTTGAATTGGTTTCAAAATTGCATTTTTCTTGTCCAGAGATAAATGCATTATAATGGATTTTCTGTTTGTGAATTTTTTATATATAATATTTGCAAATAAGCAGTACTTTTAACCTTTCCTTTCCGGTGATGTAAACTGAGTTGACATTGGCTCTAATTATGTGAATATCTCTGTAAATATATTAAATACAGAATCCATATTTTGGGTATTTATGTATAGGATAAAATAATTACAATATTTAAGTATTTACCATACGCTACAATAAAAAATGTTTTCTCGAAGAACCTGATGTGATTTGTATGTGTACGTGTAGTGAGGTGCGGAAGGTGTAGTGCGCGGGGCGTGGGGTGCTGGATACCGATTGTCACTTTAGTTAGTGTTATGCCTCCTTGTGCTGTCGTTCCGTGTGACTAATGTTTTTTCTCATTCTTAGTACTTTTTCACAATAATTGATATATATTTCAACTATTATTTTAATGATTAAAATAAGTAAAAAATGTGAAATATTTATCCAATTTAAAAATCGCAAAAGTCTCCATGTACACTGAATTTACAGCACCGGAGCACACGTTATTATACACGGTATTGAATTACCTAATTGCATCTCTTGATTAACTGTTTATATATATATTTTTTGTACATTGATCATTGCACTTTGTTTACTACTATACCGGAAGATCACTGTCTGCTATAATACAGTGAATTACTAGTGTAGCAGGCAGGGTACCTAAATATATGTCTTACTTTCTTACTGATATGTTGTATTTACTTTGCCAAATTTTATATGCATACCCTCGGTACATTTGTCTGATATTAGAAATATTACGCAACACTCATAGTAATTAATTAGATGAAAATATATACTTAATGAATATATTAATTTGGAAGAGTAATACGTCAGACCGTTAGACATTATGTATCAATGTAAATACATAATGCATGTAAAAAGTTAACCTAATAAACATATTATTATTATTTTAGCACCGTATAGGAAAGTCTAATGGCATAAAAACAGATCATCATGACATTCTCATACTGTCATCACTTGATAACATGGACTATGTGAAAAATGATTTAAACAGATAATTGTTGGATAATGGATTTAATTCTAAATTAAACTAATTGAGAAATATTTTTGAGTATGTCCAAATCTTTGTAGGAACCAATTACTGGGATTTTTCGCCTGAGGGATTGTCATCAAGATATAGATGTCTCACAGAGACTAAGCAATACATGGGAAGTATGAAATTCTCGTGCATTACAGGGCTTACGACCTGTCATTGGCTGGCTTAAGTGATCTCTTTACACAATGTTACGTTTACCTATTTACCCATGCTACCACATCTATCAAATTTTTGGAAGTTGTATATATGTTATCATGTTGGAACATTTTAATTATTTATTACCAACTACGCTGTCACCATCTATGGATTTTTGAGAATGAATATCAAATTTTCAAAAAATCCATAAATGGCGACAGCACTTAAGCCAGTCGATGACATGTCGTAAGCCCTGTAATGCACAAGACTTTCATACTTCCCATGTAAAAGTAATTGCTTCGTCTCTGTGAGACATCCATATCTAAACAAATTTTTTAGGTTATATAATTAATAAAATGGAGGATCCACTAGTATTGATGAAAATATTTAAATGTGCTAATGAATTCAGAGAAATCAGGTTATCGGCCAAAGCTTGCTTTTTTTAAAATAAAATGTTGAATAATTACTTTAGTTAATAACATTATCATCTTAAACTACTAAAAAAAAAAAAACAAAAAGAGCACTCATTGCAGGAAGTATACATTTTTGCATGAAATAATTCACGATTTCCGAAATATTTAAAAGTCATAAAATAATTTCTCACACTAGGTACGTTCCCCTCGTGTTGATGTTATGCATGAGGTCGTATCTCTTCATGTCCAGGTCGGCAGTTCCCAGCAGGGCGATAGCTGAAGCATTGTTAACCAAAATGTCAATACCACCAAACTGAAACAAAAATAGTAAAACATTTTTGCTAAGCGATTTTTTTCTTTACATATTTAGCCATGAGATATGCCGTGATTGTAACGATGACTGTAACAATGGTGTATTAATCGGCAAACAATCACTGGTACAATGATGTATTAATCGGCAAACAATCACTGGTACAATAGAACCTAAATCTCCAATCATTAAATCACACTTACTTAAACAATCGCAGGGTGTACAAATTAATTTTGGGTCTTTTTTTAAAAAATTTAATCTTATTTTAATCTGTAAAATAATCTCCATCAAAATCTATACAGTTTTACCATCGATCGGGCAGCTGGCGAGTTCAATCTCGGTAAAAGGACGATATACATTTTTTTAATTATACACTTAGGGCCGGTTGTTTGATCAGTAGTAAAATTTTACCACAGTAAATTTTTACATTGTAACTTTTTACCATTGTCTGTGGTAAATAACATTTGCGAGTTGTACGTATGTCAAATTTAGTATTGTCATAGATAATCCCACCTAATAGTGTGACAAGGCGAATGAACATCAAATATCTGAGAATGTCGTCAAATTAGATGTATTTTAAATATTCACTATAATTTAGGCTTTATTCACCCCTGCGTTCGAAATCTGTCACTTTGCTGGTGAAAACTCTTCAGTCTTTATACATATATAAATTTAACAGCAAAATCATCATTGGACGAACTCTTATCACTAAAATAGCGAGTATCAATGATACAGTTGTGAAGAGTCTGCCATTTTGTAACTAACAATTTATGGTTTTTACCATCCGATCGGAGAGTGAAATTAAGTTTACTTTTGATGAGTAAATATTTTTTACCGATGATCGAACAATACGTTTTTGCAATTTTTTTTTTACTATCAATTACGATCAAATAAACGGTTCTTAGAATTAAAGTTATAAGTGATGTACGGTTTATGCTTATGCCCATACTTACTCTACAAAATTAAAATTAGTGGCTGTTAAACCGGTTCAACATCAGAAACTAGTTGGAACAATGTAAGGAATGTTGTCTAATCCACATTTTCATTACTAAGTAAGTGCTGTCGAGAGTTTGCGTAAAGAGGAATTAAAATTCCAAAGACAAATTACTTTTACAAGATTTAAGGGTTTAAAAAAATTGTATTAATGATAAAAATTATATTTTATTTATAAACTGAATAAATGAGAAGAGAAGGTGCCAAGGAAGACATATAACACAATTGTTAATGGCAATAGAAACAGAGGACAACTGTAAGTTTATTAAAAGCCTACACGAGACGAAAGTTGTGTCAGAATGTGTAGAAGAGTGTAGCATTCTATTTCATCCGCGGAGAAATGGTACGATTGCAAGTAAGCCATACAATTATTCTGCAGGAGTAACAGAGATGAAATAAAATTTAAAACTAATATTTGGCTTCTCACGAAAATTTGTTGGTTTTTGATGCATCTAATTCTTATTGTATAATATCTCATTAAAACCAGATAAATACCTTCGATACAGCCTGGTCCACGGCATCCTGGACCTGTTTCTCGTCCCTAATGTCTACGATGCACGGCAATGCCTTTCCGCCGGCTGCCACAACTGTAATTAAATGAATGGTTCTTCTATCTCATTGTTTCATTGTTCGTCAAAATTGAAAAGTGTTCTATTTTTGATCCATTTCTCGATTTAAAATATCCAGTGACGAGAACACGCCTTTGATATATCTTTATAATAATAATAATGTGTTTATACCAGCGTGATCGGGTTTTCTTTCTATGAAGACCCGACTCGCCATAAAGATAATACATATTATATAATACATTTAAGTTATGAAAAGAAAAGCAAAAAAAATATAAATAATAAAAAAGTTCACATATATATATATATAAATATAAACAAAATATAAATACTACATTTCAGTCACGGCCATTATTGCATCTGTAGCTATTCTCTGGTCAGGGAACCAGCTTTCCATAAGAGTTGGTGATGAGCTCCAGTCGCAGCTTTACGCCAGCAACTCGATGTCTCAGAAGCGGAACGAATCCATGTATACGGCCTTCGGCAAACATTGTAGATGTGCTGCAATAACGCGCCAATCCGAACAGTATTCTGTATGAGTTGTTGTACTGAATTTGGAGACGGTTGTACGACACTTGCTTGTATTTCGATCAGAGTTCGCAGGTATATATGCTGGTGAAGAATGATTTAAAGAGGACTCACATCACCTCTTTACTGCATCGGTAGAAACGCTATGACAGCATATTTGCACGAACATATGACATCACAAATTATTGTAACACCTTTCTCAGTCAGTTTTTATCTTACATCTTTTTATATTTATTCTATGTACAGCAAGCAAATGCTCTTTTCAAAATTAAAAAATAATGCAAATTTTGTGTAAGTATATTTTTATGACTTGTAAATAGATTTTGTCTATTCTAATATGTATGAATAGTGTAACGTAACATGTACGCTTGGTATATAAAAATACACTGTTGTTGGCTTTGTTTCCTTTGATTTGGACATATTTGTTTTTGCTATGGAGATCCCACATTTTCTGAACAGTGCAATGGCACACAGTAACATGCCTTACAAGCTATTTAAAATACTATAATCAAACTTTCTGCAATTCATTAATTAACGAAAATTATGTACACGGCGCGAACGCAAGCTCACTTTTGCCAGCAGTGAATGTATTAACAGAATGAAAGATTTAATGGAACTGATAAGCGTGAATGGGCAATCGTCGGTGTCACGTATAACAATAGGAATAGGATGTCATTATTGTGTAACTCTTAAATGAAAAAAGCATGAACAATACATCTTCATAGTGTCATTTTGAAAACAATAATATATACGTTTTACTTCAATATAGAATTCATGGAAAAATTTGTTTCAATCATCCATGTTTACTTTCAATTTGAAATGGATGCAATCAAATGAAATACAGATTGAATACATTAGAACGCAGCATAATACTGCCTGGTACAGATGCAATTAACAGTTAAGCAGTATAATAAATGATCAATGTAATGATGGATATAAATACCTTCTTCGGCGGCTGTGTAGATGGTTCCCGGCAGTTTTGGATGGGCCTGTACAGTTTTAGCGGCAATGACAATATTAGCGCCATCCTTCGCGGCTTTGAGAGCGATAGCTTTTCCAATTCCCCTCGAAGCTCCGGTGATGAAGAGCGTCTTCCCGGCGAGTTTACTGCATTAAATATTCATAAATTAAAATACAAATTCTTAAACAAACCCTTAAACTTGAACATAAAAGTATTACAAGTTCAATATCGCTGACCTAAATTCTAACTAGAAAGAAATTCCACGATTAAAAATGAGGTATTTACCCTGTATTGGCGATCATTATGGATGCGCGACTGATTAACTTATATGGACTCTCGAGTTCTATCGCTGAACGCTATATATGTGTTATATATTAATTGCACTCAATCGCACTTCGCACTGGTTGACAGGTGCAAAGTCCATCACACGGGGCCAAAGTTTTCGCCCGACAGCAGTTGTTTATAAAACGTTGACAAGAAAGTGCTGCCATATAACTGATAATTTCCCGAAATAAAGGATTTGAGAATTATGTTCGATGAGAACATTTATCATATATTATACGAATTCGAATCCCAGTTTTCTATTCTTATCTATAATTCCAGTGGCGTTAAAACATTTTAGTATTACGTTAGTTGACATTCATGTACATATAAAAATAATAGAATGATATAAAATGTTTATACTTATGAATGCATCTGTCAGAGTTGGGAAAGAAGATATGTTTTGCATGACAAATATGCAATAAAAATTTTAAAAAAGCATATCATACTTAGGAATAACTATTGGGTTGATGGAAAAGTAATTGTCGTTTTTTGTGAATAAAATATTTCAATATTTTAAAAGAAACAACAAACAGTCGAAGGTTTACATTCACCATGGCCCGAAGTTGTTCATCATCAACATCGATAGGACGTCCAGCGCTAAAGTCTTCCAGTGATAAATTCGCTGAGCAAAAAATGACAACAAATAGATTTTCAGACAAAGGGCAACCATTTAAACCATCTCTAAATTAGTATCGTTAAAACGGCAAAAACTTTCGCAATAACCTATTATTTGAAATTAGCGATCTGTGGTTAGATATAAAATATCATTACAGTGACATGAACAGAATACTATAATAGTTTATTTATTATTCTCAGTAACAGTTCAATTATACTATTTTTTAGGAGGCGCATTAACAGTGTTTCCAAACTAGAAATAGGGAAGCAAAATATTTTGCAACAGAACAATATGTATAAAATGCATTTCTGACATTACACTGTACATCATACTTCTGAATTTTTGTTGTAAAAATAATAAGCAACCCATATAATAATTTAATCCACGAAGCTGTGGGTGAGCGAGGTCAGCTGCGTCAATTATAGACATACATATTCCGCATCTTGGCGATGTTTAAAAATATCAAATTTTTATATTACTACCGCTTATAATAAATTGATTTAAAATAACTTATTTATCATCACGAACATTATCGGCACAACAATCCATTGTGAGTCTTGGCTGCCTTATTTACACATTTGTTTGCATCTTGTCTACACTATTCAACCATCCTAATTAGGGTATTCCGTTATTCCTTTGGCTTGCAGTCTTCTTGTCAAAGAGTCTCATATATGTGGTCGGTTAGCGTCCATTATTGCTAAATGGCCAACCCAACGGAGTAGTCCCAATATAATGTGATGTGCTTTTGGAGACTCTTTAAATAATTTGAATAAAAATCTTATTTATGGTGGTTTAATTAACAAAACAAAAATTGACAGAATTTTTTTTGCGAGCCTCGTCTGTATCTACAAATATCTTTTATTTCAGTTTAGACGAAGTTAAAAGCATATTTTAAATTCACTCATTTATTAATTAATTCCTTTTTAGACATGGGGGTCCTCTTTGATCGCTTTGAATTTCATATTTTTGTACGCTTGATTTCGTTTGGCTGGAGTTTTCGAAATATGTACATATTCTTCTAATTCTTTTTTCAACACCTGTAATATGGAATTAGAAAATTTTACAATTTTACAGTAGAAAATAACTGGTTATGATGACTCACTATCGGCGCGATCAGTTCGTCTTCCGCAATAAATCGTGTGTACTATATATCCGTGTTTATATCTATAAAATCTTACCCAATCCTGACTATCACCACCGTTGTCACGTCGTCATCATCGACGTATCAGACAGTTAATAACGTAACAGTTTACGTCTCGCATTTCATTTATCATCGGGTTTAACTTCAAGTCAAAAATTTTATCGGTGCTGCCAATAATGTTTTCACACCACAAATCGTATTATAATTACATATTAAAAATGAGTTACCAACATTATGTTCATTTGCAGACTGGGCTATTTGTTTGTTATCAGTTATTACACCTTTGATCATAATTTAGGCTTATGATTTCACTGGTTTTACAACCGGCACCGGCGCGGTTATTTTTAGTTGAACAAGAGACAGGTTCGCGGTGACGCTTTCGGTTGTTCGCCATTTGAAAATAATACCCAATTTAACGTTTTATTATTTTGTACAGATTTTACCACTGTTGTCTGTGATTTCACCATAGACATTGGCGCTTGCGTGTTGGGTTATTAGTTTAGCTGTGAATATTTTGTCTGCGAATTACGAAATCCAAGTTTTCATTTGGCGGGTTTTTCGTTCGGTTATACCAATTGGATTTTCGGCGTGGAATGAAACTGGAAACCATCTGGATATTGATTCAAGGTATTTATTGTGAACCTATGTTATACGGGTGACGAGAGATATAGGGTATTAAGGTTCTAAAGTGGATAAAGTTCAACTTTCATGCTTTTATTACCTGTTGCTGGCTTTTTTGATACATAGGTATGAAAGTATTTAAGACAAAGTAGGTTTCCAACTGTATTATTTTCCTAATCGTTTAGCTCATAGTTGAGCGTCATGGTTCGATGAAATCGCCTTTATTCCCGTCGGTCCAGGGTCATGTTGGATGCTCGTCATTTTTATTTGGTCTGACCAGTGGCGCGACAAAAAAAGGTTGGGTCATAGTGCAAAATGAAAAAGAGGCATTGGGCCACGATGCAATATGGAAGAGCCACTATATACGTATTATAAAGAAGATTTAAAAATATAAAGTACGTACATAAAATAATAAGAACAAAATTAATTTCTTGACTTCCATAATATTCACACTTTTCATTGAGAAAAAAAAACAAATGTGATTTTAGGCATTTATGTGCATTCACAACGGAAAAAAACTTGCTTTAGATTTGGGCGATTTTCGCTTTACAGCTGTCGGTCTGGTCTGTCGTGAAAAATGATTTTATAACTTAATTTCTTGTCTCATTATTAGTCTATATTAGAAGCGATGGGTCCCGATGCATCGTATTGGCTGTATTGACATAAAAAACAACTAATTAAACGCCATCGGAGCAAAGTTTAGACTCGGGGCAAAAAAAATATTTACCTATAAAAAAAATGGTGGTAAAAAATAGGCCAAGAATTTTCGGAATATTTTCAAGCATAACTAAGCTTATTTATTTCATGGAAATATTGTCGTGTGTAATGATCGTGTGATGGAATATTGTCGTGTGTAAGATGGATCGTGTGATGGATGAGCTCAGTTATTTTCCGACTGTATTACAAATTATTCTCAACAATAATTATATTACTTTGTGAGGCTAAGCCATTGATAAATAAGAAAACGATAACATTTAAACTTTTCTATTAAATTTATTTAATACATGCATTTATTACATGTTTTTTAAATCTTTAACCTCACTAGATCAGAGTCCGTATCGAAGTGGGAAATCGATTTAGTATTAATTGTAGGTAAAAACTTTGTTTACGTATATATAATCAGGCCTATTCTCAAAATTGCAATATTGAAATGAAGGTGATTGTTATACCAACCCTCAAAAATAGACATATAGTTTTGACAGATTATGGTACGTTTATCTCCCTCACTCTCTCTCATTCAAATATAACACTATTTTTGAGGGTTGGTGTAACAATCACCTTCATTTCAATATTGCAATTTTGAGAATAGGCCTGAATATTTTGAAGTCGGTTTTTAAATATTATTCTCTCCAGTTTACTGCTTGCAAATGTGGAAATTTATACATACAAAACGATCTCGTATTGCACGCCTTTATTGACGAACATAACTTTCACATTTTCCTTTTTTTAAGATGATAATACAACTGTACATACTGTTGCCATGTTATCACACTGTATAAAAACTTTATCAAACATTGTTTCGTTCAAAGTTCTTGTGTATTCACGGCCGTTTAGAAATTTTTGTAGCCGCTATACTCGTTTGGACGCAACATTAACGATTCACGTATTAATACACGGTATTGCTATTTTTTGAGGAATATAATATAATACAATCTTGATGTCTTCAACGCGGTATTGCAAAAAATAGGGATACATTGTTTACACTAGTGCGCGTTAATTTTGACGAATGATATAAGTTTATTAACACATACTCTGCGGTGGTGGGTCAGATTTGACCCGGGTGTTAGTAAAAATATTAATTACGCTACAAATATTCATTTAATGATGTTTTCCGTCTAGCTAATCTTTTATTAAATATTTTCAAATAATTTGAGATACAAATAAATGTTATCGGACGAGATTTAAATGAGTTATTGATTAAAATGTGAAAAAACGCTCAAAAACTGACCTAAGACAGTCGGATTGAATCTCAACGCTTACGCCGAAACATATATTGTCAACTTTTTGAGCGTAGACAAAGGATACGAGGTATTTGTTTTGACTTATTTTCGTCTGGCGGCCCCTAGACAATGCCAGTAATCGAATCATTTGAGGGACGTTGCGCCTACCTGTAAGTTTTATGACACTAACTGCTCGGGTTCCGACGAGAAGATCACATGCTTAGCGGATGTTTGTATTTTGGCTGTGTAGGGCGTCTGTTGATGCGTGAGAATATGTACATTATTCGTAATATTTTTTAATTTATATCTTTAATTTTTTAGCAGAAACATTACGGCACTTCATGCCATTTCATTAAATCATATTTAAAATGAAAAAATCTCCCACAAAACGGTTGAAAAACCGAAAACTTAAGGTGGGTCTAAAATGACCCACCACCGCTGGACGTGTTTTGTTTTGACCCACCAGGCTGTAAGTGTTAATATAATACGTTTCATTCGGTTAGCACCTAGGTATAATTGAGTAGTGCATGTCCAAATTTAACATATCGTCGAGTTGACAATTCTTTTCGAGAGAGATATTCGACTTGTCATCTTTTACTACTTAAGAGATATCCAAGAAAAACTAATGGTAAATATCATTATTTTTTTTAATTTACGTAATTTATGAAAATGCATTTGACTTAGCACCTTTTATTTATCAATAAAATGAAATAAAAAAACACATTGCGAAATTTGGAAAAAAATATTACTCTAATTGTGTTTTGGAAATATTTATATGATCAAAGGTAACATTATAGTAAAAATACTAAAACTTATTGTGATGTCCTTGGGATCGTATAGTTGTGTGTGTGCGTGGGAGGTTATAAAGGGCGGCGCGCGGCTGGGCGCGGTCTCTTTCTCTGCGTGTTCATCGGCTTCATCTAAGTGAAAATTAATAGTCAAATATGGCGATCGGAAATAGTTGAAATAAAACGGAATATAGGTAAGTAAGTAAATTAGTAAACTATTTAAGCTATTTTTGATATAGTTAAATTAATTTTGATGTAATTATATCACATTTTACGAAATGTTCTCGCTTTTTTTTGGCCACCCTATATATCAAACATCTGCGTTTTAAAGCATTATTAGGTTACTGACATGTCTCTTATTATGCACCTGAAATGTATTTTACGAGAAATTTCCAAAGGTAACAAAGTCTTATGTTTCATAATACATTTAAACCATCTACATAAATTACAATTAGGTACTGATTTGATCTGAGAATATTGTTTTTTCTTAATTCAACAAGGGGCTTGCTGGCCTAAGTCAAATTCAACATAAACTGTATGCGAGAAGAATGACACAAATGTTACACATCGACCTTTCCGACAAATCTCTGAGACGAGAGACAATACAAGTTTTGTTGCAACAAAAATATAATATTTTTAGTGAATGTTTCATAGGATAATATATAATTTACGGAATACATTTTAAAATTGGTGGCTCTTATTGAAGATATGGTGGTTTAGCAAAAAAAATATATCAAGATTACTCGGGGTAAACGCGACATATAAATCATTGACATAAACTTTGAACTGTTCTCAAACTTCATAAGATGATGCTATGATTTTGAAACGCCGATAGAAGGAACATTAACCATTTCCTAATTTAAGTCTTTAAAAATCGGAATGGAATGGGATAGTTGATATTGAAAGCATTTTATGAAAATTGAACGAGTAGATGCATTTACCACAAATTAGGGGTAAGAGTATCTAGTTGTATTATTCCTGACAAATTGTTAAAATAATGAAAATGTCATTATTATTTTGGTCCTTAATGACGGGGTAAAACTTGAAAAATCTAGTAAAATTGCTTAGACGAGGGTAGTGGTAGATATCATAGTGATTATTTTTGATATTGGTTAATTATTTAAAAAGAAATAATGGAACTGTTTACACATCACCAATTGAGAAAGTTTACATTCATAAATATACGGGGTACAATACCAATCACTACCGAGTAGATGCACTTCCCCCACGGGGTAAAATTTATGGGGTAAGTGTATCTGGTCTTATAAATCGTAATTCACTGAAATAATCACAAAATTAATATATACATCACAAACTACAACTCAAAATAAAGGTATTTACTTAATATCAGCGTCCTGGCACAAAAGATTGTCGAGATATACGAAAGATAGAAAAGGCATAGATGACATCAAACAACTGTCATCATTTGAAATGGTGTTAAAAGCAAACAAATGTTTGGATATGCACCATCTCTGAACGGTTTCTTTAAATATTGATTTATAACATTTCTTAATAGATTGCGGCATTGGAATCCAATTTCAAACGTAATTAGGAGACGTAGATGCATTTACCCCAACTCACCTTCATCTTGTAGAATTTTAAAAATTATCATTATTCAAAAATATATAAAAAAACGATATTCTTTTTTGGCACACCTATTATTATATCATGGTTTTTTACGGAACTCTAAAGTGAAATAATTTTTTGATTTAACGGACATTATCAGCTTATTATGAAGTAGGATAATGTAGTTTATTGGAAACCACACCCTTTTCAAATCTCATAAAGTGTGTCAAATGTCAGAAATTATAATGGTAAAATTTCTAAATATTAAAGTGTAATAACATTTTTAAAACTTGCGACTGGATAATTTTTTTTTCTATTTTGAAATCAGGGCACCTAATTCAACAGGGAAATATATCTTATGTAAAATTCCGAGAAAACGTTATATATACCAATTCTGTTATATCTATAGATAATAACAGAATAAATACACATGCATCGTTAGTTTATTTTTCTTCCTGACTGGGTATTTAAGAGTCTTGAAAATACAACTCTCATTACCCATTACCTTATTCACCTACAAGTTAAAAATAATTATAAGTAGGTACCTATAAGAAGATTTATGAATACTGTTTCTGTACGCAAAAAATTGCAAGGACATTTGTGATCTAAAAAAAATATTAAAATGATCGAACATAGAGGCAATCAACGAAAACAATTAACTAGAAAATGAAAAACATTTATTATTAAGGAGAACACATTCTTATTGTGAAGTTGTAATTGGTCTGTGATGTTTTAAATACTAATTAAATGTATTAATTAGAAATATATAAGTATAAACTCAATTTTATCAAAAAATATTGTTGTTGCTACCGGGATTCGAACCTGGGACTCTTTCCAGCCTGGATCCCTTTCGATATTTTTCGATAAAATTGATTTTATATGTATATCTTTCTAATTAATACATTTAATTAGTATTTGAAAAACACTTATAGTTAAAACTAATTCGTAAACACATAAATGTTTAATTCTCTAAAAAATTCCACATTACGGGTAATTTGCGTAAAGAAGACGATGAACTAGATTTGTTTAAAAAAATGTATATTTTACAAAAGGGAATCATTATATAACTAATAAAATAGTTGCAAATTATCTTTTGTTTTCTTCTACCGTGTTTTCTCTTTATTTTATTATATAACCGAGTGTGTATAAAATCCATCATACACAAAATGATTTCATAATAAATAATTCGATAAAGTTGTTAACATATATATCAGCTAATTGTTTGTCATTGTTTGAAAAATAAATTACATCGCCTCTTTCAGCCACGTTAAGAAAATTAATTTGACATTTCAAAACATTTCTAAAAAATAAGCTTAATTCATTGATTGCTAATATTTGACAACATCAACTAATACCGATTATATATTATTGTTCATGCACACATCCGCCACAAAAAACAACAGGTCGCACGCAACTTAGGTTATGCTGCTACTGACGATGCTAACTAACTATACGATAGGTATCAAAAAAATATTTAGAAAAATTATTCTAATTATGAGAACAATTCCATCAATTTAAATCTTGTATCTAGTCAACGCTGTAAAACCAACGTGGACTGTACGCGGTAAATAAATTACGTTGCAAATAGTAAATCTGTACTAGGCACATGGAGATATTCTGCGAATGCATTGATGATTTTGAAAACAGGAAATTTCTCAGAATACGTATTACGCTCATCACTTTTAAAATAGTAAGATGGGGTGAATATAGTTTGG
This sequence comes from Eubasilissa splendida, assembly GCA_031772225.1. Lineage (NCBI taxonomy): Eukaryota > Metazoa > Arthropoda > Insecta > Trichoptera > Phryganeidae > Eubasilissa > Eubasilissa splendida. Next base: position 4,088,998 of record CM062858.1, on the reverse strand, counting down.
AGATTCCGGTTCATCAAAGTTCAGCGAACAAGAAGGCGATCCTCTATGGATATAAGTTGGACAAATAAAATGAATGACATTAAATGAATAGTAAAATATTTAATAGTGAAAATGATGTGCGGGTAATGGTTGTACTGGAATGAATAAGAAACGGTATATTTTGTCACATATATATTAGTATATAGTTATGTGCCTGCAATAAAACACTCTTGTTGTGCATTAAAATAATTATTTTATCGAGTAAATAACCGCTCGTCTGCTCGTCACTAAATGCCTTTATTTTCCTAATATTTATTAATCAATCATAAGACATTTAATAGGCTTCGATACAATCATTAGATTCTTCTTAACTATATAATCAATTAAATATTACTAGATACAACATTATTTCCAAAATGTCATGGATCATAAAAAAAAAAATGCATTTTTAAAAATTATTATAGCTTTGAAAAAAACGCACCAAGCGTGGGTCAAATGTTTATTTTTTTAATGGAAAAATCTTTACGAATTCACGGCAACATTATTCACAGCAGTCATTATACTAAGAATTTTTATAATTCTATCTGCAGAGTTCATCGATTTTCGTGTAGTGTCATTTTATAATTAAGAGATTTTAGAGCCTACTTAATACTTTATTTTCATTGAATAATAAAACAATAATGAAAATGATAAAAGCTGACTATGTTCACAACCGAAATAATTCAGTTAATTTAACGGCTTTAATTTAAAAATATTTTAATGAATTTTTTAACAATCAAGAAAAATCATAGCACGAGTTTAGTTTTGAAACGTTTGTGAATTGTAGCTTTAAAACTGATGATGCAAATCTTGAACCTAAAAGGTTAACGACAGTAATTATATCTTACATTTTTTTTTAACATCATAAACATGTAATATATAATATATATAATATCAATAAATATGGCAATGCGTGCTAAAAATATGGGTTCTCTGAAAATCAGGTAAAATCAATACATAAACCTTACAAATTATCTACAAAAATAAAGATTAATATGTAATACATTTCTAATTTATATTGGAGTTTGATTTCAGCTTAGCGATAAGACATTCATAGAATTTAATCACATTGAATATACATAAGAGATAATATTCTACATCAAGTATTTCATAATTTGTAAAGCTCATGGTATCGTTAACATATTTCATATTTTAAACTTTAAATACTTTGTAGTTTTATGGATTCACCACACCCTTAGAGGGAATTCCCCACGTTGCGTAATAATTATTAAATACCTCCAATGGTTACAATGTAACTCAAACAATATCATTTAATTTATTGATTTCATGTAAAATAAACCATATTGTATTTTAATTATAGAATTTGTGTGGTCGAGAAGCTTTTAGAGTGTAAAATGATTTCAGCACGGAAAAAGCAAAAAAAAAAATTTAAAACTATTTTAAACATTGAATAAAATAAACACAGGGCCGGTTGTGTGATCAGTAGAAAATTTTTATCATCGCCCGTGATAAAAAAAACATTTTCCAATTGTTGGTATGTCAAATTTACTATCGTCAAAGATATCTCGCCTCACAGCATGGCAAGACAAATAATCATGATATATGCATTATTTTATGTTTTATTCGCCTCTGCGTTTGACACCTGTCATTTTAGTGGTGAAATTTTTTTCAGATTATGTACTAATGTATATTAAACAACGAGATCATCATCGGACAAAAACTAAAATGGAGGGAGTTCGCCATATTTAACCGTAGATTCACAGTAAAATTAGTTTATAATATATAAATATATTTTTGAGAAGTAAATATTTATTTACCAATGATCAAACAACCCGTTTAAACAATTTGTTTTACTTTAGTAACTTTTTTTACTATAGTTACTACTGATCACACAACCGACCCTTAGAGTAATTGTTATAAAATCACTTTTAATTTGTGATGTTACGATTTTTCAGAACATAGTTCCATCGTAGTCGAGACAAATTTAGATAAATCACTCAGGTGGAAGTCAGGAAGTCCGGGCGCCACATAGCAGGTTCTACTCGTGTTTTTTAGAAACATTGCAATTAAAAAAATGGTAGCTTCCAATGGGAAAACATAGATGTCCGTATGTAGATTAAATTTGGTGACTTTTTAATAAAATCCCGACTACTATCACCAACCGACTAGAAACACCAAAATGATAGTGTACAAAACGCTTATTAGACCGGTGTTTACGTATGCTCATGAGGCATGGGTACTGATGAAGATACTAAACGTTTTTGAGGCGTAATCTTAGGGCTAGTTTCAGAAAATGATTTTTGGCATAGATGTTATAACAATGACCTCAATACCTTGTGTAATAAGATAGGCGTCTTAAGGTTTGTAATCACCAAACACAAAATCAATAGGGCGCAGGAGCTTAGGAAGGCCAAAAGCTGCGATGGAGGGAGGAGGCCAAGACCCATCAGGAGTTATGGAGCCAGTAGTGATGACTTTTCTATAATTCATCGTAGCTTAATCGGTTAAAGCTCCTTACCAGCAACATAAAGTTCTGCGTTCGAATCTGAATTTTTTTGATACATAGTGATTTATCTAAATTTGTTTTAAGTATTTATAATTATTAAATAATATTATATTTGGTGGATCATAATGCGGTCTGTATATATTTAATATGGGAGGCAATTGATTTCACTGTCCGTATCTCAAAAAATAATTTCTTAAATGTACAAGAATGTTTGAAAAGAAATATAATTCGCGGCATTATTTCTGTCGTAGCTGACATTTCAAATTTTATCAGATTGTTGAACTCGATGGGCATATGATGATGAATGAGCATATTTTAACCTTCGTTTTTCTTAGAATTTTTAGTGCTAAATTATACAGTTCGATCTTAGTAAAAAATAATATATATAATTGCAATAATTTAATCACATTTCAGGTTCAAATTAATTTTGCATTTGAATATTACGCTGAGTAGGAAAATGCTAACAATATTATATTATTATTAGTTTTTGGCTATCCACTCTAAACGAGAGGTCTCCATTAAGTTTTGAAATTGAGCGATTCACTTGTAAAAGAAGCATTGTATGTAAGTACGTACATACTCGGCGATACAGCACAAGCGCCTCAGGAGCAACTTGCAGTATCGTAGCCGCGTAAGAATGTTATTGTTAAAATATTGTCAGTCGACATGTCAGTAATCTACAGGCGTGGTTTATTGCTTCATTTGCTCTCCATCATTCCAGATGATTATTGAAATGGTGCCCGAAGTGTCAGTTACGACAGTAAAGATAAACTATTTGATTTTTAATTCAAACGGTATTAAATATGTAACACTACACACAGGGGGTAATAGACCTACTACTCCATAATATTTTACGAGTGGATACATGACCAAATTTAATTACCAGTTGAAAATGTTCAAGGAGTATGTACAAATTCTATGCTGTTTTGGAATTTTTTATTGTATGAGAGTTTTACAAAATCGTTGATATAATTATTTGCAGAATTGACCCATTATCATTCTGTATCGTTGCTTCACTCAAAGTTCGATGATCTTTTCATTTTTTGTATTCAATATATAATTTAAAAAAATATTTCAATTTAATTGAAATAATTGCGTGCATTACCACATTTTAAAATGCTTACATCTCTGACACGGTTGAGATTAGGCACATGTGGTTTGAACATTTTCAGCTCATATTTTTAACATGTATCTATCCCTAAAATATTGTGCACTAGGAGTGTTACTCAGTATATATATATATACGTGTGAATAGATAAGATACATAATTGTAAATTATTGATAACCAATAGAGAGAAAAAAGATATCTGATACATTTGAGTTGAAGTAAAGTAAAGCATTGCACGATATGACACACATTCACCTAATGTGATCTCTAATCCAAATTGATTTTAAAACATTGTATTTAAATTTTGCATATATCTAATAATATTATTATATATATATATATATATATATATATAGTGATACTTGATATATTTCCCTTATTTACATAGAATACTGTCAACAGTCTACAACATATTAAGATTGCAACAACACCACGCAACAGGCAACATTGCCAGCGTCACCCCTAAGCACCTAATAATTTCAATCCCTAACCATAATTGTAACTAAATCTCTTCATATTAACACCGACTACTTACATATCTTATAAACGCAAATATAAAAAAAGTATAATATATACGATCAGTCGCAACATAATTATATGGCAAGGTTATGGTAAAATACATTGGCATCACAAATCTAACGGTATCCCTAATGGAAAAATTGAGAGCAGCCTAGGAATGTTGAAACCATTAATCTCATTATTCAAATAAACGCGGCACGCTTGCTGGAATGTTCTAGAGCCGCCAACACTTCGTGCTTCTGCCTGACGTACAGCCGACCCTTCCTCCACGGATTCTGAAGCTGCAGCGGCTTGAAATCGTCCCGCAAGCATCGCTCTCGCGCACCGATCACGGCCACGAGGCAGAAATTTTGAAGTTTATCATTGGTGTAAATGGGGCCATCTTTTCCTTTCAAGACTACGGCCATATTGAGCTGTTTGACAACCAAGTCGACGACTTCTCTCGCCGAAGTTCGCGGGGTGACGTGGAGTTTTAACGATGTCCCGCTCGCCAGTCCGGTATCGTATGCCGCGTAGACTTGCAGTATTCCCGGAGAGGTGTTCTTTACGGTTAACTGTTCCGAAGCCGCGGACTGATGAGAGAGACTTCCGTGAGAGCTGTACCTGCTCCCATCGCTGGAGCTCGCGACGTCGGATGCTTCGTTATTTTGCTGCTGGAGAATTTTATTTTTCGCCGAGAGCGGTGCCTGCTTTTCAGACAGTTTGAGATCTTTTTGAGTATTGTCAACTCTTTCATCATTCGCTCTACCGTCGCATCCGCCGAGAGTGTTGACAGTCTTAACTTCGGGGCTGATGGTGGTTCGAGCCTTGTCACGAAAAAACTTTCCATCATTTGGTGTTTTAACCGCTTCTGCTTCTGAATTATTCTGGAGTTGCGACTCACTCTGTATTGCGTTAAGCGTTGGCTTCAAATACGTTGTCGGTTTCAGAAACATATTATTTTGCCCCTGGTCACCGAAATCTAAGGAGCATTTCACGTTTGACATACTCTTGGAAGACGCTATGCCTTCTGGCTTTCTCGTCTTGTGCGGTTTCTTACTTTTAATTTTATTGGGTGTCGAAGTTGATATTGGAAAACTCTGTCCTTCCGAGTCACTGGAAATGCTGTGCATGGACTCCGATGTGGTGGTAGTGTTCACAGTGTGTATACTCACCATGCTTCCAGCGTAGAATGGCTTAGCGTGGAGCAAGGGACTGGATGTGGCAGAGAGACTGGCGGTCATCGTCGTGCTTTTTCTTCTCTGGGTGGAAGAATTAGGTTGGGATAGCAGAGTATCTTGACTTCTCGAAGGAGGTAATCGAGTATTAATTCCAGTTTCTTCGAAGGTTTCAGTTGGAATCTGCTGATTAGCGAAGAAATGATTGCTAGTTACACTAGAGTGGGTGAACTGGGAGTCACCGCTACTCTTTCTGGAATAAGGATCTAATACGCTCAGGACGTCCGATGTGGCGCTGAGATACTGGGAACCGCTCAGGTTGAGCGTAGATACGGAATCCTCTCTTGGAGTAATACTGAGATGCTGCTCGGATTTGCTGAATTCCGCAGAAAGCAAGGAAATCCCCGGAGGACCCAGAGGGCTGGCGGCATTCGGTCCGGGCCAGGATCCCCTGCCCGGAGAACTTTTTGCCAGCTTTTGATCCCTAGGCGGTATTTGTAGAAGCGTTCTTTTAAGATTAGAATTGGAATTGGAATTGACCATAAGGTTATCGGCGACAGGATTGTTGTCCGTGCTAATGAGAGTGGTGGGGATCCGACTGATCAAATTTTTCATCTGAATACCTATATTATTGTTACCGGTGCCTCCCTGCAATTTGTCTTTATCCCTCGCAAAGCTGATGACGTCCATGAGCCACCTGCAATCTTTCCATACAGAATTAAGATTGTTTTGTAGTTCTTGCAACTTGACAAGTCTATCCTTAGCGGTTTGCAGTTCAGTGTTGGAGAAAGCCTCCCGGTGGGAATGGTTGGCCAGGACGGTGTCCAGCTCCAGCGTGCAGCTGAGTTTAGAGTACTTGTTGATGATAGTGTTTTGATATGTGTTGAGGTGTATCATTTCAAAGGCTTGGATGGGTAAGCTGAGTAGGTCTCCCCTCTGAAGAAGGATTTCTCTTTGGCCCGGCACGGAGCACGCCTGTTCTGCCGGAGGGCAGATAATGATAAAACTAACTTCACTACTTAAGTCTATAACTTCTAAATCGTAAAGTCTATGGGTGAGGGCCTTCTCCAACGGGATGTCCATGTACTTGAAGAGCTTCTTGGCGGTAGATATGATGAGGTCTAGGAACATCTGTTGAGATTCGGTAGGAGTTTGAGATTGGATGCTAGTAATTGACATTCTTCTTGTGTTCTTTGTTGGGATCTCCAGAGTGCTGTTGGTTTTGCTCTGCTGCTGCTTTAGGTAGTCCCATTCCTCGCTGAAAAGAAAACAAATGTTTTTGGTGTAAATTTATTTAACGTCCAATACATAATTTTTTTAAATCGGGTATGAATTACAAATCTAACGGTGTTATGTGGTCTAACTTTGCTATATAGTGCTTCTAGCATCTAAAATATGAGATAACATTTTATTGGATGTGACTTTAGCCGCCCACGTCGCAAGTTTCCGACAGAGAAAGAGATGGAATGAGAACTGCCAGAATTTAAGTTGACTATCATGAGTACACTGGACCGCGGTGCCTATTTCTCACGGAAAATGACCATCATATAACGCATGATATCACCGGCACCACGGATCGAATCTTTAACCAAATTATTATTTCCAGTAGTGATATCGTACGGCGCCCCATAGAAATCTCTTTCAACTCAAGAACACATCGAATTACATCTGAAATCGAGTGTACAAATCGTCATTTTTCCTCCGTACAAAATTGATAGTTGGCGCTTACTTTTGCATTGCCAGATCGCAATTTTATTAAATTTGAAAATTTCACACACATGTCAGATAGAATCAGATAATCATGTTGGAAAGAATGTTTGGGGAATATACAAAATAAAGTAAATATAATACAGTGATACTTACGCGGATACGTGAGAGTTGTCTCTCATCTTGCAGTGAGGAAGAACGTTGGGGGCGCGGGCCGGCACCACCACTTGGATGAGGTCCACGGAGGACTGCAGCTTCAGGTAACCCAGGTACAGTCCCCGAGGAAGCTTCACAGACGATAGCTAGGGAAAATGATGGTATTGTGAAAATAAGATATGTGAAGTTCAGAATCAAAAGCAGACATATCAACTTTACTCATTTTTGAGTAAAATGCATAAAACCATTGTATCACAATTGTTACTTGGAGTCATATTATTTGGTCATGTAACCACAGGTCACATGACCAAATGCTTTCGTATCATTGGCTGAAAACATATTTGTTTGGGTTTGAATTAATTATCTATTGGACATATCTGCAATTGAAGTAGCAAGCAAATTTTAATTGCAATTTTATACGAAATTCAGCGATATTTGACTAATTTCGATAGGCTAGTCTTGTAGACATTAATTTCTTATTACATTAATTACAAAATTAAATAAGTCTAATAAGAGTTGATTTTTTGGAAATTTTAAATTATGTACGGGTCATACAAAGTTTATGTATTGAGTTTGTTACTGTTGTTGCTTTTTCCAACATATTTCTTCACATTAGTGACCAAAAAAATTCTTATATATTACAGTCGACCATATTCTATGTTAAAAGAAAAATACATTTTTACTATCTTGTTTTTTATTTAGTAGTAATTAAATCATTTAACAATTCATAGGTATCATCAGTATTATATTCTTATATGGCAATTTGATATGGAGAGTAGCTAAGACAGTAGAGCGCTCGTTAAGTATGTGAGAGGTACCGGGATCGATACCCGGCACTTCCAAATAAATGTGAAAATAAAACAAACGTAAAAGTTAGAGCAAAAATGTTACAAAATTTTCTTATGCACTAACTCTAAACATAATTATCATTTATTATTTCGAAATATAATTCTGTAGCACAAAAATAGACAAGCGTTCACAGTTCTAAGATTTTTCTCAACATCTGAATAACATTTGACCCCCGTAGACCTCATCTAGAAAGTCACATAAAGAACAGTTGAGCGTAGAGCGAGCTGCCATTCGTTTTCCATACGGTAGAATAACCAGCTGGTATATACCAACCTTTATCGCTAAATCTTCGAGACGAGAGATTAAAGTTTCATACTTGTACATGAATGAGACTTTGATCATTAGAATTATGATGGAAACCAGTAAAAAATAATATTTGTATAGTGAGATTAAATTTTTTGTCTGATCATATATATTTTTCAAACATACACAAAATCTCATTATGAGCCATATTAATTCCTGGTGGTTTGTAGTAAATGTATGATTTATCTGTTAAAATTGTTTTGCTAATATTGTTTGCCTACTACATATCTTAGCATGAATCAAATCAATTCATAAGATCACCAAGATCATTGCGAATGATCTAATCAGATGAGTACCTGATGATAGTTGATCTGGTCGTGAACCGTGGCCATGAGCAGGTCTCCGATGGTGTTGTCTTCAGACAGAGCTGTGAGCCGCTTGTGCACCTTGCTGAGTGGCAACCAGCGAGAGTTCAGCACCGACACGCTCTTCGCAGACTTTACGGAGTTGATACACGATATAACGAGGGTGCCATGGCTATCGCGTAGCGGCTTGTGGTACAGTTGGCCTGAAAGCGGATGGTCATGGTATTTTTATTATGATGAAAAATATAAATTAAATATACATATCAGACGCGGTCGCTTCACACATGCTTTGGATGCTCCGCATCCGTTGTGTTCTAGAGTCAAAAAGCTTTGGACTTTTTGTTTCTAGCCGAAAACAGCACTGTTGCAAATAAATTCGTCTTGTCCTTTAGAGACCAGTCATAACACACAAAGTAATTCATTCTCAGCTTTCGAACATCTATGAATCGCGTAAACACACAGATTCCAGCAACAGTGGATTCTATCATTCGTTCCGTATCCACAAAGTTTGAAAGCATTCGACTTGCTTATGGGTATAATGCACAAAATAGCACACATATTATGAAGCAAGCGGATTGTTTGTGTGACAGATTTTTGACAGTTTAACTTGAATAATTGAAACATTGAATATCTTTCGATTATCTATTTCAATTCATCATATAAATAAAAAATGAATACAGAAAATAATATGGACACTTCAGCAACGTGTTCTAACGCTGTAAATGAAAATAGTGAATTGTGTGAGTGTTTGCGGGCTAGTCTATAGATTTGTATATTTGATAGTAAGTATAAATTTATTATCCAGCATCCCTTCTTTAAAAAGTCACCGTACGCCACTGATACATATGTATATATACATGTATTATTATAGAGTTAAGGAAAAACAAATTCCATAGCTTTGTTTGGTAACAGATTAGACTGTAATTTTAAATTATGTACATATATATCCGTATAGTGTAGTACAAAGTTTGATTAATTAACATGTTGCATTATGTCAATTAAAAAAATATACATCTTGTTCATATTCATTAATTAACATTCGCAATTTTAAAAATAGATATGACGAGGTAAATGGTTTATACGATTCTAACCTAAATCTTGAATGCATAGAGCCGACTGCATCTGTGCTGCGGCCGCCAGTAGCTTGGTCCTGAAGTGAATAGCCGACGAGGAGTTCTTTTCCATGTCGGCTCGTAAACTCTTCACGTCGTCCCACGTACAGGCAACCTGAAATTAAGGCAAAATATTTTGGTAAAATTAAAAACCTTTTGTATTTTCAAATCACACTCAATATTGACAGCTGAAAGGTATTAGCATTTGAGAAAGTCAAACAGATTTAAAAAAATCATAACTTATTGGACGGATTCTAACATTTATGAAAGATTAGACAGTTAAATTAATGGAAAAATTTATAGATAATTTTAAAAATGGTGTTAAATATATTTACCTTCATGAGCCAATGATAATCAGTATAAATGCATGCTGGATAAGTTTCATCTATTTCTATAACAGGGAGAAACTCCTCATTGGTTACCAGCACCTTGTCTTCGTGATATATTATGCAGGCCAAGTAGACTCCTCTGGAAAAATGAATTATATCGTCAGCACAACGTACTCGGATTATATAATATAAAAATTATCATGCCAAAAGGACTTTTCATTATTTCTAATAGTATTTATTATTATATTCTACAAATATTGTTTGCTAGAGCAAATGTTAATTAAGATCCCCCTGCAATAATAAATATTGATAGATAGACAGAGCGTCGGCCATCTCGGATGACATAGTGTTGTTGTTGCAAGTAATATCAATTAGAAATTGTGTATAATAGTATTATTATTTATTTTATATGGATGTTTAATATACCATTGGATGCCTGAGAAGACATACCGATGTTGTGGCATTCATAACTTAGATTTGCTCATATATAAATCAACCTTGCAAATATCAACTGCAGAATTGCATTTATTTATTATATTTAGAGATGTATAAGAATGGCATAAGCCCGCTGGGATTACCTGCGCAGGTTCTTGTGAAACTTGCTTGCGGCGGTGAAGAGGTGGCGGATGGCGTGGCGGCCGCGCATGGCCCGGCGGGGAGGCGGGGGCGCGGGCCGCGGGGGTCGCGCCAGACGGGCTGACGCAGCTACACGCTCTAGGGCGGCGGCCGCGCGCCCGTCCCAACGAGCGCGGCGCCCCTCCACATCGCGCCAGCCTGGAATGAAAGACAGAACTTATTTCACGGTGAAGGTGAACTTAATATGTACATCATTGATACGGTAATGAATATTAGTAGTTTTTGGGACATATATGCACTGTGCCTTTCCCCCCCTTCCCTTCTCCTCGCAGCCTCGCCGCCGACCATTCTATTGGCGACCTTGAACCAGTACGGTACAGTTAATTCTGTACAATGTGCACGGAACAGTTAATTCTGTTATACAATCTCGAGACTTCGCGTCTATACTTTGTGTCGGAACCTCGACGAAATAGTGAGTGAAAAATATACAGTCCACATCTTTGGAGGTGTCAGCAGTATCCGAATTGTGGTGAGTGCCTATTCCTTCCTGTCCTGAGATTCTTCCGACATCTATGCTTGTACGCAACAAGTAGCCTGAACAAAAACTGACCTACCATCATGCTGTTTCTTTTTGGCCCTGACACACAACTCTGGCCTCGTCCATATTAATACATCTTTTAATCCATACTCAACAGAAGATGTTGTTGACGTTTCCAACAGGATCATCTTCCAGTATCTGTTCTGTCATTCGTAGACATTCTCTATTTCTGATGCCATTCAATTGTGTCAAACATCTTTCTTACTATCCTCTTCACATTTATTTCAAACATTCCATATAATCAAACCATCCAAGCAACACTTTCTCAACATTGTTCTCTATACTAGGATCAGCTTTACATTAATTTATGAATGGATTTACCCGCATTCCTATTTTTCCAGCTCCAGCTAATCTTGCCTCGACTCTATTTCTATTAGAAATTTCTGCATTGTGCTAACGTGCTTTTCAAGTACACAGACCCATTCACTTGTTCCGTACACGTATCTGAGTGCCTTACCAGATTTGAAAGAAGACAGTTTCTTATTTCCACGTACCATATTGAAATTAGCAAAGCATCTACGGAAAACAAAATCAAAAACGCAAGTGTTTTACACATTGCAAATATGAATAATAGGCTATTTATACGTGATAATATACTATGTATATTATCACTTTTGCTTACAAATCAATCAATTGAATTACTAATGTTTTGCAATTGCGAGAGGCTTCACTTTCTAAAGGGACATCCGAATCACTGAGGAAAGGAAAGTAAATCCAGGAGCAAGAAAAATGGAAAGAATTAAAAAAGTATTTATTAAAGAGAACACATTCTTATTGTGAAGTTGTAATTATTCAGAACAGACGGTCTGTGATATTTTAAATATGAATTAAATGTATTAATTAGAAAGATAAATATATAAAATCAATTTTTTCGAAAAATATTGTTGTTGAACAATGCATTAACCGATTATGATATTCCAACACAGCGCATTGATGACAAATCATCAGATTATTCAAAGGGATTTAAGATTCCATAAAAATAAAGAAGATGGCTTTCAAATAAATGGAACGATAGATGTATCAATTTGAAAAGTGTAATATATAAATTCGAAAATTTGTCGTCAATGCACTGTGTTGGTATAGCATAATCGGTTAATGCATTGTTCATCAGATAGGAAGAGATCCAGGTTTGAATTCCGGTAGCAACAACAATATTTTTCAATAAAATTGATTTTATATGCATATCTTTCCAAGTACTTTATATTGAAAAATGTAATGTCTAAAAACATTGTTTTAGTTTAAAAAATACTGGCAGATCCAGTTGTGCTCGGCTGCCGTTGGGTATTTGTGAATTAGTGTACGCTCGGACTTTGTCAGGTCGGGAAACTAGAACATTGTCTCTATATTTTTGTTTCTATTTATAATTCATGTTGTGTTGTGGCGTTATAATTTTGAGGTCCCCTAAGATATCTAGTGAGGCCACATGAGTCTACACAGCACACAAGATGATATAGCTGAGCCAGTAGGTCTAAAGCGTTACCTTCATAAATAAATGCCATAATTTTCTTTGTATGTTTAATCATGAAGATAGCCAGGATTGCCCACAGAAATTTGCAATATTTGATTTAAAAATTATTTTAATTATTACTCATTTTTAGGTTCAGAAATTGTATTTTTTATTTAGCTCTGTAATTACTAAACACATAGATGTGCTAATATTTAAGTATATTGATAAAAAGTGAATTTGGCAGTCTTACACAAATATTTACAAAATTTTGTATATGGGTAAATTTTATCACTTTTTTATGACATTTCCTTGGGTCGAATTAAAATACTTGTCTATATCTGCCCGGGCATCTGGTTAAATAATGGCACAAAAAATAGCAAACATAGCATTATGTTAATTGCAGAAACATTACGCAACACATGTTGACATAATACTTCTGGAAGTTTACGTGACATGCTTTTTAATCCTGACTTTTTCAAAAGATGTGTTAATAGTTGTTTACAATTTTCAACCACATTTCTGTATGGCCATTTACAGGTTCATAAAAAAAAAAATCTACAAGCTACGTATAAGTTTGCACCTTTACAATTCTCATTTATTAGTAGAGATATAATTAGAATATATAATACCGAGACATTAAACGAAAAGTTTAAAGAATGTTTCCTTTTTTTTGTTGCTATTATGTGTTAAATAATTTATTAGTCTTTCGATGAAAAACTGAGAAAATTTCGAAAAGAAAGAATAGAAAAATTCTAAAATATACTGTTCCAATTGGATCCAATCAGGTCTCGCATTCTTGGGGGAGTCGAAATCATTGTAAGAAAAAAAAATTGTGCCTTGCATTTTCTATTCTATTCTATTTTTCGACATCAGAGGTTTGATAACTTATTTAAAAATGGAACACACTTGTTGACACATTGATTTCCAGTCACCTGTATATTGTTTGTTAACGATGATAATTTTTCATGATTGATTATAATGTAGGCCGCCCGTGCACAAACTCGGCTTCCTGTTGGCCGTAGTTAAAAAGCATTTATCATTCAGTCACATAAATACATGGTGCAGTTTGATGGTCCGAACATGGGGCATATGAACGGAGTTTTCTGCAAATGCTAAGAATTTACTCGATATCCAGTTTGACAATCGGAATATTATCTCTACCACTATTTTATCTTATCTTAAAAGCTGTGTACTTAAAGGTCTTGATAAGTAGAGGGGATCCTCAGTTCAGTTTAACTTCTCTGATGGAGCAAATAATACTACATATTATAAAATAAAGAAGGTTTGATAATATTGAATATAAAAATATTATCTTATCAGTTTTAAAAATAAGCATTAGTTTACTAAAAGCCACCTCTTTCCAAGTGTTTAAAACATTTAAAACAAAAAAACTAAATACCACATAAATAACTTCTTTGTGAATATCATTATTCTATGATTACAGAAGTTCTTCTGTCGTCAAGTTTGTCAAAAATGAGTTTTGATTTCATGGTGAGTATTTTTTTTTATTACCGTATATATGTACGTCGAGAAATTTTAGTTGTAAACTTCATTTTAAAATGCAGAGTCGAATTATCTACAGATCAGTGCTAGTTTCGATAGAATTTTGTACATTGGTTTGGGGTGTCCAGTGGAAAATTTTCAAGTTTAATATTAAATAAAAAAAAAAACTACAATGTTATTCTCCTATTTTATTTATACAAAATGGAGTTTAATTATGCTAATTTAACGTTTTATAAACAATATCGTCTAAATGCAGTCCATTTCTCTCAAGACACTTCTTGCAATCGGTCTCTTAAATTTGCGAACACGCGAGAGCAAAGCGTTGGTTCAATGGCAGCAACTTCATGGCATCCCCACTTAAGGTATCCCCACAAAAAAAAGTTGTACAGTGTAAGGTCTGGTGACCGAGGTACCCAGGGTATATCTCCGTACTTGCTGATTAATTTATTGTGAAAAATTCCCCTCGGCTTCTCCATTGAAACTCTAGCTGTGTGTGGAGTGGACCTGTCTTGCTGAAAATCCAAAAACTTGTCAATAATTCGACAATACGCGTCAGCAGTGACTGTCTCTCGCTGGTTAAAAACTACCCCTCCCACTTACCTCACCCTGATGGTTTATGAGCAATTACAATTTAATCTTGAAATTTTCCCCTGAACAACAATTTTTGTATTATTTTGGAGTAAATGAATAAGAATTCCCTGTAATAAATTTAAGGGATTCTCCACAGTTAATAAATGGAAATGTTCCATTTTTTAATTTAGTTTTTAGCTAACATAAATAAATAAAATCTTATTGATTGATATTGGTATTTATCAGACATGTCATTAATATGTAGTCTACAGAGTTTATTTAGATACAAGCATCTGGTGTGACACGACTGGAGTCAATCATACAACGGCCATAGTTCAGTATACAGTGCAGCCATTGCTGCTAGGTAAAATCTGACAAAATTATAAAAATCACAAAATTTCGACTTATCCACGAGTCATAGCATATTTCATAATTGATGGTTAAAAAATTGCCCTTGACATATAGACGAGTATATACACAGCCGTTGTTATGTCGGTGCACAATCAATTTTTAATATTTTCTTTTCACGCGGTAGATAAAATAGTTTTCTACATATTTATGCTTGTAGATGGGTAAAAATTTGGTGGTGTCTAAGATACATGATGCATTTTTTTCTTGTTAAAATGTTTAATTCTTTTCATTTCTTTGTTTCTAACTCAGTCATTCACTTTTTCACTGCATTCATTCTGCTTTTGTCTTTTTCATATTTTTTAATTAACTGCTAGGTGTTTGGCCAAATATTACAATTTGTTTTGAGATCACAATTGAGCATCAGGTGTGTTGAGGACACCTCTACAAAATGCGAATGAATACTCTTGTAAAGTTCGACTCTGAATAATTTAATTAGATGTTGTACATTGCATGCTAAAAAGTACCCACGACAGTGATCTTTTTTATAATTTATTGAAAAAGACAACTTTTTTAGAAAGTGGAATATTTAATGTGTGAACTGAAAATTGAGCAGTATAATAACCTAACATTAAAGAATTAATATAGGTGCAATTTTTCTTTTTTTAATCTATAAAAAATCATATATCTAATACAATTCAAGATCGAGCTCTCTCAGTCATACGAGTACATCACACTATAAATTATATAATTGATTTATTGATTTAACTCAATTATTTATTTTATTATCTATATCAGTAGATCCCTACCAATACCCCCTCTTTTCATTACACTCACACACATACCACCAGGGGTACGCGTTCCGCAGGTTGGGAACCGCTGATCTATATAATATTTATTTGTGTGTGGACTATGCTATCAAAAATGTAATATTAAAAAATTATTAAAATTCTCTCACTACTATAATTTAATTAAATAATCATTATTATACTTTTTTAGACAGCGCTTTAAGGGTCATTGCGGAACGTGTTTGAGTCCAGGATATTTAAGATGGCCTTTCGCCTTTCAACATGGAAAAATATTACGATAATTCTAACGATTATATTATTTACTTTTTATTACATGAAACAGGGAAATATTGAAAAAAAAGTAGAAAAACAAATAACCCAACCTTTGCACGCAAACAATAATAGCACAAAGTACATGTTGATATGGACGTCTATAACCACAGTACCGTTCGTGTACCTGTTAGAAGGAGACAAAATTTTTAAAGATAGGAATTGCGAGTTCTCTAACTGTTATATTACAAATGACAGAAATAAGCTACCAGATATTAAAATGTGGGACGCTATTATATTTCATGCACCCGAATTCACATATTTACAAAAGCTTTCACCAATCAACGTACCTAAAGAGAGATCGCCACACCAAAAGTACGTATTTACAACCATAGAGTCGGCGCACAATTATCCGGTGTGCGACGAGTCTTTCAATAATTTCTTCAATTGGACGTGGACTTACAGAACAGACTCCGAAGTCAAATGGGGATATATTGATATAAAAGATAAAGAAGGCAACATTGTCGGACCGAAAGAAAATATGCACTGGATTCAACAAATGCAAGATATACCCACCGAGATGAAAACGAGTCTGCGATCCAAAAAAAAAGCGGCAGCGTGGTTTAGTTCAAATTGCTTTACACCCTCTAAGCGAGAGCAATACGTATTGCGGTTGCAGATGAGTCTAGCGGTGTACGGTGTGAGCGTTGATGTGTACGGAAAGTGCGGCAAACTAAAGTGTCCGCGAGATGACATGGAGGAGTGCTACAAGATGCTTAGAAGCGATTACTTCTTCTATCTCTCGTTTGAAAACTCTATTGCTGAGGATTACGTGACCGAGAAGTTTCTGCATGCGATCCGTAACAATGTGGTGCCTATAGTGCTGGGGGGAGCCGACTACTCCAGGTATAAAGCACAGGACTATGTTGCTTGCCGACGTTAAGTAAATTATTAAGTAAATATGTAGAACAAACTAATGAATTGTTATTTAGTTTTTAATATTCTGTGTGCGGCAAGCAACAAGTTCAGACAGTAATAATATTTTAAATATGAATTAAATATATTAATTAGAAAGATATACATATAAAATCAATTTTATCGAAATATATTGTTGTTGCGCCACCGGGATTCGAACCTGGATCTCTTTCCTAACTGGGGAAGGTGCATTATCCAACTATGCTACAGTGACAATATTTTTAGCGACAATTTTCGAATCTATATGTCACCTTTTTGATATTAATACATTTAATCGTTCCATTATTTGGTGGCGCAACAACAATATTTTTCGATAAAATTGATTTTATATGTATATCTTTTTAATTAATATATTTAATTCATATTTAAAATATCACAGAGCTATGTTCTGAATAATTACAACTTCACAATAAGAATGTGTTCTCCTAGTAATAATATTTATTCACAAAACCGTTTGATAACATTTCAATCACTAATAACAATCATTTAATTATATAGGCTGTATCACAGTTATCTGTCAACTTCAAACATTTTAATTTCGGAAAATAATGATTCGGTAGATTATCGTGCTCTACCATAATATTGTGTTTATTTGTAATGATATTAATTTTATTGTTTGGAGAAATTGCTAGTGATCCAAAATGTCAAATTTGGCTGGACCTTAAAAGGTTACTACATATGGGCCAATATCAAGAATATGATCCTTTCTCAGATATTTGAGAAAAATATATTTTCTAATATAATTAATTGAGTGGCCATGATTTCAAAAATGATAAAAAAAATATCCCGTCGCAAGTATTTAAAAAGTAATTATATTTTAAAGTTTCAAATTTTCACACATACATTTTGAGAATTAAATTTTTATACAATTAGAACTAAATTGGTTAGTTTGGTTTGATCAGGTTAGGTTAGTTAGCTTATTTTGGATTTTTTTTTAAATAGCATGGTATTATAATTCGATAGATTTTAGGAAAACAAAGATGTCTTAGTAAAACGTCACAAGCGGAGGCCTGTCACCGTGTAGGTACTTGTAAATAGGACTATATGTATTGTTATGAATTTAAATAAAAACAGAGTATTCTGCAGGCGAGAAGCCATTCTCAATTTTGCTGCCGTAGTGTGCCTATATTGAACATCTTTTGTGTTTAATGTCTTTCGACCTCATAATCATCATCATCATCGCCGGTTGAGAGAAGCTGAGATAGGCGAACCACCATTTTTGTTTCCTATACAATTATTATATTCTGGTTTTTCACAAAACTTTAAAGCAAAAATGATTTTTTAATATTTTCGAAGGGTCATTTTTGCTTATTTTGAAGAAGGATACCGTAATTTATTGGAAAGCACATCTTTTTCAGAAATCTTAAAAGTTAACCATAGATAAGGAATTTTAAATGTAATAAATTATTATAGTGAAATTTCAAAAGTTACAATGTAATACCTTTTTAAATACTTGCGACTGGCTAATATTTTTTCATTTAATTTTTTAAATTAGGGCACTTAGTTTTATAGGAAAATATATTTTTTGTTAAAATCTGAGAATGGACCATATTTTCTATACAGCCGGTTACACAATCAGAAAACCTCTTACTTTCATCCCCTATAAAACCTAAATGCCGCAGCCTTTACGGTCAGCTTATCATTCTAGGTTTGCCCCCCCGGGATCATATATAGACGCGACGACCATGAAAGCCGACGCATTAGCAAAATTGATGGTCCAGTTGATGAACAATGCCGAGGAGTACGCCTCCTATTTCCGGTGGATCAATCATTACCGGTACCAGCGGGATATTGATACTCCCGACACAGAGGCCAGCTGTAGGATGTGTAAGGCGCTGCACGATACCACCATGATGGAGAAGAGATCATCGTACAAGAATCTTAAAGAATGGTGGAATAGAAAAGCTCCCGTATACTGCTTTTGACAATGTTAAAATCTCTGGACTATCTCTATATTCTTTCAATGGTTGTGTGTGGCAGGCTTTCCGGAGTACTTTACGAGGTATGAAAGGAGTATAAATCTTGTATTTTATGAGTCTCTTGTTATGATTATAGATAGAAAACTTAGTTTTAATTTGGTGAATGATATAATGAAAAACAACTTATTACATAATATAAAGAGTGGCCCAAAAAAAGTGAGAACATTTCGTAAAATGTGATATAATTACATCCAAATTAGTTTAACTATATCAAAAATAGCTTAAATAGTTTACTAATTTACTTACTTACCTATTTACCTATATTACGTTTTGTTTCGACAATTTCCGGTCGCCGTCATTGATTATTAATTTTCCCATTGTTTATATTTGGTTTTTTCACATTGTTGCCCAGAATGATAAACATCAGAGTGCTAGGAAAATGATCAAAGAGTTTCAAAACAAAGCCTGGAGTATAGCTAGACATTACAGCAGGACGGAGCTCCATCTCACACAGTCAGAAGTACAATCAACTTTCTTCATCGTAAGAATGTTAATTTCATCGAGCCAGGCATGTGGCCACCGAACAGCCCAAATTCAAACCCAGTAGATTATGCAATATGGGGTATTTTGATGATTTATGATTAGCTAAATATTATGCAAAAAAATTACATTAAGAATTATAATTAATTATATTATGTTTTGAAATAACTCGTGTGTTACGAGATGTTCTCACTTTTTTGGGCCACCCTGTATATTATATATGATAATGTTAAGGGTAGTGTTATGTCTTAGAATTAAGAGATTATGTACTGATTTGACGTTTCTGATTGTATATTAGTCACAATCCATTTTTTAAATTCCGTTTTACCCAATTTAGGATTATGTAAGCTGAAATATTTATTAATAACCATACTTTTAATATTTCGCTGATACAGAATCCTCCCCTAGTTATTGAGATAGATTAATTGATCTAAAGCAGGTTGCAGACAGCTGCCTGTGCAGAGACAGTCTAATATAATTATTTGGGAAGAATTTTTGTCCACATTAATTCTAAGAACTACATTATGGAAACGATGTAATAAATTGAATTTGTTATGGGTGCATTCTAGTCATTTTATGTTAGAAGAAAAAGAACTGTGCCTCGAATATGCTAGAATATTCTCTCTCATGAAGACAGTGAGAATAACAATTTTCAATGATATAAAAATGATTTCAGTGAGTGCTGTGATTTTGAAATGAGAAGAAATCTGAATTGAACTGAATTCATCAAATAGATAACAAACTCAAATGGAAAGAACATATTACTTATCTTACAAACAAAATAAAGAAAACTGCTTACATATCACTTACAAATCTGAAAATAATATATTACGCTTTTGTACAGTCACATTTGCAATACGGTATTATTGGATGGGGAGGAGCATATAAAACTTTAATGTCACAATTAGAAATCATTCAAAAAATGATAATAAAAATTATTTAAAAAAAAAAGACTATCCAAGTATACAACTCTCAACAGATTTCAAAGTACTAAAAATAATAGACGCACACAAAAAAAATTCAATAATCCAAATTTTCAAAATTAAAATCAATTAAATATTAGAAGCGAATTCCGATCTACAAGATTTAGAGACCAAATTGACATTCCAAAACTAAAATATACTGCAACCCAAAATCACTATATTTATCAAGGCAATTTTTTAGCAATCTCCCCATCACAATTTGAAAAATTACAGACTACTATAAATTTGTATCAGAAGTAAAAAAAATATGTAAACAGACTACCTGAAACATAAACTCTTGTATATACTCCTTTGTTATACACGAGGCGTACTCTTATAGAGAAGAAATAAATGTTAAAATAAATATATATATATATCCTACTGGTTATTCTAAAAATGTATTATATTTTATAATATTAAAATTATTTCCTAGTGATTGAAAATGTACCATACAAAATAGTGGCATTAGTTAATTTGTTTTCAGTTCTCTCTTGATAGATTTATCTTGCATAGCTTGTTACAAAAAACCGGTGGTGGTGAAATATTTGTTTTTAGGATTGCAAGTGAGCGTTCTTCATCTTATGAGGTGACCGACGGATAAGTTTTTACCCAATGTATCTACATTCTAATTGTTTGAGTTTGTGTAACTAATGTATCCATGTATTTTTTTAATATATCATATATTTACAGTTTTATAACTGTTGTATTTACTCAATCTTTTTAATTTTTTTATATGTATCATGTTGAACACCATATATGTATTTAAATCCTTATTGATCGAGTTATTTTTCTTCTTCTTCTGTTACTTACGCAAATCGCCCGTCAAGAGTGATTTTAAACAAGTTAAAACTACATTTTATACAATAATTGTTTTCCCGCGTGTATCATTTATTTCTTCCAGTCCCGAATTAATTTTAGCACACTTCGTAGCTAAATACATGGTTTCGATTAACGGCACTCATAAACATTGAGCGGATCATTCGAAAGGGCCGCTTGACATTATACAATACAAAGTTGAATTATTTACTGTTTCCGAAGTAAGTTTGTACAACTTCATAATCACATAAAATAACTGTCCTTTTCTACAAATTACCCTTAGTGTTGAAACCGAATGGTTACTTAGAATAATTAGAAGCATTTAAAGTGTACGGAAATCCAATGAATAATGTTTTTCCCTATTCATCTCATGTAAAAAATTTGTACAGCCGTCCCCCATTATAGTTATAAAATACAAATTGTTAGATTGATAATGCCCTTGCAAGGCGAAACGCTTCTCAAATAAATTAAACGAGTGGAATAAAAAGAAACAAGCGTTTTATTTTCACATGTGTGAAAGTTTAATTAATTATTTTTTTGTTTCTGTGCAGCTTTCTACTTTTATTTTTTATTTAAACACACTCATTTACATGTGAAATATGTTTTTTTTAAAAATATGTATTATACATTTAAGTGTGTAAAATGAAACATTTTTCTGTATTCCTGCATTCATAGTTTATTTCAATAGGTTCTTTCAAAAACGATAGTTTACTATATATTAAAAATCAATACCACTCTTTTAAATTTTCTTAGATATTATAAAGATCAAATGTGGTGAATTGAGGAAAAGAAGACGACATAATGTCAAGTTGGAGTTGAAATTGACTATTGACAAGATCAGTGTAAAAAAATTTGTGATCCGCAATGGACAAGAAAAAAAGACACGGTCAAGTTATTGTAACTGTTGTATTTACTCTACTTTTCTAATTTTTTTATTTTTATTTATTTACCATTCTACATAGTGTATATTTCTAGATCCACATTCTTGAGCCACTTTCACCAACTTATTGCAAATGATACAAGAGAATACAAATACAAATGGCTCTGATCTAGTGAGGTGGGCAGGGAACACATGAAATATTGAAATTTCAAATAAATAAAATCTTTTTCTTACTCTCAATGAGAACAGTCGCGATCGTGAAGCAGCGGCTAATTGCAGATGACGCCACGATAAACTCATTTATGTTGTATAAAAATATAATGAAGTTCAATAATCAACTTTAGATATCCATCAGATCTTATATTTAAAGAGTACAATGCCCTAGACATAAGACAAATCTACATGTTGAGATTCATCCAATATTTCCATGCTAACAACAACTCACCCCAAACAAAAAATCATGGAAACAACACGAGACAAATAACACACCAGTTCCGAGAGCAACAACATTTTATCAAAGATTCTACATGTTCTTAGCTCCAAAATTGTACAACACACTCAGCACCAACTGGAAATCGTTCACTTCCAATAAGATTACACAAATATGGACTCAATCGGGTAGAGATCAATCAGAAGCATCGCTATTCAACATTCTAACAAAATCATAATACAATTCCGACACTAATAATTCACTAGTTCCACAACACTCTCACTACATTTTTTTTTTCCTCTATTTTTAATTCTATTCCTGTTGAATCTTTATCTTTCTTGAATTAATAAACACCACAACAGCATGAAAAAAACTGTCTACTTTAACACAGACAGCAGTCTAGCCAAGTAGCCAGGACAACGCTGTATATATCAGAGGTGGAGTCTACTCCATCCCACACAATAAACTACGAGTATTTAATTGCATCATCATATTTCTTTCAGGAGGAAACTTTTGAATTTGGTAGTGCATTTCACTGTCCTTCAAAACAGGCACTATGATGAATTTGTCGGAATTCTGAGAAATCACATATAATCTTCCCTGACTGATTGGAATGCTTGGATTATGCATTTCGAAAGTTGCAACCGGATCTGGCGTTCTGACAAATTGGCTTACAAACAGAGTTATGGACAATGAACAAAAATGTGACATTATATTGGTTTAATCTCAAGTTGGAAAGTTTATTAAAGAAGATGATGTTTAACTCACTGCTGGGCAGTACGCTGTTGGGTGTGGAGGTATTGTGCGGGCCCCAGCCCTTCAGGTTGCCTCCCTGCGCCCTGAAGAAGTACCTCCTTCCCCGGGTGAGGCCGGCGGCCGCGCACGAGCAGGACGGAAGGCTGGCGCGTACTTCCTTCTCGCCGCACACGTTGGAGAAGTCGGCACGCGACGACCATTGAACTAGAATAATAACAATAATGGCATCGAGACTTAACATTTTACACGAGGGAGTTGTGTGCAATTTTTTATTTAAAAAATTTTGTTTTTGATATGAGCAATATTTGAATATGCCCAAAAACACAGAATTACTGGATCTGTACATACAAAGGCAAATTTACAATTATAAATTAAAAATACAAAGACAAATTATTAAACAAATATCAGATATCTCATGTCTTGTTCTTGGACATATTCAAAAATTGCTAATATAATGTACTTGTCAAAATAAGAAAATATATAAAAAATTGAAAAATATTGATTTCTCAGGCATATTCTAGTATAATATGTTAAAAAACATTTTACAGATAAAGAATATGGCTTTAAAATAGTTTCTTAAAATCAGACATACATATATATACTGTTTAAAAAAAAAGGAAAAATGAATTATCAAATTTGATCCATAGATGGCGATGGTGTAGTGGTACTGGAAGCGAGTCCACATATTAACTTTAAAAAATTTGATAAATGTGGAGATTGAGGGGTGAGAATTGGTGAACGTTATATATATATATATATATTTATATAAAGTGATCACTAAAGCCAGCCGAAGACAGGTCATAAGGCCTGTAATTACCCCATACTTCCATATATTTTCCACTAAATATAACAAAATAATTGTTTTGTCTCCATGAGATATCTGATAATTATTTTTGATATGCACTATATTGTTAGACCAGTTTTATGATATTTTTATAACCGACCGAGCTAGTTCCGCCAAACTATACTATAATCTTTTTAATAAAAAAATACTTCTCATGAGTAAGTACTCCGGTTTTACTAAATATTAATATGAAAGAATTAATTAAATATTAACCTCTGTATTTGGTGATGATGGGGTGTGTCTGATGGTGGGCAACGTTCTCCCGTATCCTCACTGTTACCGCGGTAGGGGAGGTGACGTCTAGCTCGGGGCTGCAGGGTAGGCCTGGCGGCCGCATTTGCTGCCAGCCCAGTAGCATGCGTCTGTAAGGAGACAACCGCATCAGTGTTTAATATTCTATTAATAATGTACTTTGTGCAGTTGGTAGGTGCCACATCTGTTAGGACAACTAGCTATATTTTTAGATTCCTTTAATCCTTCCCAAACCATGCAGTAACACAGGTCTACCATCATAATTAAACCTGTAATATTTCTGTAAATACATGCAATATAAAATTCATATTTTAGATAATTCTAAAGAAAATATTAGCACTTAGGAATGACTAGTGAAAAATCAATTATGAAAAAGGAATCGTTCCAAAACAATTACTTTTTCATTCAATCCATTGTAAACTTAATACGTTGGTAAAAATACAATTTGTGATATGAAAGACAGAGATCACACACTATTTTCTCAGTGAAAAGAACAACAAACATATAAATATAATTGTCTCTTTCTCAGTAATTATATGAAGACAGATAAGAAGGAAGGACACATTGTATACGATTTAATGAGTGCTCTAAATTATGATATTAATCATTTTTTCAAAATTGTATACTCAATATTTAGAATAAATTCATACCATTAAAGTCATTTAAGCTAATAAAAACATTTTTTCTAATAGTTATTTATGGTAACACGAGTTGACAGCATGGTTGCGTTCAAGTATTTCATATCATGGTATGGAAAAGGTTAAGTGGATTTCTGTGATCCTTTACATCAGTATTGTTTCTGCCTTAATTTTTTTCAGAATTTCTTTTTCTTCCCATCTATTAATTACAACGCTTATCCCACAAGTCTGTGAATCTGTAAAATTCACTGATGATGCTATGTAGCGGTTGACAGGACATGTCATGACAGGCTCCAGTTAAATACGTATACATTTACAATTAATATTTTATAGGTGCACTTATTTTTTACAATAAATAAACTTATTAAATCAACAGTAAATATGTTTTAAATGTATTAATTAGAAAGATATACATAAATAATCAATTTTACCGAAAAATATATTGTTGTTGCTATAAATATCACAGCTGTGTTCTGAATAATTACAACTTTACAATAAGAATGTGTTCTCCTTAATAGTAAATATATTAAGGCACAAATCTTTCTTTTGAAAAACAGACCTGCCACCGGGACTTGAACCTGGGACCTTTTGATGGCCGGCTGACTGTCCTCACGGCCGAGAACACCAGCCTTGTTAATCTCATCAGATTTGTTTCAATTTAATATTATATCGACAATAATAATAGAGAAATTATCTTGGCTCTTACCTGAGTGCCTTGGTGCGTCGCTCCCAGTGGTGTAGTTGCTTATCCTGGTCCGCACCTTGGCCAGTGCAGCCTGTATTGGCAGCCGGAGCGCTGCCTTGCGCGCGCGGTACGGGTTGTGCGCTCCCAGGGAGCTGCGCGCCCCCTGAAGGACCTCCACCGGGAGCACCGGACGAACGGAAGGAGGTGGATAACTCCTGCAGCCGGCACTCGGCCTCCGCGGACAGCCGGCGCAGGTGCGAGCCGAGAGCTTCGGATGACTTCACTGAAAAGAAGGAGATTAATCTTAATTTTATCAGTTGGATGCTGGGAAATGATGGAAAAGTAAGCTAGCCGGAATGATGTGAATGAGGGAATGCTTATATTTTTCTAACACTACAACAGATCACAGTTACTGTAGCATTACTAAATCACCCAGACTTGAGAAAATTACACAGGTGTATTGTGACCTCATTGGGAAACGAACCTGGAACCCCTGGTTTGAGAAGCAAGAGTCATGCCTACTGGACTACGAGGGCAACAGTTAAAAAAGTAAAATTATTATAAAGGATAAAGGAAAGGCGGATGATATAAACCTTTAATTAAGTGATTTTTTATTTCAATAAGTTATCTATTGCATCATTCATATTCAGGTTAATAGTCAGCGACATTAACACTGATGACGGAGTCTGTAATCCCATGTCAGAGACACATGGCAGGATAGCTCAGAATAATTTTTTTTTTAAATTTATTCAAGAAAAGTATAATTGTGGACGTTGCAATAATGTCTGTTGGAATAAGATTGCCAAGTAATTAAGTTACTCAGATTCTAGGTAGTTTTGATCTTCAGATCACCAATGACTACTTGGGTTCTAGACTCTAGGATTCTCAATTGCAGAGCAACTGAGACTCTAAAACAATGATAATATCTAAAGTACTTATTGATTTATTTAAATGAGCATTAAATGTCAAATTTATTTTTATTTTTTAATAATAAATATAATAGTTGAATAGATACTATGAATAAACCGAACATGTAGACATACTAGCAATATCAGAAAATGACGAGGAAAAAATGGCCATAAACTCCAGTTAAACTTTGATTATTTAATATTATCCATGCTTTGAGGTACCAACAATGCATAATCATAAAAGGCAGAAAATTCCACATAATGTATTGTGAATATGACGCCAGTGTTTACGCTACCAGAAATAGAGAATGTCAGCGTACGCAACACAAAAGATTCAATATTTTTTGTTTTACCTGCAAACATTATTTAAATGTTAGCCACCGCTGGCAGGAAGTCAAATAAGATAACCGTAGCTTATACGTTCTGCATATGTTATATACGCATGCGAACACACCATATCCAGCAGATAAGGTTAGAGTTAGCGTGGGCGTTAAAAACAATCAGAAAATATTTCTAATATGAACAATTCTAATATTCCTCAGTGTATTTAAGATTCAGATTGAATGGAAATTAGAAAAATATAACTCTAAATGACTAATAATATATAATAAATATATTATTATAGGGGAGATCCTAGAGTGGAACTGAGTAAAATGTGTAACAGATGGCATTCAATATAATAAATAATTATACTGCAGGGAGGGGGTGGAGTAGACGAGGGTGGGTATCTAAGTTGTGGGAGGGTTCTAAAGAGTAACTATGTAAAATAGAGAACAGACAGACATACATACTTTCAATATTACATACCGTAACGAGACCAATACGTGACTGTATCGATGATTGATAACTGAGATTTAACGATGATTGGTAACTAAGATTTAACTGTCGGAGACTTACTTTCTAGTGTACCAGTCAGTGCTCGAAGAATTACGTTAATTAATTATCAATCATCATTACAATCGAACAAAATCAGTCACAATAACAGTTTGAATAACGATTTTACCATCACTACAGCGTACGCATTTCTATTCGTACGTATATACCTAGGGGGAAAATTATATTTATATAGTTAATTCAATTCATGTCTGAATAAGTTAAAAAAGCGATTTAGATTATACAATTTTTCATATACAAAAAATATCTTCTCTATGGATCGCTTTAGAAGGTTCCACAATGCACAATGTACTTCACCTTCCGTTATTACTGTACTTACGGTGAGTTCCTTCTTGCGCCCCGAATCCCAGCAGCATCTTCGCGAGGGGTCTGTTGTTGCTCAGCACGGCCACGTCCAGCGGAGACAGGCCGTCCGCATTCAAACTGTTGACAAATAAAACACACAATCAGTTTCTAGGCAAAAGTAATTTTAAAGTTCACAAAAATATTATTTAAAACAAACACACCAAACAGAGTAAATCATCGAAAACGAAATCTTGTTATGGAAGTGACATCACACCTCTCAACAATTGTGTTACATAGAGTACTATGCACTGCATCCAGAGTGCTGGACACATTTTATGCACACCGTGGATGGCGAGGTGCACGAATGTCATTTTTCAAGAGCTGAAAATCAAGGATAGACTCATTTGCCATAGATGAATCTTTCAATTTTTTGAGCATCTTGCGAGAAGGAAAGATAGCTCGGAGAAGATCAGTTGTGGTGGGTCATGGAGAGGAACAGAGGGAAGAGGAATATATCTCACTCGTTATACTGACAAATTGAAAAAGGCAACAGGCACTTCTCTGGTGACAGCTCTAAGATCTGGAGGATGCCAAGAAAAGTAGAGAAGCACAGTCAAGATGGTGGAAGTTCACGGAGACGACGTGAATGAATGAATGCATCATATCCAGTGCTACACAGAAGTACGTGTCTATTTGTTGCGCCGACCGCACATTCGTCCAACGGGGTAACTGCAGGTGTATCAGCCAAATGTCATCAATCATCAATAACTTCACTGTTTGTGGGGCATTCAACTAGTCTTTAATTTTCTCCTTTTAAATCAAGTCAAATATGCCGTCTTCATTTCTCAGTATAATGCACAGCTCCTCAAAACGACATCATTCTCAATGATGCAGAGTTCACCGGCTTCTCATTCCACTCTTTTGTATTAGTAGACGACATGTCCTATGCGCCTTCTGCAGTGCATATCTACCAGCGGGATGTTTCGGTGGGACTCCTGTCAGAGCTTCGTAGGCATGCCTTGTGCCCAGCAATATGAAACTGCAGACATTCGATTATACTGAAGTTTGGCAATCATTTTCCACCACCATGTACCCGTATCAATATTTAAAATTATTTTTTAAACTATGAAATTTAATTTTGTTTTTGCGGTGGTTTAAGATCACTTAATTACATGTCATCGCGTGATTGAAGATAAAAAAAGTCGGGACAGTTTTGACATTTTCAAAGAAAGGGGGCGATCAATGAGGAAATTCCTTCAGTGAGATAATTATTAATAGCAAGACAGCTGTCAAATATTAAAGGCTGTATAATTAATAACTGAGTCATAATTAATATAAAAATTGTCAATTTCTTTCGAGACATTTTTTGTATTTTTACTAAACTGTATAATTTTACCTCTATGATGGACGGAAATTAGACATTTTATATTATTAATTTAACCTTGTCTAGGGTGTCAGCTATTTTTCCAATTGACAACGTAAAGTTAATGATTTTTTCAAAACTCATACTTTTGAATACAGTCGATTCCGTTTATTTGGGACACATTGGGACCAGGAAGTTTGGCCCAATTAAGCGGCTTCCCAATTAGCATAAAATTAAATGATGAATATTTATCTTTAAATACGTAGGGCTCCCTTCATTGCCTTCCTGTGTGAAATAACGCTGTAACCCGGCAAAATATATTTTTTCTCTTGGATACAGTTGGATATTAATCATCAACGTCTTCTTCATCTAATTATTGATGTTTCAATTTTATGCTTCAACAATTGCATCCTAATTCTTTATTTTCATTGTAACATGGTAAATTGTTATTTAACAATATAACTTGTCCTCATTTCCCTCATTGCTCAAAATTTCGGAAATATCTAAAGGATTAAAGATTTTATATGGTGTTGGTTTTTATAGCTCGTCAACTGTCAGCGACAAACTGTATTCCTCGCAAAAGGGAAATTTTTGCACCAACTCTCTGGCTTTTATGGAACTTTTAATAAATTTTAAACTTATGTATTGTAATCTGAAATTTACTGTCCCAATTACGCAGAATGTCATCCCAATGAAGCAATGTAAATGACTATAAGTTCCTCAGTTTGGTTTCCGTTCCTTGAGATTTGGTCCAAATAAGTGGCTGCCCCAATTAAGTGGAATCGACTGTATTTATTTTTAATAAAATTCCCCCACTGTCCCTTATAGAGATGCATTACTCTTTATTTAATTGATAACTTTAAATACAATTAACGAAAATATGGAAAAAACTAAAATTGTTTCTTGATTATCTCAAAAACATATTATTTTAAATAACTTAGAATATTTTTCATTCCACATAATCTCTCTCTTTTATTGTCTACCTCCATTTCTTCTTGTTACATTCAATTTTTATTAAAAACTTATATTGATATGATTGTTTTGGAGCTATGTTTTTAATATGATGTTTATATGAAAATATTTAGAACAGCACTTGGATCAACAAGGTAGGCTGAGAAAATCGCAGCATCGAAAAATTAAGAAATATTGCAGTAGTTGAATTTATTGTAGGATTGAAGATATGTCGTTCAAGGGGATTTGTTATATCTTTTTCCAGCGGTATATTTAGAAGGCATCAATTTATGCTTGTCGTCCATTGCAAACTGTCATTGTTGAATACACGAAGATTGGAAAGACAAGCGTGTGAACCAACATCATTTGAATATGTCCAAGAACACACAATTACTGAATTTTCACCTACAGTGGCACTTTTATTAGATAAATAATAGATATCTCATAGAGACGAAGCTATTTTTATTATATTTAATGGAAAGATATGCAAGTAAGGGTAATTACAGGGCTTACGACCTGTCTTCGATAATGTAATTGTATTCCAAGTGTTTCCACATAATAACCAATGGCGCGCAGTAGGTATAGATTTAGGTTATGCTGTTACCAATGATATTATACAATCATATATAATACAATATATGTTGTACATAGGATTATGAACTTTTGTTTAACCAACGTCTTTAAACAAAATGAATCCGTCGTTTATACGATCCTATCACGTATTTAGTTGTAATGTAGAGTTACTCAATCGGCGGTCTTGAATCGTAACAGTTACACGCTTAACCTCAAAGGACTCCGTTACTCAATGTGTGATATAATTCGATACAGTCCACTCCATCCGGAGGTGACCGAGAGATCCAGGAGACGTGGAATTAGGTGAGTCACTTTTTTCTGTTTCTGTGTTTCTGGCACCTAAGCTGCGATTGCACCAAGGAGAACACATTCTTGTTATGAAGTTGTAATTATTCAGAATATAGGTCTGTGATATTTTAAATACTAATTAAATGTATTAATTAGAAAGATATACATATAAAATCAATTTTATCGAAAAATATTGTTGTTGCTACCGGGATTCAAATATTGCTTTCAAATAATGGAACGATAGATGTATAAATTTGAAAAGTATAATGTATAAGTTCGAAAATTTGTCATCAATGAACTGTGTTGGTGTAGCATAATTGGTTAACGCATGTTCCCCGGATAGAAAGAGATCCAGGTTCAAATCCCGGTAGCAACAACATTGATTTTATATGTATATCTTTCTAATTAATACATTTAATTTGTATTTAGACTTATTATTATCTTCCCCTGACTGGGTCCGGTTCTTGTTACCCAATCAAAACTCAGTCAAGAACAGTGATGGCGAACCTTCGGGGCTCGACGTGTCAAAATTTCCGAAAATCTAACTTAACTTTGCTGGCATGTCACCCCTTTCCCCATAATATTTCATTTAATGTCAATTAATTAATTGCTCAATTTAATTATTTGATTTTTTCACATACATATGTAATATGTACGTAGTAATAAATTCCAACATTGTTGTCGGGTAGACTCTTTAATGATATAAAAAATAAGTTTATAAAAATCAACTCGTTGGTCATTTAAAAAGCCTGCGTGGGTCAGTGTCTGATCCGCGGGTCATAGGTTCGCCATCACTGATCTATAAGATACATCTTGATGGACGTTTCTCTGGCGTCCATGCAACTTTAATTCAGATTTTCCTATATGTAGAAGTAGGGGAACCTATATCGTCCTGGTACCAACACTGATGTATGAAAGTGAGGCCTGGAACTGGCAGAAGAAAAATGAAAGTAGATTGAATGCAGCGAAATGAAATGTGCAGTGATAGATCCATTTATGACACAGTGAAGAATGAAAAAATAAGGATATAATATAAAGCTGATCTTAGCATAGCGAGTGAGATTAAGAAAGGGTCACTTAGGTGGTTTGGTCATAATGAGGAGAGAATGGCAAGAAAGATATATGACGCGAGTGTTGATGGCACCAGATATTAAAAGATGGTCCCGTTAGAAGTCTCAATAATCGGCTAGCTTGTATGAGAAGATGTATGAATGTGAATGAGGCTCGGTCTACCACAGCGGAGAAACGACGTGATGGTAAGTTAGTTAGTTAGATAAAATGATACTCCCGCTACTCCCCATAAGATAACTCATTCTCTCCGTAAAGATCCACATTTGATAACTATACTACGCACAGCTTTAAACAGTCAGTTCGGTTTTCATACACATCTCGGATGTCTTTATCACCGAACTATAAACGGAACGTAAAACCCACCGTATATCGTATTGCCCCAACACAGCACACGCCACTGCCACATCGTATATATTTTTATTTAATTACTACAATAAAAAAAATATCGTAAACAAAATTTACGGAAAAAAAAACGCAATTTTTCGTATTGAAAAAGCGATGAAAATGCTAATAAAAATGTAAGAGGTATAATATTTATAAAAAGTGGTTTTACTTTAATCGGTCACATTTTGTGGAACCCTTATTGCCTTTTTAATGCGGTCATAACTTACCACCCCGATACAAAGACAGTAACTAAATATAAAAGTCCTCTTCGATGTGGCTGAGAATAATGAAATAGGTACTCCCCCCCCGTACCCCTCCCCACCGAGTACCTCCGAGTAATGAAATTTGATAAGATTATTTTTATAATGAGGCTATAATGAAAATAAATAATATTATGTAATCGACAGAGTGCTCAGCAGATCAGCATTAATTGACATTTTTAAATGTATCCGTTCCAAATCCGTAAAACACATTTTTGGCGCGTCATTTCGAATCAGCCGCAACCGTTGTTATTGACACGATTCCGCATCCAAATTCCGTGAATTGTGACCTTGACGTCAGCAGACGTCAACGTGGCCGATATTGAACTTGTGATATCGCCGTCTTCAATTGGAAGCGGAGATCTGCTCATCCGCGTGCCATTGTGTGATCTCGGCGGCGACTGGAGGGATAGCGGAGGCGTCATATACAAGGTGAGGCGAGCGGTCCTTTCGAATCCCGGTTCCCGAGATCACCGGTCCTTCGGCTGGAACCCCTATTCCCTCACCGACCTCATTCTGTATCAAGGTTCCCTAATTCCTTACCTATCCTACGGCGATTCCCATTTACGACCGGAATCGCTTTTGATTTTAAGTAAAAATAAGTTTTGCTTTTATCTATGCTTGTATTTTTTATTTCAGTATACATTGTTTCCTGAAGATGACACCATAGGTATCGAAACATGTTGAATAGCTGTTTAAACAAAGTATTTTGTCTAATTATTTAAATAATATTTATGTTTAATTGATTTTTAAGATTAAAATTAGTGATTCTTTTCGGAAAAATCTGATATTATCAACACTATCATTACCAAAGGTATGGGAGAATTAATATTAATTTTTAAGGGATGTTACGTTGCACGCCTAAATTACGCGTCGAAAATGTTCCAACTACATTTTTTAGACACATTTGGGTAAATAGAGTATTTAGCAGTGGTAGGTAGGTAGATCTTTCTTATTAAGCTCGATTTAGACGAAGAATTTATTCGGTACAATACACAGCTAGCCATCAGGCCGGGGGGGCTAATGGCGAGACGAGCTGTTAACCGCGACCGCAAAAGTTAGGGTGAAAAATGAAACGAGGGATAATTTTAAGGGAAACTTTTTCCGAGCAATTAACGCTGTACAACATGCCATTATTATTTGGACGTGAGAGTACAACACCTGTCCGGGTTGTCTGAGCGCGCAATTTCTGCCTGACCCTGCGGGGATCGCGGCTCCGAGTGGCGCAGAGTGCTGGTAATCTTTTCGCCGCTTTGACGTCATCGGACACGCGGTCACCGCGATTATTTTAGCCCACGCAAATGAAAGAGAATGCGATTGGTTAATTTGACATAATTAAACTTAACAGTTCTTCAATATTTGCAAAATTACTTTGTGGCTTCGTTTTACATTGATAATTAGACAAAATACTTTGTTTAAACCACTATTTCATTATTCATTTTTATTAAATTTTGGACACATTGACACAACTTTACAATGATAATTCTGGCGTCTGCTATCAGATTACTCAAAGGTATTTGAGATTCTGTAAAAATAAGGTAGACGGCTCTTTCAAATTATGGAACGATTAAATGTATTAATATCAAAAAGCTAATATATAGGTTCGAAAATTTGTCGCTGTAGCATAGTTGGATAATGCACCTTCCCCGGTTTGGAAAGAGATCCAGGTTCGAGTTCCGGTGGCGCAACAACAATATTTTCGATAAAATTGATTTTATATGTATATATTTCAAATTAATATATTTAATGAATATTTAAAATATCACAGACCGTCTGTTCTGAATAATTACAACTTCACAATAAGAATGTGTTCTCCTAATATATTATATATGATTGTATAATATCATTGGTAACAGTATAACCTGAATCTATACCTACAGCACGCCACTGGTAATCACAAAGAAGTCGATCTTCAACAAGATGAACATTACCGTCGAGTCGATATGTCAGGTCTCAGAATCAAGACTGAGAAGGAGATATATCAGGGTAGCAGCTTCGAAATAAGCACGTGTCTTCTAAATCGAAAAAGGTTAAATTGAAGCCATCACTTGGTGAAACATAAGAAATAATAAGTTCGTAATAAATATTTATATCGCCAGTGAATTATCAGTAAACCGTATTAAGTATCAATATAAGAATACGGAGAACGAAACCCTTCGATGACGCGTTGAACTAACATCGTAAACTTTCGTCCCCCGGGGGCGCCCGAGGGGGGGGGAAGCCCTCGTCGGAAAGTGGTCTGACGAGGTGGTAAGTACCTTAATTCGGCGGACAGAAGCGATGAAACTTTTTATGAGAGTTAAAAATATATTTAGTTCAATCAGGGGGCGCTCCTGATCACGCGTTAGGGTGCTGTGACAAAAGATAAGGGAGGGAATGGTTCGAGATAACCTTGAAGGGGGGATAAAGTTTAAGGCTTTCGTTAACTGCCCCGATACAGGTATTCTAGATGTTCGTGGGACAGTGGAACAGACACCTGAGATGCACGTGAACGTACGATTGGCGGTTTGACTGGACTTAGACACCGCCCGCCCAGGAATGCACACCTAATTACTAATGGAACGAATCTTGATTATTATAAGGAATTCATTCGGGTATGGGTGACTCATTGGAGCTCCTTAGGTTAGGCCGGCCTGCGCGGGTGGCCATCTGTATGTAAATTATGTTCTATGGATTTATGTTAGATGATTTTGTATGAATAAAGACAGCACTCAAGGAACGCTGGAGGGTCTAAATTTTAAATCTGAATTGTTAATAACCACATTGAATTTTTCGTTTTGCTTATACTTAAATATGTAATTGAATTAAAGTTGCGTATGTTGATTAGCTTTGATGAGTGGGACCGACAAGGAAGCCCTGGCTTCTATACCGGTCCCGGGAAAGGATGCCCCCCCCACCCCCTCCAGCTGTCTTTTATGCTCAATATATCGATAAACCTGAAATCTGAAGAAATAAAGATAGAAATGACAGGCAAATATCTTACGTGTCATATTGAAAATAAAACACTTGTTTTTTGATTTTACTCGTTTAATTTACTTGAGACGCGTTTCGCTTTGTGAAGGCATTATCAATCTAACAATTTAACACAACAACTTGTATTTATATTTACAGTGGAGGACAGATATACAATTTTATTTGCATGAGACGAAAAGGTACAACATTATACATTGGAATTCTGAGGATTTCCATACATTTTGAATGCTTCTAATTATTCTAAGTAACCATTATATTTTAACAGTTAGAATAATTAGAATATAAAATAGCGGTCTTCCACTATAGATAAAAACACAAGTTGTTGAATTAAATTGTTAGAATGATAATGCCATTACAAGGCGAAACGCGTGTCGAGTAAATTAAATGAGTAGAATTTTTTTTTCTTCTTAAAAATAGTTTTATTTTCACATATGTAAAAATAAGTACTTGTTTTATTACACAGATGATACACAATGGTATTATATCAAATCAAAATTATGTTAATTTATATTTACAACATAGAAATACAGTCTACTCCGCTTAATTGGACCGCCGCTTTATCGGGACAGCCGGCTATTTGGGCCAAATCACAAGGAACAGAAACCAAATAAAGTAACAAATAGTAATTTACTTCGGTTATATGGGACACCGTTCCGTTTAATTGGGACAGTGAATTAAAAATTAAAATAAATGGCCAATGATTTAGTACAATTGCAATTCTACAAAAAACACAAGACAGCCTGCAATTGATGAATTCCTGCAGAAATATATATTGTTATTGTTATAAATGTATTATGTACGGGCCCGAAGAGTGAGGTTCCGATGCCAAGTTCAGGGGTGAGTGAGGTTGTTCGATTGTCATCAGGCTGCGGCGGGGGTAGTGGGCGGGTGGGAAATTCGGAGATTTAATCAGAAGTACAGCGTATTATGCAAAAGAGTTCCAAGTTATTATTGTATTATTATTCAAATACGAAAAATCCGCTGCATAACCCCAATACACCCGATGCAAAGATGGTTTCATTAACCCTTCCCAAACCATGCAGTAACACAGGTATACCATCAAAATTAAACTTGTAATATTTCGGCAAATACATGCAACATAAAATTTATATTTTAGATAATCCTGAAGAAAATATTAGCGCTTAGGAATGACTAGTGAAAAACCAATCATGAAAACGGAATCGTACAAAAACAATTATTTTTCCATTCAATTCATTGTAAAATTAATACGTTGGTAAAAATACAATTTGTGATATGAAAGACAGAGATCACACACTATTTTCACAGTGAAAAGAACAACAAACATACAAATATAATTGTCTCTTTCTCACTAATTAAATGGAGAGAGATAAGAAGGAAGGATACATTGTATAGGACTTGATGAATGCTCTAAATTATGTTATTAATCATTTTTTCAAAATTGAATGCTCAATATTTAGAGTAAATTCGTGCCATTAAATCCATTTATCCTAATAAAAACATTTTTTTATAACAGTTATTTACGGTAACACGAGTTGACAGCATGGCTGCGTTCGGGTATTTTATATCATGGTAAAGGTTAAAAAAAAGCAATAAAAATTATTTAGTAAATGTAAATATTTTTTTCTTATTGAGCAGAACTTTATTTATTGATTAAAAAACTGATCACGTTTCCTCTAAAATAGTCTAGTAGAAAATTATTTTTTAAAAAACACATTATTATACGAGGGCCAAGTAAAAAATAAGGTTCCTTACGCTGTACACTCGCCACGCGAGATGCTAGGCGAAATCCGGCAACACCGCCTTGATTGTTGGTCCCTTAACTACATCCCCACTACCGGGAGCAAACGCTGCGACGCTCAGTAAAGGCCTGACAGCCATCCGCTATGGAACCCGCCATCGCCGTTACCGCCAGGTGTGAAATCCGTTCGGTGATTCGATTTTTAAACGCGAAGAAGCTTAAACCTGTTGAAATTCATCGACAGTTGGAAGAAGTTTATGGCACAGCTTGCATCAGCGTCCAACACGTCCGCAAATGGTGCAGGGAGTTCTCCGAAGGACGCACAGACGTCCACGACGAGCAAAGGAGTGGGAGGCCATCGGTGTCGGACGAAGTCGTGGCGAAGATTGAGCGCATTCTCCTCGAAGATCGGAGAGTAACGCTTCGGGAGCTTGCTGTCCAGGTTCCTGAGGTTTGTGAAAAAACCATCGACAACATTTTGACCGATAAACTTGGTTATGCACCACGACAACGCTCGCCCGCATGTCTCTCGACAGACCACCGCCCTACTGGACAAATTCGGCTGGAAATTGCTTGACCATGCCCCCTACAGCCCTGATCTTGCTCCCAGCGACTTCCACTTGTTTCCGAAATTGAAGCAACACTTGGGTGGACAACGCTTCAATACAGATGAAGAGGTGAAAGAAGCGGTCACCAAGTTCATCGGCGGCCTAGCGGCGGAATTCTTCGAAGCGGGTTTTCAGAAGTGGATAACTCGTCAGGAAAAATGCATAGAAAAATCAGGAGACTATGTAGAAAAATAGAATAAAGTACAAGCTTTCAGATGGTTTACTTATTTATTGCAATAAAAAATACCTTATACCTGAAAAAAATGTAGGAACCTTATGTTTTACTTGCCCCTCGTATGTGAAGTAATTTGTTTTTAGAACATAGTTCTGTGATGACACACTTCCCCGGATAGGAAGAGATCCTGGTTCAAATCTCGGTGGCAACTAAAATATATTTTCGTTAAATTGAGTTCATCTGTATGTATATCTTTCTAATTGATGCATTCAATTTGATAAGAAAATTAATTCACTTTGAAAAATAATATCCAGTAGGTAGGTTCAACTTTTCCAAATTCAATTTTAAAATTAATGACAATAGAAATTTAAAAATATACATTCGGAACAAAAAAGTCTCATATCACACATAATTCGACGGAAATTGATACTTCACTATAACGTAATGTATCAGATTCCACAGAAGGTGATTGGAGTAAGTCCAAAAATATGCTAAATATTTAAGAATTGAAGAATAGTACACAATTTTTATTATAATAATTGTTGCGTATAAGCAGTTTGACACACATCGCGATCCGGATTTTGCTGGCACCTCAAAAATGTGGACTGTATGTTTGAATCACTAATTTCGTCTAGGTTCCTTTCGACGACACTGTATAGACGCGAAGTCTCAATTGTATGACATTGTAATCTTTCGATTCACGTATACCGCACGCGCTCAAGGTCGCCAATCGACTGATTCGGCGGCGATGCCTAGAAAAGAACGAAATGAGGGAAATATGCATGCAATATATATGCATTTACATATAAATATACATCCCAAACAATAAGTACTGTAAAGAAGACGTAAATCCTGTGCCGATAGGATCTAATGAACGAATTGCGCGATCTCCGGGTCGCGCGACCCGCGGATTGGATTACGACGATTCCGGTCGTAAATCGGAATCGCCGCAAGGGGCGGGGGGGGGGGGGAAGGAAATAAGGGAACCTGGATATAAGGGATAAGGGTCGAACTGCTCGCCTTACCTTGTGTATGACGCCTTGGTCACCCCTGCAGTCGCCGCCGAAATCGCACAAACAGTACGCAGTTAGCAGATCTCCGCTTCCAATTGAAGACGGCGATATCACAACTTCACTCGCGGCACACAAAAAATAACAAACAATGCGTGATCAAACATAATATCACAAACAAGTTCTGGTGCACTGGAGCTGACAAATTCCCACCGCGAATGCTATCGAACAAATATCGGTCACGTTGACGTCTACTAACGTCATGGTCACATTTCACACTAAAGACGAGCATTAAGAAGGTATAATTGGAGAAAAGGTGTCAATAACACGGGTAGCGACCGGTTCGCAAGATGCGCCAAAAATGTGTTTTACGAATTCGGAACAGGTACATACAGCAGTCCAAATCCACGCATTCTTTGTAAGAATTAATACTTTTTTATATTTGTAGTTAGTTTGTGCGTCATTTATGTATGAAGATTGCATTAAAGAGTGTCTTTGCTGTTATTTTTTACAAACAATTTTTTTTTGTCTTAGCTAGGGGGCCCAGCAGCGTGAACCGGCAGATGCGATTGTTTCCTGCCGTTTGACCCAGATCTCACTGAGAGCCGCTCAGGGGACGGAAGGCAGGGGTGGCGAGCCGGGGGTGCAGGCCAGGGGTAGCGAGGCAGTCATTTGGGCAAATTAAGAAAAACCTTTCGAAGGGAAATGGCGCGAATGGAAGCAAACACGGTCGGTTGACACAGTAGAAATGGTCCGTCCTTTCTTTACAGAAGGCAATAATTAGGAACTATTTGTTTCGTGCCTTTTGCATTGAATTAAAGGCACGTTTAGTCGTTGGGGAGGGGGGAGGGGGAGAGAGAAATCCACCCCAATAAAATAAAATAAGTATACTGTATATAGGGTAGATGATTATCTCGTCATATGAGTACGCTATAAGTTGTCGAATCACTCGGATGGAGTGGCTGATATTTGGAGGTTAAGTAATTCGTATCAGAAGGTTTTGTACATAGTGAGACTGAAGGACCCATCTCTCCTCATATCTCACGCGTGTTGATGAATGTGGAATGTGCGAGTGAGTTCATATGGTGTGACTAAAGCAAGGTTAGGACTTACAAAAGTTGGCGTTTATTGCGTATTGATTCACAGTTGAAAGAACAATGATTAGAAAGTTAATTTGCACAAATAAAGTTCGCAACTGGAGATGTTCGCTCGAGGTGTATCCGAAAGGACGGGCCGAGCTGGTTTCGCTGTAATGGCTGTAGAATGCTTGGCTAAACGGCCAGGGTTCAGACCTCTACATGTATAATAAACCTTCTTCTTTAAAGGTCTCACGGGACTTCTATCGGGAAGTCTATGAACGCAGTCACAACGGAGTATCACATATCCCTTCCGTGGTCCAGTCCGCCGGGCATTCGCCTACCTCTTGCAGGGCTGTCTTGACATCATCCCCCATCCTAGTTCTGATCTTCCCATCGGCTGCGATTCTGATGGCTTGAGTATGAGGGACTAATATTTCGCTACATATCCCGCCCACTGCAGCCTCTTCGTTTTCGCCTTCCTCAGGATATACTGTTCCCGAAGTTTCTGGTTCTTTAATCTCCTCCATTTTCCAGTTACGTTATCACGTATTGGCTACTTTCTTGCGCTAAACCGAGAGACCAAACTTCACACCCGATCTAAGATTTTGATTTAACAAATTATACTGACAAGTTAGACATTCAGATGCATTTAATTAAACATTTATTTCGTTTTAACTGCTGCTGGGTAGATTAAAATTCACTAAACTGATGAACGGAACTATGCAATGATACTAAACGTTTGACGTACAACAAGCGCGAAGTGGGTAATCAAAGTAAAAAGTGGGTTCTTGAGCAAATTATTACACTGAAAAGGGTTGACCGAAGCCCCTAAGTGAATACTATTCTACAAGGTAGATAGTGCTTTACTTGGTTTTGTGGTTTTATTATTTTTATTTATTTGACATTTTTATAATATGAATTAAGTATTTTACATTATTAAAATTACATGTTTTTTATTCGCTCACCTCTCCAAAAAAGAGACTAGCTCTTGTGATTGGAGAGGGTGTTACACTGTACTAATTTTATATAGAGAGTTATATATTTGTAGTCTATAATTATTTATTGTCTATTTGTGTGCTTCTGAAGTGTTCTATAATATTCAGGCCTATTCTCAAAATTGCAATATTGAAATGAAGGTGATTGTTACACCAACCCTCAAAAATAGTGTTATATTTGAATGAGAGAGAGGGAGAGAGAGTGAGGGAGTGAGGGAGATAAACGTACCACAATCTGTCAAAACTATCTGTCTATTTATGAGGGTTGGTGTAACAATCACCTTCATTTCAATATTGCAATTTTGAGAATAGGCCTGATTATATATTTTCTAATCATGTGCTTCTGAAGTGTTCATTTAATTTCTTTCTAAGCTCTTTTATATATTAAATTGTGTAGGGAGGCTATTGAATTTTTTTATCCCTAAGTATATACAATTTTGATGATTATGTTTGGTATTACATTTAGGGATTTTAAAGTTATTTTTAAACCTATAATGATGTGCTTGTTTCAAATTTCACAGTGTTATTTTCTTTAAGTAGTTGATTAATTGAGATTTTTTTGCAAACGTTTTCTATTTTGGGAACTGGGAATTATTACAGAGAACATTGCTAATATTAGGTAGATGCATAATTATCCGCTGTTTTAAAAAAAAAATATTGTAACATAACCAAAAACGAAAACAAACTCTAAATATATTATGTAATTTAATCATTCGAAGGATCGATGTTGGAGTTCTCAGCCAGCGTCCTGGTGGTGCAACTTTCGTCCTCTTCCACAGCCGCCAGAAGGGCTTGGTCATCAAAATCTGAAAATCAACTTTGAAGCGAACAAACCATTCTCGGCATGCGCCCATTCGCTAATCGTTCCTTCGTTGGCGAAATGAGTCAGCGGTTTTCCACCCTTTCTCCATATGTGTGTTGGTTTTCGATGCGCATTTTAATTTCCTAACCCTATTAAAGAGTTATATTATGACAAATATGAATTAAACGTAAAATTTAAAAAAACCAAACTTCGCCAAAAAAATGGTGAATAATTTTGCATCAACCTAATACATACAAAAATCTGAAAGGGTTAAAATTGTCACCCATCAAAATTATTTTTCGCTTTTTTAAATCTATTAGTATTTTTAAGATCATTTCGTCATATTTTTTTCGCAGCTAACGGTGAGAAAATCACTCAGTTTTAATGTGACATAATAAGAATAAAATTCTTGATAACAATAATTGAATTATTGACTGAAAAAACACAGATTGGACGATGTAAGGTGCTCACCTGTTGGCGTCGACGTCTGTGGACTCCAGGATAGTCCTGGCCTTCTCCAGGTGGCCGTGCTCCACAGCAGCGAACAGGGCTGTGGACAGAGAAAGACTCAAGTTAGGTTAGGTTAGGTTAGGTTAGGTTAGAAACGAACAGAAACCTTCGAAATCAAATGTCATTATACTGCAAAATAAAGCTTCGAGAATAATACGGTCTGAATACGAAGACCTTTAAACAGAAAAAATATTTCAATGTTATGTTTATTTTTAAAATCCTCACTAAGAAAATATCGGAAGAATTTATAAGAAAAATTGATACAAGAAGAAAAGATAGACTTAGACTGCCATTCAGGAAGAAGGCTGAATCTCAGAAATCGACAGTGTACAGTGCGATGAAGATCTTCAATGAAATGCCAGAAGATACAAGAAAGAAGGGGAAACTAAATGAAACTAAGCAAACGTGTGCAATATGAGTTGTGGTAAAAAGGAACATTTTGATCGTGTTTATATTAGAGCATATACAAATATACTTATGTATGCACTATATATTAAGAATAAATAAATTATACTAATTATTTGTTAACTAATAAACAGCTCCTATTATATAATGTGTTGATATTTTTTAACCTTATCGTATACACACATGATAATAATAAATAAAAGCATAGTAAAGTATAAAGTGTTAAAATTTATTTATATAATATAAACGGCACGGTACAAAAAGGTAATAAAATCAACAATATCCTTATAGATAAATATTAAAATGACATATACTCATAAATGTATGATGTACAGAAAAATTTATCGAAAAAAATATATCACCAGACAGATTTTATAACAGATAGACAGATTTTATTTCTAATCGATTTATGTTAAT
Source organism: Eubasilissa splendida (assembly GCA_031772225.1). Taxonomy (NCBI): domain Eukaryota; kingdom Metazoa; phylum Arthropoda; class Insecta; order Trichoptera; family Phryganeidae; genus Eubasilissa; species Eubasilissa splendida. The sequence goes on along the minus strand of CM062858.1, from coordinate 4,045,500 downwards.
TGTTTTAAATATAATAGAAATTGTGTTATAAAAATGTAACTTCACAATAAATATGAGTTTTTAGATAATTTTGTTATATAAGTTGTAATATAGAAATATGTATATCTAAAAAGAAACAATAATTGCATTAAAAAGGAGTATTTTCACTCGATACATTTTAATCGGAAATAAAACCTAATTAGTGACGTAAATATCGATTATCGACTGTTTTGTCAAGTTCTCGTGAAATATGCCATTACTTAACTCTATTCTACACTACTACTACTACTACACTATACTCGGTACCAAATCTTTGCAGTCTATGGTATCTAGTAGTATAATAGTAGCGACATTACACTGAGAATCATCGAGATTTATGTACTCCACTGAAATAACTAAAAATAATAAAAGTTGTATAATTTTTTAATAACATTTTTTGTTTTTTTAATTTAGAAACAATTTTAATAATTAAATTATTAAATTGAACGCCAAATTACAATTTAAAAATGTGTAATTACCAAAAAAAAAAGGTTTTTTTTTGAGGTGCGATTTAAACTGATGTCTCTGGCTGAGATATTCGGCTACACTGAATAACTTTAAAAAGCGGTTCTCTCACCGAATCGCATACAGATTACAATCCCATACACCTAACGAATCCAAACGTTTAATTGTTAAATACGTTACCGGCAATGCACTAAATATCTCGGCGTCACGTAAATATATATCAAAGATTGTGTAGACTAGATTAGAAATGTAATAACAGTTTTATTTTTGACAGTTTATTAAAATTGAAACTAATCTTCATATTGTATAATTATTATATTATAATATTTCTTCCCTAGGGTCCATGCTCTTATTAACGGTCGATAAAACCTCCCTCCTTTCACGCCCCGCTCTTCTACCCGAATAGGTCAGCACAGAGACGTAGCTATGCCTATTGTATTACACCTAATGCAGTGCATTGGGACCGACGTTTGACAGGGGCCCAAAATGTTCGCGGTCTATAATTCATATGCCTTTGATATTTTGCGAGTATAAATAATTTTCCCAGCGTTAATAGTAAGTAATCCATAGCAAAATCATAAAATTAAAAAAATCGTTTTTCACACTAGTATGTTTAGGTTAGGTTAGGGACCAGACTATCGCTGTAAAACGAAGCAAGTATTTTTTTAAATGCAAATACATATTAATGTCTTAGAAAACTTAATATATTTTTTCATGTAAGTGTGAATATTATGAGATTTATAAAAAAAATAATTTTATATTAAAAGATATAATACAATTTTAAAAGGATGTATATACATATATTTCTTTTCTATGAGGGTAATACTCGTGTATAGAGGAGTATATACGAGAGTGAATAATTTATGTTTCAGTTAGTCTGTGTACATTTCTTTTGACTTCAGATACAATTTTATAGTTGTCTGTAATTTTTCTATTTGTGATGGGGAGATTGTTAAAAAATTTGATACTTTGATAAATATAGTGATTTTGGGTTGCTGTATATTTTAGTTTTGTCTCTAAATCTCTTAGATCGGAATTCCCCTCTAATATTTAATTTAAAAAATTTGGATTACTGAATTTTTTTGTATACGTCTATTATTTTCGATATCTGTGAAGAGTTGGATACTTGGATAGTAATTTTTTGATAAAATACAAATTTTGATCTTAATATTAAATGGATAAACTGCGTAGTACTAATATTCGTATAAATATAAATACTTATTTGGAGGGCTCTTTTTTTCGTTCTGTATTGGGGCCCAAATTTTGTAGTTGCGCCACTGGGTCAGCACCAAAATGCATTGAAAATGAATAATCCTGAAATTACAGTAGTGCCAAATTACTCAACGTGTGTGTAATACAAAGTTTAGTTTATTGATACATTAGAGATACGTTTCGCTTGCACCTTGAAATGTAACGTACATAGAGTACGTAACCGTATATATAGTATTTTTTAAAGGTACCGTTTTTGCTTGGTGGTCGCTTTTGTAATTGTTGTTAAAGGACCTCGTAATCGAGGATCCATTCGCCATTCCTACCACGCTGCAAGTTCACGAGGTTTTCAATGAGAAAAAGTGTGATTCCTGAAGCATATTGTCTATGTACATTGTAACGTTGCATTTAAATTCATGTATGAGATTTTTATTCTACAATGGTGATAGCCAATCTGTATCGCACAGAATGCGGAGGCGCCAATTAATTGATACGATACGGCACGTGTCAATAATTTAAATGTGTAATCATCGGCGTGGTGCCAAAAAACCTGTGGGATAGATATCAGAAAAATAAAAAGACGTCTTAGCATACAGCGGCGACATACAGCGGCGGCCTGTCTCGCCGTGTAAGTACTTACAAATATGACTATATGTATTGTTATGAATTTGAATAAAAACAGAATGCGGCAGCCATACTCGATTTTGACACCCTTTGTGCTCCATTTCTTTCGACCTCATAATCATTATGAAAAAACAACCTTTATCATTTTGTTATTTAAAATAATTCTTCTTTTCCCTCTAGGGATGAATGCAGATTTGGGAAATCGATGAGGAGCTCTGATAGGTTTGACTCGGTGGGATCCACATCTCACGCTCGCCGGTAGAGGTGTGGAGCCCCCGGCTCCATAGCTTAAAACATATAGCTTCACCAATCCTCAATAATTTAGGACAAAAGCACCGTCGTCAGTAAGCGGTCCAAAACGTCCCGGCACGGTATTGCGCCGAATCGGACCCGCTAAAGGTCACAAACCCTGTGATTGGCTAACACCCCACCCCACTTTTGGAAGAGGGTAAGCGTGATTAAGCGATAGGCGGTCAACTGCTGGTGGCCGTCGTGAATGCCCGGGCCAGACAGTGAGCCGTCCGACTGCAGACCTCTTTTCCCGCCGGGTAACTTCTTCCCGCGATAAGGGTCACGGTTTAGAGTACCGCCGGAGTATTTGCCTTGTGTTGGACTGGAGGTTATTTTAATAAATAATTAATGGTGATTTGTGAGACTACGTTTACACATTTATTGAAATGTAAATACATATTACGGAATTGAGGTCAGTGACGATAGGGATTTTTTATACAGTGTCTAATATATTTTATGACCGACGAGTTTTATAGTATATTGACATTATTTTGTGCTTTGCCCGTAACCAGTGCAAATAGATTATCGTCTTCAGTTTCACAATGAACGGATGTGTAATGTGTACGCGGAGAACTAATCTGCTCAGATAAGATGGGACTGTGTTGTGTGTGGTAGAAGGCGTCGTGGTGTGCGTGCGCCTGTTTAGGCAATGGCGCACAGCGAAGTTGATTATCCAACATGGAAGTCAACAGTTCGCGAGCGCAATGTGTTTTATTATATCGGGGTTTGTAATGTGCCCCGCTGCTGAACAGAGCACGCCCCCCCCCCCCACTGTCAAATAAAACAAACAAACGAGAAATTTGTCTACAACAGAACAGGCAGTGAAGCCCCATTTGTACAGCTATTCGAATAGTATTCCTACTGATTTCTATCAGGATTCTGATTCGGACGCGGAAGAGGTACCCATAGCTCGTTCGAAGAGTTCATCGACGTCCGAATTGCAGACGTAGAAACTACAAATGTTTGTTCCAATAATATAAAAAAAAGATGTTAGATATTTGAACAATTTTAAAAAAAGGACAAAAGCGTTAGACCTACTATTTAAAACGCTTTTAACAGTTAAGCCAACGCCAACCACTACTGAGCGAGGATTTTCAACTGCAGCGATGATAAAAAAAAAAATTAAAATACGAAACGTTCAATTCGTTATTTTTAAAACTACAATAAATAAACAGTTTATGGTAAATTAGCTCGTTTTTTTATAAATTTTAATGTATTTACGTATAATACGATTTTCCTACAACAGACTACACTCGCTCCTAAATTTCTACAATTCACTATCCTTACAAAACTAATTACTCTTGTATAAAGCAATCATCCGTCCTATACTCACATACGCGAGCCCCATTTAGGGTTCAAGTAACACGAACATTTTAGAATCCAAACAAAACTACATTAGGAGAATCACAAACTCACCCTGGTTTGTCAGAAACACAATCATTCGCAGTGACTCAAACGACACATACACGATTTATCTTCTAAATTGATTTTCATCCCAAACCCTTCCACAAACTTCCTCGGCCTATATGATCCCTCAACCGATCCCCATCATCTTTGTCCCATTTCACTTCTTTATATTATTTTTTTCTTGGATAAAAAAAAGTTAACATAATATAAAATAAAACAAAATGTAATATATAAAAAAACTTTACCCAGTTTTGCTACTACTTTATATACAATTATATACAAAGTTAAAATTACCTGATATTAAAAAAAAACAATTTCAATAGGGTCCCCCAAAAGATTTTACGCCATTGTTACCTGTTATGTCGGAGACAAGGGGGCTCAGCCCTTATCCCTCCCCCCTTTAACAATCGAAACGACATATTAAATATTCAAAATTAATTTCATACTTTAGAAGATATTCGAATATTTTTAATTTTACTATTCGATATTCGAATAGTTGACGATGTCGAATAATTGGAATCTCTACTTAATTCGTAGATACTTAGCGAGCAAGATTACTATCCTACCGACAAATTTCTAAAGCACTACTGACTAATGAAAGTACAGGGTGGGTATTAGTGGTGGTAAACCATTATGTGATTGTGACGATGACTGGTAAATAAAATGTGACTGTTTTAATTTTAAAAACAAAGATAATGTAGAACTTTTATGTGTAAAGCGCCCTTGAGGTGAAAGTTTTTACAAGTTTTTACGAAAATGGCGCTAAACTAATTATCCATTATTATTATTATTATTATTATTAGAGCCTGAATCAAAGATATAGTTTAATAATGAAACAATTTCGGAAATATTTATTTCGAAGTACGCAGACTTCAAGCTTAACACGATCAAATATATTAATTATAAAGATATACATATAAAATTAATTTTATCGAAAAATATTGTTGCCGCGCCACCGGGATTCGAACCTGGATCTCTTTCCAAACCGGGGAAGGTGCATTATCCAACTATGCTACAGCGGCGATATTTTTAGCGACAAATTTTCGAACCTATGTTACCTTTTTTTTATATTAATACATTTAAACGTTCCATTATTTGAAAGAGCCATCTACCTTATTTTGACGGAATCTCAAATATCTTTGAAAAATCTGATAGCAGACGCCAGAATTATCAATTCGTTTTTATTAAATTTTGGGACACATTGATACAACTTTATTATTAGGAGAATAATTACAACTTCACAATAAGAATGTGTTCTCCTGATAAAAAAAATATATTTCTAAATACGATCATTGACATAAATGTCAAAAACTTGATAATTGAGTGTCGATCAACAACACATGTGGTGGGATATTCAGAGCTCGGATCTGTCCAGGTTCATCCGCTGTATCTAATTCCGAGCGACGGAGCAGAGGAAATTAGAATGTGTACGTCCTATTTTCCGGTAGATGTTTCAATCACATTTGGCGTTGGTCGGTCGAATGAAAAATCTGACCACGATTCTGGTCACTGCGGCGGTTCTCGCTAAACTGGACGAGCGAAGCGGTCGTTTAAAATATTTTATTTTCTAAATTACTGATAGATAAATAAGAAAGTTCAAAAAATATTTTTACGTATTTTGTTTAAATTTTACACATATTAAATCAAATATGCGATTGACATTTGCGTCACGTCTAGTGATTGGAAAACCGTTTAAAAAAAAACATACTTACGGTAGGTAGAGAGGATAGAGCGCCGCACTCTTCTATCCTGACACATAATTTTCGCCTCATCCACATTCATACATCGCACACTAAGATCAAAACTTAGACAACTCAAAAATACTCATTTTTCAGTTTACTAAATTTTTGACTAAATAATAAAAACGTTTTCCTCCATTTTTTGTTGCTAAACTTATGAAACTAAATAACTGTGATGTCTTTGGAATGGTGGGATGGTGTGTGTGTATGTGTGCCGCACCGCCGGTGCGGGTATGTGTGGCTATAAAGACGGCGCGCAGGAGTGTTTTTACCTGCGGTTCATCGGCTTAATAGTTTGACCTATACTTGTACTAAATTGTAGCTTATTGTAATAAAAGACTAATTGTTACAAAGTCTATTTCTCGGACCTTCACATTACGAGGTGTACACTAAAGACGTACTAAGAAGTCATAAATGTATCCTAAAATGACACTATTCGAGGACTGGGGCTAAGTTAGTTGCGTGTACGACAGAGTATCCGAATACAATAAATAATAACTCAAAATTCTTGTTTTTTTGAGTTGTCTTAGTTTAGATCCAGGTGTGCGATAATCTTCTCATACAAGCTCAACAATTATTGAGGCTTCTAATAAGACCAGTATCTGGTTTACCTGGTTTGTGCCAAGACTTCCGCGGACGTCATCTATTTCTGGTGCCATCAACACTTGCGTCATATATCTTTCTTACCATTCTCTCCTCGTTCATCCGTTCCATATGACCAAACCACCTAAGTGATCCTTTCTTAATCTTACTCACTATACTAAAATCAGTTTTACATTCTTTCCTTATTTATTCATTCTCAGTGTACAACGAGAGCTTATGTTATAAAAAATATGTAAGCTAAATTAAAATAATGTTTAATATTAAAAATAATTGGATTTTACGTGAGTTCTAAATTATTACTGTTTCTAGTTTATATATATAAAAAATAATACTGTGTTTATTGTAACCAACCCTCTTGTGGGTTGATACAAACATGATAAACAAGTCGAAAATGAATAAAAATTAAAATCATATCACAGTCAAGGGTGTCCAGCGGAAAATTTTCAAGTTTAATATTAAATAATAAAAAAAACTACAATGTTATTCTCCTATTTTATTTATACAAAATTAAATGCCATCCTTTTTTCTTAAGACGCTCTTGCAATCGGACTCTTAAATTTGAGAACACTTCACGGCGGATATTTTCTTGTAGGGCCTGAATTGTTCGAGGATTGTTGCTGTAAACGCTCGACTTAAGGTAGCCCCACAAAAAAAAGTCGCACGGTGTAAGGTCCGGTGACCGAGGTGCCCAGGAAATGTCTCCATACTTGCTGATTAATTTATTGGGAAAAATTCCCCTCAGTTTCTCAATTGAAACTAGCTGTATGCGGAGTGCCCCCGTCTTGCTGAAATTGTGTTCTGTTGTTGAACCCGGGAAACAGCTGCAGTTGCGGTACCAAAAACTCGTCGATCATTCGGAAATACACGTCAGCAGTGACTCTCTCGCTGGTTAAAAAGATAAGGGCCAATTATCCCTCGGGCAGAAATTGCACACCGCACTGTCGTTTGTGGACAATGCAAACGTTTTTGATGGCGTTCCCTAGGGTTGTCGGGTCACCAGTATATTATGTTCTGTTTATTAACATAGCTATCAATATGAAAATGTGCTTCGTCAGTAAACGATATGTTTCCAAGCGTTCGTGCTGTTCCAAAACGTTCCAGTATCGTTCTCGCTAAGGTTTCACGTAAATAATAGTCATTTTCGTTGAGAAAGTGTAGTTTATTTTTCAAAATAACGTGCACTGTTGATTTTTTTATTCCAGTACAGGCTGCAATCTTCCTTATCGATTTACGCGGATTGCGCATAATTTCATGTCGAACTTGAGTCACATGTTCTGGCGTCGCTGCTGACATTGATGGTCCCGGAGGAGTTTGGTTAACCATTATCCCTATTTGTCTGAACTTTTGAACCCAACACCAGATAAGTTGCGCGCTCGGCCCATCACTTACTCGTCGAATATTAAAGTGAGTACAAAAAGCGCGACGCGGACTAACCAATGAATCACCGCACTTTAAACATTGCTCAACCGCGAACGCGCGGTGCGCTCCCGACCAGTGACTTATTGCGACTGACAAATCCGCAAATCACGAGCGTCGAATAATACCCCTCCCACTTACCTCACCCTGATGGTTTACGAGCAATTACAATTTAATCTTGAAATTTTTCCGCTTTTTTGTTCTTTGTACAAACCCCATTTGACCGATCTAAACTAAATTTTGCAGATATTCTTTAGGACTGTGCAAAACATAGGCACCCTCTTCCCTCCCCATGACTGTCCCACTCTCTTTCCGAGACGTGTATTAAATTGAAAACCACCCATTACAAATTTTGCATAGTTACTCTTTTGGCACCTTCCCCCTGGCCACCGCACCCTACCATCGATATATGTGTTTTGTATTGAATGGCATTCACCCTAAATTAAGTTGCACTCTAGCATCCTGAGGGAAGTAAACTAACTCAACCCCTTTCCCTCGGATATCTCACCCCACTTCAGTTCCATCCCTCAATATCGGGCAGGTACTATTCCATAAAATAACATAGAATTAGCTAAATCATATTTATGTTGGTATAAATAATTGCAATTTATTGGACAAACAAAGCTAGTGGATATTATCCACATTATGAAACACGATAATACAATACAAACGTGGAAACAACGAATAAACCTTTATTGCATACCAATTAAAAAGTCCGCAATACAAATTATTTCGCATATTTTATTTTGTTCGCCAAAAATGATATTTGTATGAAATATTATTTCGGAGATTTTCTTTTTCGTTAACAAAACTACGCTGATTTTAGATAATATACTTGTTAAGCATATTAATTTCAAAGAAAGTAAACCGTTGCGGCTTGACATTATAATATAATGTTTAGTTTTAAACCACTTAAAATAACCTTTCAAACATACTTTTAATAAGAATACAGGGGTGCAAGTGTTACATAAAATGGAATATATTTACGTCTTAACAGTGCGGTGGTGAGTCAGATTTGACCCGGGTGTTTGTAAAAATATGAATTACGCTACAAATATTCGTTTAATGCTGTTTTCCTTCTAGTTAATCTTTTATTAAATATTTCCAAATAATTTAAGATACAAATAAATGTTATCGGACGAGGTTCAAATAAATTATTGATAAAAATGTGAAAAAACGCTAAAAAATCAGTCGCTTTTACGGGATTGAAACTCAGCGCTAACACCGAAATATATATTGTCAACATTTCGAGCGGGTAGACAAAGGATACCCAGGTATGCGTCCATGTATTTGTTTTGACTTATTTTCGTCTGGCAGCCCCTAGACAATATCAGTAATATAACTATTTGAGGGGCTTTGCGCCTACCTGCAAGTTTTATGACACTACCTGTTCGGGTTCCGACGAGAAGATTACATGCTCAGTGGATATTTGTATTTTGGCTGTGTAGGGCGTCTGCTGATGCGTGAGAATATGTACATTATTCGTAATATTTTTAAAATTTTTATCATTAATTTTTTAGCAGAAACATTACGGCACATCATGCCATTTCATTAAATCATATTTAAAATGAAATATTTATAAAAAATCTCCCACAAAACGGTTGAAAAACTGAAAATATTAAGTTTTGACCCACCGGGCGGTAAGTGTTAATAATTAAGAAGCATTAGAAATTAATAAATTTATTCAATAGTCCTGTCCCACTCTGATATGCTATTGCTCTGTCTTCTTAACCACCAATTTAAATATCTGTACTTAGGTTAGTCTATACTATATTGTCGTGAAAAAGTTTGGGTCCAAATGAAACTAGTTCACTTTAGTATATGTAATTACATAATTAAATGGATTAAAACTAAACATTCAATTATTTCATTATTAAAAATAATTATCTTTCTACATAATTACGTTTTAGTGTTTAAATAAACGCAACACACCGGAATATCATTATTCGACATGGTAATTACTTTGCAGTACAATTTAATAAAAATCGACACACCTCGCGTGCGTGCCAAGGTACCTCGATCGAAGTTTGCAAAATGGAAAGAGATGTTAACATCGCAGAATTTCAGACAGCATGCAATTAACCCAACCTGTGAGAGGATTGAACGCTTGATGGGAGTAAGCCAGGAGGATTGTGCGGAATGAAAAATAGCTCACTTGTTAGATCATCACAGGCTGTGCAAAATGTAGTGTATGTATGAAAGAAAACGACCGGAAAATACTACATTCTTGGTATACGGCGCTACAAAACCAGTCGAATCAAAGATTCCGCAAACGTACACATAACACAACATCCTATCACTGACACGACATTACTACGAAACACAGACACTTGATTCCGGCACGGTATTACAAGCCGATACTTAACCACAATACGATATCACGACGAGGCGACGCAACGCAATACAGTTCGCAGAAACACTGAGAAACTTTCAGACTGTGAAACTTACGCACTACAGGCTAAGTGGCGAGCGAGCGCTTGACGGCAAACTTGAGGCAGTGATGTTGACTTGGACCCGAACGCTCTCTCAAAATAACAGAGCGTCCTCTTATCCCGATAATTAAAGTTTGCAAACGTTCAAATGAAAATAATTATCTTTCCGCCGTTTCTCATTGCTGACAATTTAGGCGTTAATGTCTAATAGTCTAAACAGTCCATTGTTCATCGCTCAGGATGAGAACTGTGTTTGCTCTTCGGTCCAGATCAGATTGAGCCGACAATTAGCCGCGGTCCACAATCGAGATGTTGTGTTGGCTTTCTCCGCGGAGCGAATCGGAGGTAGCGCAGTTTAGCGCCGGCCCCCCCGTGCAACAATGCCAGGCCAATGAAACGGGGAAATTTCAACACCATATTTTAAGATGACAACGCGGAGGAAAGGGATAAGTCATGGTTGTATTCAACTGTCGCGAATTCTTTCTCACGGTCAGACAATAAATTCTATGAATCGGGATACGCGCGTATTTCAGTCTCGGTTTGATATCAAAAGCATGTTAAATTTGGGTTATTCGTTATATTGCACGAAGAAGAGGAGAAATTAAGTAGTGAAAAGTGCAGGGAAAGAATAAAATTCGATTTTTAGGTAGATTTAGATAGAAATATACTATCATACCAATTATAGAAGGTTCCACGAGGCAATTTAGGTGACTGTCTGGAAGAAGACTGGAGCAGAATGAGGCCAAATCCCATCTTGAGATGTAGCAGTGCCATTGAAGAAGAAGATTTTCTTGGATCGAGGCCGCGCCGGGACGAGCTGGTAGTCAAGCCGGGATTGAACAAGATTCAAAATGCTATACATGGATCTTTCAGGATGACTCCCGACCAGTATGGACGTGCAGTGCATGAGGAAGATCACACGATTCAAAAAATAATGAGTATCGAGACCGGCAGGAGATGATCGAAGAAGACCTTGAACTTGACCAAGGATTGTGGAACATGATTTTGATCAAATTTATGAAAAATTAACTTATTAAATAAAATAACAATAACTTTGTATGAAACCACGAAATTTATTATACGTCTTCTTCTATTCTTTATAATCAAATTAATTTATTCATTTGCCCCATATTAGGTATGTTTCATTTAAAATCAATTTAATGTCCACCAACACTGTATTTTCCCATCCCTTAATGTTCCGTTTATCTGTATATGTATTCTGTCTCTCTCTTTCGCATATAATTTTATATTCTGTCTCTCTTGATGTTCTATTTAATTATATATGTAATTTGTCTCTCTCTTTCATATGTAATTTTATATTCTATCTCCCTTTTTATGTATATATAAGAACACTCTTTCTATATTTATGATAATACGTACCGATGAAGCTTGAGATAAGCGAAACCGGTTGACGTATAATAAATTTCGTGGTGTCATACAATATATAAAATATATTTAAAAAAAAATTAACTTCGTAAATTTCTCCACTAAGGTCGTTATCTAGCCTCATCTGCCATCTTATTTCATAAGTACTTCTTCTTCGTCTTTGCCTCCCATGACCGCCGATCCAGTGCCGCTCTCCTCCGACATAAGCCACCGGTCCTCTTAACATCGTCGTCCAACACACTAGTGAGGTCCACTACTTTTGTTGCCCAGCAATGAACACCACTACAGCATTTCCACATTCCACCAATCATCAGTCAGTCGGGTGGATGGTATCACAAAACGGAAAATACCTTCCATTCACACACAGACTAAATGTACCCGATCATTGCGACCTGTACCGGAAGGGATGTTTAAACAACTGTCGCTGTGGTGCTTCTCGGTGCTGTTTTCCTTGAGACATTTCTTAAACTAAAGCTGTCCAAGATTCACAATCTTTGGCAAGGTAATGAGTATCCTGATTAAGGCTTGCAATTTACCGTCAAATTGCAATTACCGGTAAACGGTAAATAATTCTTCCCATTACCGGTTTACCGGTTATTTACCAGTAAATGAAAAAAAATAGACGTAGATTACACGATTAATATACTAATATACATAACTATATGTGGCTACCTTTATTAAAAACGTTGTCCTAGATTAAAACCTAAATAATTTCAAATAAGTTTCAGGTGAAAAATGTCATATCAATACATACACATGTATATGATGTCCTTTTTATTTTTACTGAGATATGGTAATGGGAGATCAGGTTATCACTTATGTATATGCCACATCGAGCTTGGTTCATTTGAATTACGACTGTATAATATTTGGTTTACCTGTCTGTGAGGAGTTAATATTATTAACTTATTAGTTTATCCATTAGGTTATTGATGTATGTAAAACATGCATTAGGTGTATGATAGGTAGGTATACACTTAATATAAATTCGCAGTTAAAATAGTATTACAACTGACTGGTTTTATTGAATTTATTAAAAAAAAATTATAAACTTTCGTTATATCGTTGATTTGGTTGTTTACCGTTTATCTCCCACTATCTTCTGCTTGCAACAATAGCCAGAGATATACGGCGTGGTTTTAATTCCAGTTAATTTACTGCGTTGTGGATAAACTTGCCCTGCGGTCTTTTGGGGGAAATCGAAGAAATCTTCAGAATCACCACATTTTTTCGTCTTTCCCTAATGCACTACTTATCTCTAATCGCAGCCATTGTGAAATCAAACTTTTCCAAACACATATCGCAATGCGCTGCTCCAGCGTAGCGTGACGGACACCAATTGCACTAAACCTGCATATAAAGATTACCCCAGCCTATCAGAGCGAGACTGTTTATGACTCAACGATATCTGTTTTAGCATAGAATGTTTATTCGGGTACAATATATCGCAAATACTGCGGTAAGAAAATTTTGTAACATTTTTATAATTTCGTTTATTTTATGTTTTAAATTTCACTTTTGTCGAAATCGAAACTAATGCCCCCTAAACCTTTTATAAAGCAAATAGATTCCGGTACCTATCACATATCACATGCTAACCCAGTGTGCTCGAATAGCTCTCGTATTAATTTTATTAAAAAAAAAAAAAGATTGCTTTTTTAGAGGTATACAACTTTAAAATGAAATAGAAAATAATTTTATGCCATTAGTGTTTAAATATGATTTCGGGCGCCGCGGCCGGCTCGAATAAAGCACAATCTAGATGTTCAATTTTCGACCACTTTTTGGAACAGCTGTAACAGAATAACGCGACGAATGTTGGCTTCCAAGTCGTTTATCGTCTCTGGTAATCCAAAGGTGTTGTTAAATCACACAATCTTGGAGGCCAATTCGCAGGTCTATTACGCGAAATTATGCGCTCATCGAATGTTTCCTTCAATAAATTGATTGCGGCGCGCGCCGTGCGGCATGTTGCGCCGTCTTGTTGAGACCGCAGCTCTTTCACACCAATGTCATTCAATTGTAGAACGAAAAAGTCACTAATCGTGGATCTATTGCTGTGCACGATGGCAAACCGACTCATTCAGATCCTCCTCAATACTACGCTCCGCGGCAGCAACATCTTCATCGGTTCGTATTATCAATTAGTGTATGCGTGGTGCGAAAACAATCCACGGTTATTCGAATTACTTGCTCGGACGGACGGTTATGTCGACCGTAAAATGGACATGCACGATTTTCGAAATAAATTTGCACAATATGCGAGCGTTATTCTGGCATAAGTCTATTCATGGTGAAATGGCAAATAAAACTGAGCACAAATCGGCTGTTGAACTTTGTAACGAGCCATTTATCAATGAAGAACTTAACATAACCGCTGTTTTACAATTTAAGTCAGGGGGTTATACGAATAAGTATGTATATTTTTTCGAGAGATCAATCTAGTAGTTGTAATCATCTGATTTGACTGATTATTTGACATACAACGAGTTGTCATTTAGAAATCATCGCATTTTGAGTTAACAGATTCGTCGGACATTTTCAACCAACTCACCAGAAGAAACTCACATTTGAATAAAAAATCAAATTAGATTTCCAAGAATCCCGCGCCAACAAAATACCACCACACACACAAGGTAATATATAGTACTGTAATCACACATTAATTTATTATTCACGTTACACATTAATTTATTATTCACATTACATTGTGTCATTACAGAAATTCGTTTGAATAAACACTCCCGTCAGCACGGACATATAATGATATAACTTATAAACCCACGACACACATAAATACACGATATCACGAAATTTGTATAGTCAGACATAATACCTACACAATCATTTTTTTGATAAAAAGTCCACATATTCAATACCATTTCTAAACCAAATTTATATTGGTTCCATTAGGAAATATTGTCTGATCTTTCACGGGCGGTGAATCTAAATATCACTAAATTTCGTAGAATATCTCAAAAAACCCACGATTTTTGAGTGAAAAGGAGAAAAATTTGATACTAGAAAAAAGAACAATTTTTCTTGCATTCTGTTCGGCTGTTCAATTCACAACAATTTTCTTCTTCCAGTGTTTCTTTCAAATAAACTGGATATGTAGCAAACATCTAAATCATCGTCCATTCAAAATAAATTTAATTCCAACGTCCAAGTCATGATGTTCCAATCAGACGATTCAATAATTGAACTGTGGTTCTTAAGTTGGACTTGAACATGAACATGAACGCGCCAGGCGCGCTGGCGAATCCGCGAGAGTGATTATATCGACTGTAAGTATTTCAATTTTAACGAGAAGTTAATATTAATAACATCTTTAGCTAAAAATCGTAATTTTTTTCCAAACAGTTTTTTTTTTGTGCGTGCTGGAATATTCTGGACTCTAGATACGCAGTACCTCAAATTACATATCGGATTTTAGTGTTGATTAGTGTAATCAGTAAAACTAGTAAAACTTGGCGTCGGACAATACTTGTCATACGTAATCTATATCATTCTTAATTCGTGACAGGGACTCAAGTCTGGTATTGAGCAAAATTAGCCAATAACTAACATAATAAATATTGTTAAGATAACACATTCTTATTGTGAAGTTGTAATTGTTCAGAACATAAATCTGTGATATTTTAAATATTAATTAAATATATTAATTAGAAAGATATACAAATAAAATCAATTTTATCGAAAAATATTGTTTTTGCGCCACCGGGATTCGAACCTGGATCTCTTTCTAAACCGGGGAAGATGCATTATATTATTAAAAGGTAACATATAGGTTCGAAAATTTGTCGCTAAAAATATCGTCGCTGTAGCATAGTTGGATAATGCACCTTCCCCGGTTTGGAAAGAGATCCAGGATTGAATCCCGGTGGTGCAACAACAATATTTTTCGACAAAATTCATTTTATCTGCATATTTTTCTTATGTAATTAATATATTTAATTCATATTTAAAATATCACAGACCTATGTTCTGAATAATTACAACATCACAATAGGAATGCGTTCTCTGAATAATAAAGTTGTATCAATATGTCCAAAATTTAATAAAAATCAATTGATAATTCTGGCGTCTGCTATCAGATTACACAAAGGTATTTGAAATTCTGTAAAAATAAGGTAGATGGCTCTTTTAAATAATGGAACGATTAAATGTATTAATATCAAAAAGGTAACATATAGATTCGAAAATTTGTCGCTAAAAATATCGTCACTGTAGGATATATGGATAATGCACCTTCCCCGGTTCGAATCCCGGTCGCGCAACAACAATATTTTTCGATAAAATTGATTTTATCTGTATATCTATCTAATTAATATATTTAATTCATATTTATAATAAATATTGTCATAAAATACCTTCTATTATTGACGGTAAGCTTCGTTGGAAGCACAGTCAGCCAACAGTGTCGATAGCGACAATATGTCGAACACAGATTTGGACCTGATTTGCTCTGATGGTACGAAAAATTCACTAAAATATCGGCTTGAATTGATACTGATCCAAAAAAGAATTGGTAGTATGTGAAAATAAAAGATAGTCAGTGGACAGACTTTGATTTAGTTTAAAAAAAAAAAACACTCTTTCAAGAAACACCAAGAAATATATATAAGCAAGTGAACAGATAATGGTCAACTGAGAATCGGTAGTGCGTTCATAATGGTTAGCGAGATAGTCCGCTGAGAATAGAGGACAATAGAGGACAGTGTCACCATTGGCACGGGAAGTCGCACGCATTGTTTTGATAACGACCAGAAAGGAAAGCGAGTGGAGCATTATAGGGTCACCAGTCACCAGTCCACCAGTCACCAGCAGCCGAATATACACACGTACTGTATATATGACGGCAATCACAGTTATCACTGTTTGAATTTCTCACGGTAATCCTATTGTGGTGCCTCACTGTCACTTGTTCACCGTTTTAAGCCTTAATGATCCTATTACAAGTCTTTTAATGTCTACTTTTTCCAAATCAAATCATGTACGCGGTAGTTTTTGCAGTGTGTAAAATACATTTCTTTTTCTGTCTCTTCCGGTGATTCCCAAACATACATATTTCTGTCGTTGAATCGGCTCAATGTTTAAAGTTACCGTTTGAGAACCTCAACTGTCGTGACTTGGAGTTGGCAAAAGAAGAAGAAGAAAGTTGCAAAATCGTAAATGACCAAGTGGAAAATGAATAAATTAGGAGTCGAGGAATAGATGAGGCGGGAGGATAAAGCGAAGGTTGCTGTGAACCAACTTACGAGAAAATGGAAAGATGAGATGAAAAATGAGAAGAGGCATGAAACTTACTTACTTACTTACCATCATGCCGTTTCCCCGCGGGGATAGGCAGATAGGATAGAGCGCCACACTCTTCTGTCCTGACACACAATTCTCGCCTCATCCACATTCATACAAGCTCGACGATTATTGAGGTTTCTAACAGGACCATCCTCCAGTATCTGGTTTACCTGGTCGTGCCAAGTCTTCCGCGGACGTCTTCTATTTCTGGTGCCATCAACACTTGCGTCACATATCTTTCTTACATTTCACTTCTCATTTACCAAAGTGATCGTTTCTTAATCTTACTCACTATACTAAGATAAGCTTTACATTCTTTTCTCATTTCTTCATTCTTTACTCTGCATTTCTCTCTTCTCATTTTCACTGCATTCAGTCTACTTCCATATATCAGTGTCGGTACCAGGACTCCATTGTGAACCGCTAGGTCTTGCCTCAGTTGACAAGTTCACATTAGCTATAATCCCATTCAAAGCGCCGTTCACTTTATTCCCTGCAGTCACCCTCCTTTCGATATCTTTCCGTTTCTATTGAACATACTTCCCAAATACACAAACCCATCAAACAAGCTATCGAAATAATGTTGGTTGTCTTTCTAGTTGAACAAATCATTTAAAGAGTCCTTCAATATATTATACTGTTGGAGAAAGATGATGAAATGGAAAATATTCTGGGTACATCTTTAGAATGAAGAAGACCTAGAAGAGTAGCACAACCCAGGGACCAGACTCGCGGAGGTACATCGCGGGTCATGTCTCATCTGAATGAGGTTCCTTTATGTCAATACCGATAGGAAGGAAGAAAGAAAGAAGAAGACAAAAGCTGAAGTAACACAGCGAGTAGGATTAATAAAGAAACGGTATAATCATGTGACACGGATGATTTTGGAGAAAGCGCGGTAAGAAAGAGGACATTAGCGAAAGACCCGGACTGACCAGGTAATTCATCTATACTTATCAAGCGTTTTATAGCGCGTTGACGTAGAATTCTGTTTCTCTACTTGTTACGCCTTGTTACTTCGATTGGCACCACTGGGTTTCCTGGTTTATAATAATGTACACATGTGTGTGTGAGAGTATTACCGCCCTTTTTTTTGGAAGCCAAAAAGACGGTAACCGACAGGCGTCATTCTTATTACATTCCGTGCTTCGACCAGTACAGTGGTCCAAATAAACCACCTGTGAGCGCTTCGGTCGGTCGATATCTAAAGAAGACAACCCAGCTAAAAGAACAACAACATCGGACCAGAAAGACAGCAAGGTTAGTGCAGTTCATATGTCATATATGTGTTTATTGTTAATCGGAAACCCGGGAACCAGCTATAGAAGGCGTTTACATAAACACTTCCGACCTTAGTATAATAACGTGATGGTAGTGACGTGCGTGTTTTGTTTATAGGCCATATTGACTGTCCCGTCCAATTAGAATTAATATCTCTCCACATAGCATCTAGATCGACCCGGCAGTCGGCACTCTTCCACATTCCCAGAAGTGGAACATCTTACATACTATATTCATTCATTCACCGGTCATGCAAATAACATAATGAGAAATTTACAAAAATTGACGCTTAAAGGGTTCTTGTTATGAACCACCACAATCTCAATCTTGACCAATCATTCTGCCTATAAACACATCTCGCTCTCCCTTTACCGCAACAATAGTTGCAACCCTCCCCACCATTTCTCTCTCATGTTTTCTTTTCATTTATCTTCTGCACCTAAACATTTCTGTGGATTTTCATAGTTTAAACTGTCAGAATCCTTCAATGAAATAAAATAAAGTTGGTTTTAATGGGTTGGAGATAGTGCAAGCGTTTATTCGTTGAAATCCCCACGAACGAGTTAATTTCATACGTCACGCCAAGCCACAGGCGTGATGATACGCATTTTTCTACCTCGCAGGGGTGGTTTTGGGGTCGTGCATTTGAAATCATCAAACTGTTTGTCGAAAATTACTTCCATATATTTTATAGACGCCTTAATTCAACTCAATATGTGGAGAACTCCATCGTGAATTCGGTTAATTTAGTTAGAAATTTAATGTGGCATTAATTCGATAAAAAAAAGAATCTTCCAACCGATTTCATTATATCGTAATATTTTCGAATTGCATTATTTCAAGCGTGCAAATACAACATTTTTTTAATACATTATTCACGCATACTCGAGATGCCGCGAGAACAATCGCAAAAATGGTCTGTTTTTGAAATTCCCCCTTTTGCTCGCATTTCTCTTTCGCGAAAACCGTTTGCACACACGTAAATAGTTAAATAGCTCGCGGCGAACAGACCAGCGGAGGAAATGGCGTAATGAAGGAATAACGGCGGATTCCGCATTGAGACGTTAAGCATATGAGAAATACCGCGGGCGACTGGATAGGGTATGTTGGGTGTATTGGGGGTATGTCGGATGTTTTCGCTAGACATGACATTCGAGTCAGGCAGCGACGATTCATTTTCTTCATGTTTTTATGTTTTTGTGGCTCGACAACACTATAAAAAGGTCGTTTACATTGGACGGGAGCCACGCGACAGAATGTAAATAATACCGGAGCAGACACGTTTACTTCGTGCAGTCGATGGACCAGTGATGAGTTCAAAATCACGAACCGTGTGTCAATCACTGATATCTTTGAGTCACACTCACTATCAGTGACTAAATATCTGGGAATATCGTGAATCGTGATTTTTTTTTTTTGTAAAATTTTTTATTGATTTGATTATCACTTGAATCAGCGCCATCTACCAGATTTTTCGTAATTTTATCAACGCCATCTAGTAGATTTTGCCAAAACGTTTTAAGCATATTTGCTGAGAATTTGACCCGAAAAATAAATTTACATTTTTTATTATTTCGCGTATTATGATATCGTGTGGCGCATGCACATAATGAAACTGTGATCACAGTCACAGTTTTCAATCACTGATATTATCGAATACCAATCACAATCACACCAGTGAGTGGAAGACTAGCATTTTTTCTCATCACTACCAGC
Organism: Eubasilissa splendida; assembly: GCA_031772225.1. Taxonomy (NCBI): domain Eukaryota; kingdom Metazoa; phylum Arthropoda; class Insecta; order Trichoptera; family Phryganeidae; genus Eubasilissa; species Eubasilissa splendida. The sequence goes on along the minus strand of CM062858.1, from coordinate 4,025,612 downwards.
AACTGAACGCAGTTATGCTGAAAGCAGCCAGTCAACAATATTGAAAAAAAAAAGAGATTTTTTTTATCGGTCGCAGTGAAGTCAATTCTATACATACAATATGATACTGAGACATATACAAGATACGATTGATAGTAAGTACTTTTTGTCGTAAACGAGGGTTACGACAGTCCGCAGACTGACGTCTAAACGACAAAACTCGGGTGTCTCACCAAACACTAAATTAATACTAAACCATGACCACAGTAGCGATCGCGCATAATGGCCCGTGTCCACAGATGAGATATTCGTCTCGAGACCATCTCTGAGACAGGAATTATGCTCCCACGAGACTTTTTGGAGACAATTCTCGGCTTTCGTAGTCCGCCGTGTATACCACACCTCAGTCTCAGCGATTCGAGCCACAAAATTCATCCGAAATGGCGTCGCAGTGATGGCGAATCCATGACACGCCACACAGTGTTTCGAGCGACACGCCAGCGTTCACCAATATCAGAGTTACCAAAGAACGCGTGTCCCGCCATCAGACATCTACACGACAACAACGTTCAAATTTATCACAACATTACATATGTATCAATCTCTTCCGGGTCTCAATTAGTGTAATAAGCAATTAATTAATTTTTAAATTGATTATTTAACATTGGTTTTAACCACTTAATAAATTAATCATTTTAACATACCGACCGGTTTCGGAAAAAAAACCATTTCCTTCGTCGGGATGTCAAATTAACTAAAACCGTTATGTCACATAACAAAAGGTTCGCCCAGTGATCTAGTAGTGGTCGGATGCCCTTGTGGTGAAATATACGCCTGAGCATATTTTGTGGACTCGTGAGATACTTGAGAGATGCGCGTGAGGACGTATGATTGGTGATTTGACTGGACTTACACACCGCCCGCCCAGGAATGCAGACCTAATTAGTAATGGGACGAATCTTGTTTTATATAAGGAATTCATTCGGGTATGGGTGACTCGTTGGAGATATTTAGGTGTGCGGTTAGGTCGGCCTGCGTTTTTGATGAACGGATCCCTGAGTGTCTGCTTTGAACAACTGAACCTTAACTTTCCATCTGTATGTTAAACTATATTCTATGGATTTATGTTTTATGATATTTTACGAATAAAGAGACAGCACTTAAGGGACGCTGGAGGGTATAAATTTTAAATCTTAATTGCTAATAACTACATTGCACGATTGTCTCATGACAATATGAATAACAGAATTTTCTATTTGTAGAAATATTTAATGACAGTTTTTTTTTAACGTAGTTCAAATAATGTCAACCCTTGCGGGGATTTTTAAATTCACATTAATATTTGTCCGCTTTCTAGATTCATATATTGCGGGCGCTGATTGGTCGCGTGTCTGACGGCCATCGGCGTGAGAACCGCATCAGCTGCTTGTTAACAGTAAAACCTATCGGGACAAAATGGCGCACTGTTCTATTCATTATTCAGCACCGCCTCTTCAACGTGGCCGAAGTACTCTGTTTAAATCAGATTATTTAAACATTATAAAGCACTAATATTTATTTGCATGTATTTATAGTACCACTTTACTACTGTTTAGTCATTCAGAATAAAGCACTAGAAACATCTATGATAAAACATTTTTTCCGTTTATAAAATAGATTAATTCTATATCGGAAGACTGATCTTAATTGAAAATGTGATTACTAAATATTGAAAATATAATTGTAGTTACGTACAAAACGTAAAAGCACAATGGGATACCACTACCAGGGGCGTGCAGTGCATACAAGGAAAAATGCTGTGCATTACTAAAAATTCTGAGAAACGAATATAAATTAAATAATGAGATTGACATAAACGGAAACATTATTTTTACAATTAGCGCCATCTGTGTAGAGACATTAATTGCTTAGTTATAAAAACTACTACGACAACTCACCGCTGTACCCGTGGCGCTCTCGTGTATTCGCCGCATCGAGCTATTCACATCCGGCATTTTATACAAATAATAATATAGGAAATTTACTCATAAATTCTAAAAACAAAGATGATAAATTTAACAATTCTGGTGTCTATAAACTCAGTTGCAAGGATTGTACTGCATTTTATATTGGTAAAACGAGTAAAAATTTTAATATAAGAGTAAAGGAGTATTTGAGACGCTTGAACAATAGTGGATGTTAAGAATTTCTAATCATTTGATAGAAAATAGTCAATTTTGATAAAAAAAAATGGGATTGTCAATTTTGCATATAAACGGTGTTGGTCACAAATTAAATAATTTGAAATCGTTGGAGGTAAATAAAGCGTGTAAAACTAATCAAAAAATTATAAACAACCAACTAAATTTAACTACAAGTCCCATTCCAAAATTTTTTCCTAAAAATTATCCAAGTAACAATTTGAGTTAGGTAATAAATAATTTTTTTTAAAATAGATTCTGTTTAAGAAACAATAACATATGTTTTTTTATTAGTTATTGACATCCTGAAGAATAAAAGGATATTTTTCGAAACCGGTACATGTATTTTTACTCATGGAGTGGTCAATAAAACAAAGTTAAAAATAAAAATAATAACTTCTCTGAATTCGCGAATCAATTCGTTGAAAATATAATTTTTTAGATACAAACTAAATACATACAAATATTTTTAGATATTTATATAGGGTATAATCAGCGGCGTGCACTAGGCATAGACTTAGGTTATGCTGCTAATATTGATGGTGTAAAAGCGATGGGTATTATCATTAGAGGATGAGAATTTGAGAATTTTTTCAAGTTATTAACTAAAGGAGTTAAAATGTGTTACAATATAAAAGATTACCACGTTTAAAGTGTATTGGAATGCAAACAGTCAAGTCTACTTTAATGACCCATTAGCAGCGTTTTGCAACACGCCTGTTAAAGCGAAGACGTGTATTCGGAACACCGCGCGGTGCGAAACTTGCGTTTAGTTCGTATACGTCTGGGACAGATTTTACGAAAAAACACATGCGAAGCTTTATACAGTTTAGTTAACACATTAACTGAACTGATTATTTCGTGTAGATCTACATACTTAATACATAACATATCAAATAAATATTTCATTACAGTTATTTGCAAAGGTTATAGTAATGTACAGCTTTTTGATTGTATAAATGCACGCCCCTGATAAATTACGAGTCAAAAATATTCAGAAATATGTGCACATACAGGTTCGAAAATTGTCGCTGTAGCATAGTTGGATAATGCACCTTCCCCGGTTAGGAAAGAGATCCAGGTTCGAATCCCGGTGGCGCAATAACAATATTTTTCGATATATAAATGTATCATATATTATGAAATATGTGATATACAAATGCTAACAAATTTACCTGCTTAAACTGACTTTTTTTTACATTCGTTTATAGGAAAGAAATCAATTTATTAAAATCGATGAGACTTATTATTATCAGAATTTCGCATTGCAGAAGAGCGAGGGTAGTCAGCTCTGTGGCCCGATAGCACACGACACTAGAGAGTGCAAGTTAGTATACTGTCGCCAAACCATTTGATCTGAAAGCTATGTAGATTCACGACGAGTATGAAGCACTAGATAGTATATTAAAAGGTTAGGTTACAACATATAAAAAGGAGGTTTAGAGAAAGGTTAGTAGTTACTTAGCAGCGAAAACAATTGAAATCAAGTGAAACAGAAAGTAATTCTCCCAAAAAATATTGATAAAACAAGAGCCATTTCTAAAGTAAAAATAGTTTTGTAATAAACCCATAACAATTTATAGTTTTAAATATGAATTAAATATATTAATTAGAAAGATATACATATAAAATCAATTTTATCGAATATATCACAGACCGTCTGTTCTGAATAATTACAACTTCACAATAAGAATGTGTTCTCCTAATAATAAAGTTGTATCAATGTGTCTAAAATTTAATAAAAATGAATTGATAATTCTGGCGTCTACTATCAGTTTACTCAAAGGTATTTGAGATTGTAAAAATAAGGTAGATGGCTCTTTCAAATAATGGAAACATATATTCAAAAAGGTAACATATATTCGTATCCCGGTGGCGCAACAACAATATTTTTCGATAAAATTGATTTTATATGTACATCTTTCTAATCAATATATTAAATATTTTATTATATTTTATGTGATGTTGATATACAAATGCTAACAAATTTACCTGCTTAAACTGACTTTTTTTTACATTCGTTTATAGGAAAGAAATCAATTTATTAAAATCGATGAGACTTATTATTATCAGAATTTCGCATTGCAGAAGAGCGAGGGTAGTCAGCTCTGTGGCCCGATAGCACACGACACTAGAGAGTGCAAGTTAGTATACTGTCGCCAAACCATTTGATCTGAAAGCTATGTAGATTCACGACGAGTATGAAGCACTAGATAGTATATTAAAAGGTTAGGTTACAACATATAAAAAGGAGGTTTAGAGAAAGGTTAGTAGTTGCTTAGCAGCGAAAACAATTGAAATCAAGTGAAACAGAAAGTAATTCTCCCAAAAAATATTGATAAAACAAGAGCCATTTCTAAAGTAAAAATAGTTTTGTAATAAACCCATAACAATTTATAGTAACATAAAAACATGTCAAATTATTTTTCAATAAAATCACCGTTGACGTCCAAGCATTTTTGAGACAATCCTCCCCTCATTGAGCCTGTATTTAAATCAGTTGTTGACAGTTTCACGGGGGCGTTATCGGTCTGCATGCATTTTCCGTCCGAAAATTCGTTTAATTTTCAGGAAAATATGAAAGTTCGATGGTCCAGTCGCGCTACCACCCATACTTCTGCAACTTTTTGCCGTATTTACAAGTACATCGCAATCGGCGAGATTAATCATAGACATGGTTAATAAAATACCATTGAAAAATGACGTTTGTCGCACTAAAAAACTCTGCAGGCTTATAGATGAGAAGTTTGGAGACAATGTTTTAAAAAATGTCACACGTAAATACATTCGAATAGGCGCAAAATTTTAATAGATTATAACGTTAGTTTATCCGAAGTATTAGTAAGTCACCAGCATCGTGGTGAAATGAAGAGCTTCATCGTCATTCAGACGAGCTGTGTTTGTAGATCTATCGCGACATCCAAATGTGACAAATAGAAAAACATGATATGTTATTAGTATAAATATATTATAGTAATTTTAATTGCACGATATGTGAAGGAAAACTGGTTAATTAATAGAAGAACAGAGCTAAAACAATCTGCCACCACGATAAAAAAAAAAATTCCCGTCGCCTCACCGTGGAGATGTATATTGATTTGGGCCAGTTTCTCCAGCTGCAACTGGGCTCGCTTACTCTGCTTCTTGGACATCTTGCTGTGCGGTGGCTGCTGCGGTTGGGCGGGCGGGGCGGAGGGCGCGGGGGCGAGGATGCCGCCCGCCCCTGTCGAGCCGCCCTCCGCTGGCGGCACTCCTGAGTCGTGGGAAGGGAATTATAAACGATAAGAACAAAAGAACAAAGAAACAAAAGTAAAATAAAAGAAAGGAAGGTGAATAAATAATAAATAATTGATATTCAAAAATCAACTTTGAGGTAGAAATTCAAATAAGGGACATTTTTCTCTACTGCACTAGACGTGGACTTACGAGAGGAATACACAAAAACAGACGATTTAGAAATATTATAAATTAGATACAATTGATACAAATTCCCGTTCGTTTGGTTAGAGTAACATGTTAGGTCAACGAACGCATTGTTCACATTGCCTTTTGAGATGATAAACTCACCGCAAAGGAGTGGATGTTTATATTAATCAACTAGTTCAATGAACGCATAAAAACTGTTTAGGTTACCCAAAAAAGCTATGGGGTATAAAAGACCCGAAGCGGTGGTAGATGATCACTCTGGGGTTCAAGTAACATAAACATATTAGAATCCAAATAAAACTATATCCTTGGGATAATCACAAACTCACCCTGGTTTGTCAAAAACACAATCATTCACAGAGACTCAAATATACCCTCACTCAAACGACACATAAACGATTTATCTTCTAAATTTTATTCTAAATTAATTTCCATCCCAAACCCCTCTATAAACTCCCTCGGCCTATATGATCCCTCATCCGATCCCCATCACTTTCGTCGCATTTCACTTTATCCTATGTTTGACCCTCTGGAATAAAATTAATAAAAATATACTATAAAAACTTTCACTAAAAATATAAAAAATTGTAATAATTCAACAAATTCAAACAAAAAAGAAATAACAAAATATAAAATACTTGACCCATTTTTGCTACTAATTTATTCAATGTTAAAATTACCTGAAATTAAAAAAACTTATTTCACTACGTTCCTCGAATAGGGTTCCCCAAAAAAATGTTACGTCATTGTTGTTACCTCACATGTCGGAGGCAAGAGGGCTCATCCCTTATCCCTCCCCCCTTTAACAATCGAATCATCGTAGATGATCACTGTGTTTTGGATATCGGTGGCAAGACGTCATTCTTAAATAAATAAATTTATTTTGCAAGTGTTTAAGTAGAGTATATATTTTAATTCGATACAACGCTGGTGTGAGAAATATAGTACAGATTACGGGACTAATAAATTAGTCCTCGTGAAACTGTCATCGGGTCATAACAATATTCTACACCGACCGAACAACTTAGAGTACGGCCAGTCTAAGTTTGCGCTTTAAAAAATCTGCGCAGAAACACATTTGGGGAAGGGGTGTGGCCTAATCCAGTGTGTCACCAATCAGCTCTCATTTTAATTAGTCGTCCCTTGTCCTTCAAGCAGTTTGTGTGCTCTGGACGTTTCCGATCGTTTTTTAGTGCAAGTACACTCAACCCAATCGAGAATTTTTAATATTTATATCTTTAACATCTTTATTGGGACGCAGACGAGAACTAAGAGGGCAAGCGCGTGAAATATTATTCAACGTATACAAGTTCATGTCTAATGAAGCTGCCAATGGGGTTGGTGATTTGAAAAAAGTTCAAAGACGAGTTGTGGAAGCCACTGGAATATCACTACGCTTATTGCAAATAATTTAAAAAGAAAAACGGACAATGAACACTACTTCTGAAGCGAATACTTCATTTTCTACACACGGATAAAAAAGAATTATAAGTAATGAATGTTTGGAACAAGTAGATGAGTTTGTGTATTTGGGAAGTATGTTTGATAGAAACGGAAAGGCTGAGAATAATATCGAAAGGAGGGTGACTGCAGGGAATAAAGTGAACGGCGCTTTGAATGGCATGACTAGCGGTGCACCATAGAGTCCTGGTACAGACACTGATATGTGGAAGTGAGGCCTGAAGTGGAAATGAGATTACTTAGGCGTATATGTGGCAAATCTATTCATGACAGATTAAAGAATGAAGAAAAAAGGAAAAAATGTAAAGCTCATGTTAATAAGATTAAGAAAGGATCACTTGGGTGGTTTGGTCATATGGAACGGATGAATGAGAAGAGAATGGTAAGAAAGATATATGACGCAAGTGTTGATGGAATCAAAAATAAAGGACGTCCGCGGAAGACTTGGCACGACCGAGTATAAACCAGATAATGGAGGATGGTTCTGTTAGAAGCCTCAACAATCGGCGAGCTTGTATGAATGTGGATGAGGCGAGAATTGTGTGTCAGGACAGAGAAGTGTGGCGCTCTATCCTCTCTGCCTACCCCCGCGATAGTAAGTGAGTAAATGTCGCACCATAAAATAATTGGCATGCCAATAGGCGAAAATAAATTACCCAAAATTGTTGAATTTATATTTTCTGAATCGGGCCCCTTTTCGGAAGGTTTTTGAAAACGTCTCAAGGTAAAGTGTCACCACTCGTCGTGCCTCCGATCTGGCAACCATGTAATAGGGTCAGAAATGTCAGATAAAGAGGTAAGGTATATTCATTCACAAGAGCCCGGGGAAGCGTATAGAGAACATTCTGAATGGCTGTGAAAACATTAAATCTTATTTGAAGTTTTACTTGTGTGCCGAGTTTGGAAATATTTTTTAGTTAAATAAAAGGCGCAAGTACTTGTAGGTCGAGGGCTTGAAAGAAATGTTAAAAGCGGTGCATTGATTTGATCAAAACAGTAGTGATTTTAATTGTTTTAGTAACGGGTGGGAGAAAAGTAAACAAATAAATTGAAATTGAAGCTTAAAAATGAAAACTACTTAAAAATATTAATTAAATGTATTAATTAGAAAGATATACACATAAAATTAATTTTATCGAAAAATATTGTTGTTGCGCTACCGGGATACGAACCTGAATCTCTTTTACAATCCGGGAAAGGTGCATTACCACTATGCTACAGCGACACACATTTACAGAGTTACACTTTTTCAAATATCGTTCCATTATTTGAAAGCCATCTATCTACATTGTTTTTTTTACAATATTTTTCGATAAAATGGATTTTATATGTATAAATTTCTAATTAATAAATTTAATTAGTACATAAATATCACAGACCGTCTGTTCTGAATAATTACAACTTCAACAATTCAATTTTATAGAATTTTGGACACATTGATACAACTTATATGATATTAAGGAAAACACATTCTTATTGTGAAGTTGTAATTATTATTAATTATTAATTGTTAATTCTGGCGTCTCCTAGATATAATGGAACGATAGATGTATCAATTTGAAAAGTGTAACACATAGGTTCGAAAATTTGTCGTTAATGCACTATGTTGCTGTAGTATATCCCCGGATTGGAAGAGATCCAGGTTCTAATCCCGGTAGCGACAAAAATATTTCACGATAAAATTGATTTTATATGTGTATATTTTTCTAATTAATACATTTAATTTGTGTTTAAGAAGTCAAAATCCCCACGTCATGTAAAAAAGCACCCTGGCTCCGACAACCCCTTCACGTCGGGCTGCGGGTGAACGGTCCCCCCCCCCCCACTTCCCTCGACTCGCTGAAATATAGCCTTAATCAGGGCAGCTTCACAGTTTCACACTTGGCTGGAAGTGTTGGGAATAGGGCGCGGATCTCTCGAATGTTCCAAAGACGACCCTTATTGAATTACTGATAGTTTATTAGCAGGGCGTGAACAACGACCGGCTAATGAGGATAGTTTAAAAAAAATACCACAGTTGAAGTCGTTTAACACGAAACCATGGGATACAGAAATATTTTTACACGTTTTTCATTTCATAATTTCATGCCGAAAGAAATTCGATAGATAATCCGGATAATGTTTACGCAGTGGTAAGGGTAGTGTGCGGCAAGCGGCATCCGCGTATCTATTGTTTATTATCAACTGTCGGCCTAGTGAAAAGAAATTTGAGTCATGAACTGTAAACATGTGGTAACGACGTGGTAACCTCTAGATTATTTTATGCGAAATCTAATCATGAGTTCAAAATCACGAACCGTGAATCGATCACAGATATATTTGTGTCACACTCACTACCAGTGATTGAACATCTGGCAATATCGTGATTCGTGATTCATTTTATTTCTATTCGGCTGTGAACCGTGATTAGGCGCACGTGCATATGAAATGAAAATATTCATGAATGAATGACGTTATAATTCGTGATAAGCGCTATCTAATAAATAATAATAAACTCACATTTTTTTAAACGGTTTTCATTATCTCTGTGATGATATTAAAAAATATATATGCGCTAGAATATGTTTTTTTACATAAATGAAGTTTGAATAATATAAGTAAATATGCTCAAAATTATGTTTTTTTATTTATTCATTTATTTCGTGTATTGTGATATCGTGCGGCGCTTATGTATTAGTAATGAAACTGTGATCATAGTCACAGTTTTCAATCACTGATATTATCAGTTTTTAATCACTGATATTATCAAACCAGTCACAGTTTTCAATCATTGATATTAACACAATCACACCAGTGAGTCAAGAGTAACATTCTTTTCTCATTACTACTGTTGAGCCTTTTTATTTAATGTTAAAAGAAAATAAATTTATGAAACAACAGAGCATTTTTTGGTCGGTACCAGAATTTTCGACCATGTGAAATTATTTTTCATGTTAAGGGCGCGCTTTCAAAAATAATTATCATTTTCGCGTTTTTTTTACCAAAAAATATTAATTTATATAAGTTCGAAAATTTGTCGTCAATGCACTGTGTTAGTGTAGCATAATCGGTTAATGCATCTTCTCCGGATAGGAAGAGATCCATGTCCGAATCAATAATAATTTTATACTTTTGAAATTAGCTAAATTAACTTTGTGTTTAAAATTCATATTTTTATTTGTTAACTTTGTTTTATTAACCACTTATTGAGTTTAAATACATCTACCGGTTTCGAAAAATACCATTTTCTTCTTCAGGATGTCAATACTAACTAAAATTATTATTGTTTCTTTACCAGAATCTATTTTTAAAAAAACAACAATTATTTAGTACCTAACTCAAATTGTTATTTAATACAAATTTACTCGACTAATTTTTAGGAAAAATTTTTAGAATGGGACTCGTAGTTAAATTTAGTTGGTTGTTTATAATTTTTTTATTAGTTTTACACGCTTTATTTATCTCCAACGATTCCAAATTATTTCATTTGTGACCAACACCGTTTACATTCAAAATTGACAATTACAATTTTTTATCAAAAACATGACCAAATGATTAGAAAATTCTGAAAACCCACTATTGTTCAAGCATCTCAAATGCTCCCTTACTCTTATATTAAAATTTCTACCCGTTTTACCAATATAAAATGCAGCACAATCCTTGCAACTAAGTTTATAGACACCAGAATTGTTAAATTTATCATCTTTATCTTTACAATTTATGAATAAATTTCCTATATTATATATAAATATAAATAAAAATATAATAATATTTTTCGATAAAATTAATTAATTAGTATTTAAAATACCACACACCCGTCTGTTCTGAATAATTCCAACCGTCACAATAAAAATGTGTTCTCCTAATTGCGTAATACTATTTTAATAGCTGCCATGGTACAAATTGTTTAACGTTAATGAGGAATATTTCTACAAATCACTCTTGAAGGGTGGATTGCCTATTGAAAAGAAGAAGAAGAAATAAGAAGAGGAATGATCGATGACGTAACGTAACCATTAGTATTGGAGGGGGGTATTACGTTTGTAGCGGTGACACGAGTCTCGGGGAATACAAATTAGGGAAATTCAGTACATTTCCGAGCAATTCATATTTACCCAATAAATAGAAATTCAACAAATACGACCGCCCAGACTGCTAACTCTGTCGCTACACATTTTAATAATGCATTAAAAAAAGAGACAATAAATTGTAATTTTGAATGGAGGCGTGGTTTACATATTATAACGTAGCTAGCTTGGGCAACGTTGACAGGTAGAGTGGCTCGTCGAGGGTGCCGGCGTTTGTATTGTTGCACGCAGTCGGTACCCTGCGTCTTTAAGGCTGAGAAAGCATGATCTCGTCCGACCAAAATGCATTTTAATTTTATTAATTTTTTTGTAGATTACATACATGGATTACATGTCAACAATTTTACGTAACTTATTATTATTTTTATGATATGACTAACTACGTTAGGTATAACTGATCTGTCTAAATGGACCTAACCACGACGTATTTGCCACTGGACTAATAAATTAATTAATAGCGAAGGGACGTTTGGTCTACCTGAACTTGCCAAGTCTTTCGCGAACGTCTTCTGTTCCTGTTGGCTTCAACACTCGCCCCATATTATAGTAGATAACAGAACGAATAACATATGCTATCATATTCCAAGAGTTGATAAATAATGGAAATATATTATTAACATGTATATACATTCTTCATATAAGTTGTATCAATGTGTCCAAAAATGTAATAAAAATCAATTGTCAATTCTGGCGTCTGCTATCGGTTTGCTCAAAGGTATTTGAGATTCCGTAAAAATAAATTAGATGGCTTTCAATTAATGGAACGGTAGATGTATTCATTTGAAAAAGTGTAACATATAGGTTCGAAAATTTGTCGTCAAAAATAATGCACCTTTTTATTTCCTTCCTATATTATATTATATTCAGGTATCCACTCATAAAATATTGTGGACTAGTTCTGTTACACCCTGTAAAAATTATATATCTTTACGAAAGATTGTTTTTTTCTCTTTATATATATTCTTTCTAAGTAATTCGTCTAATATCACCTCATCTAATTTTTTTCCCCTAGTTGTATTTTATTTTTAAAAAAAATGTTCAACTATGTAAAAGGCAATGATTGCCGCAAAACTTGCCATGCAGTTTGGCAAAAAATAAAAATAAATATATAAATAAATATATTTTCTTTACCATCCTTTCTTCACTCACAAGTTACGTTTCACATGCCCATAATATACTTGTAACAAATAATTCTGAGGTGTAAATTGTTCATTTACCATAATTAATACTCTTTTTCCTACAGACGTAAAACTACCCCGTTTCTGTCTAAAATAAACATAATAAAGTATTAGTAGATTGATAGTAATTAATAATTAAATTATATTTTTAAAAAAATAATGTAGCAATTTTCAGAAATGATAAGAAAAACTAAATACAATGAATAGTGTGGACCAGACTCTATTTTTCATGTCAAAGTATTCTCTAGATAGCATATAAATATACCTACAACATATACAAGAATAAATAAATAAATTATTTATCCTGTTCAATGAATCGTTGTGTATATTTACTCCCAAAGGTTTAATTGATTTATTTTGAACATTTTTTTTTTAACTTTTGAAAAGAAAAGTTTGCAAGAAAGGAACCCTATTTGTCTTCGCTTTACCCTCAGACGATGTGTTTGAAGATATAATCTATGGTATAGTTTGCAATATGTGCGAATCAAAATGGGTCACGCCACAATATGGATGCAGTCAGCTCGCATCCGCTGTCTTTTTGATAAGAACTTCGCGAAACCACAAAATGTATGCCATTTGATGACATTTCACGCGTACCGAGTAAAACTGACGATAAAGAAATAAACATGGATAATAATTTAAAAAATCAAAATGAATCGTGCAAAATAATAAAAGAAACATACTTATTTGATGTTCGGAACTCCAAATGGTGGACTTCCTGTCCTTGGGGGGCGTGTACAGGGCGAACATCTGCTTAGAGTAGTGAACTGATGCCGGAACATCGATCCCTTGATCGCCTTCCGATCCTCTTCTGGTTCTGCCGTCGCCCGGGGAGCACTGCTCCGTGCCCAGCGGGGGACCCCTGCTGAGGATGGCTTCCGTCTTGGTCCAGCTCCCGGGGACGCTGAATCCGTTCACCGCGCAATTGTCGAAGTACCGGTGCCTGTTGAGGTCAAAGTCTCCGACGTCTATCGGCGCGCTGGCCGGGATGTGCAGGATCGCGGCCGCTTTGGGCGGCACCGCCGCCGGGATCTGGAAGACGGCGTCGTCCTTGAGGAGCGCGACTTCTTTTTGTTTACCTCTAAAGATATCGCTGAATTTTTCTTTTTTGTCCAGTTTGTTCAGCTTGTCGCTGGAGCTTCGCAGAAGTGTTTTGAGGTCGTTGTGTTTGTCTTCTCCGTTCTTTCTCGCCATAACCGGAGTTTTTAGCAGTTTTTTCACCTCCAGCTCCGTGTAGATGAGTTCTTCAGTGTCCTTGTACTCCGCATCCCAGTTGTAGTTGACGTACAGTTCGTCGTTTTTGATGATCTGCGTGAAGATCTCGGGGCTCTTGGGTTCGTCCGGGTCGGACAGGGACTGGTTGAGGCGGAGCTCCCCGTTGGGTTTGTGGCCCTTCCACCGGTTGCCGATCATGCGAAGCGAAGCCCTGACGGAGCGGGACCTCCGGAGCGCCCCCGTGGCAGGGTTGCGCCGCCTCTCGGCGAAGGCTTCCATCTAGACAGTATGCCGGCTCATCCGCATACCACACGGGCTACATCTCACGACTATTCCAGTTTCTCTACCATCGCTTCGGTTTCAACTTTCCGCCGTCGAAACTGTCACGTTCCATCGAGGAATTTAACTTGAATTTGCATCTTGAACTAAAACTAATAACGTAGCACAAATGTTGAATTCGCAGTATTATCCGGAGGCTATTGAAGAGATCGTTAACACTTCTTCAAAACGTAAAGAATCGCATTGCTGATCGTCATTATTTGAATGTCACCTCAGCGAGCAGAACACGGCAAAGGTCAGCAATCACAGAAACTGCACTGGAGCGGTCACGCCGGCACGAGGTCGCCTCGGCATTTAGATCAACGGGACACTGCCGTCACAGGCAGTTTACTAACCGCATTGGTGGGTTCGCGCGCGCTACAGGAACCGTCGGAAGTCCGTGACTATTTTAAAACTGAAACAAAAGACTTATTTACAAAACGCAATAAAAAAAAAATAATCATTTTTATAATTTATCATCACGTCATTAGTATGAAACCGCACGAGGAGTTTTAACACATATCGGTCACATTTCATTGAGACAAGTCTAATTACGGAAGAAATCCACACGCGAAGAGACTATACAGCATGGCAAAAAGTACTTCTACGGAGGTAGGTTAGTTATTTTTAATAGCTGACGATTCGTTCGAGGCCAATAAAGATAATAAATTAAATACATATTTTTAATATTTAACGCAAATAAATACATTTGAAGAAATTACCTATTTCTTCAGGGTGATAAAAAAAAAACCGGTTTTTGTATATATTAAATAATGAATGTATAATTTTATAAGATATTATTCACACTCACAACGTGTCCCGGAACTGGTTGAGTAACAAAATACATATTTAAAAAAAAGTGTTACATTAGATTTGATTTATTGAATTATGAACCGGATTATGTTATGCAGCAGCCCTGTTCATCTGCAGTGTCGCACTTAAAAGAACGGCTGGAGGGGGGGGGGGACCCACCCTTTCCCGGGACCACTCATCAAAGCTGATCAAAATACGCGATTTTAATTTAATAACATATGCAAAACGAACAAAGATAACAAATTCAATGTGGTTATTAGTAATTATCGCAAAGATTTTATAATTTAGACCCTCTTTATTTTTAAAAATCATATAACATAGTTATACATACAGATGAAAAATTAAGGTGCAGTAGATTAAGGCAGATACTCAGGGATTCATTCATCAAAAAAAATTCCCAAAAGAGGGACAGTGGACGAGACACAAAATGGATTGAGTCACACTTACACGGACAGACTAACGGAGTTGCAAAACACGAGGTATGGAGAGTGAGAGGTAGGCACATAGGTAGAGTCCCACCCACACATGGCGGGCCTAACTACCCACTTAAGGAGCTCCAACGAGTCATCCATACCCGGATAAATTCCTTATATAAAACAAGATTCGTTCCATTGCATAAGGTCTGTATTCCTAGGCGGGCGGTGTCCAAGTCCAGTCAAACCACCAATCGTACGTTCACGTGCATCTCAAAGTATCTCACAAGTCCGCAGAATATGGTCAGGCGTCTGTTCCACTCTCCCACATGTACATAACGTGGCATCCACAAGTCTAAACTCAAACAGTTTACTCCGAAATTGTCCATGCCCCGTAATCATCTGCCATTCAAAATGATTTAGGTCTGGAGGTTTCGTCATGCCTTTCAACTTGACGGCGATGTTAAAGGAATAAGTCCATCTGCCCTGCGTTGCCGTATCATCCCACCTCTCTCGCCACTTTCCAAGCGTTAAGTGTCACACTACATCATAACTCAACCTCTCTGCCGACACTTTTACAGCCCCTAGGATATTCTCGGGTAGTTTTTCACGCTTATAGAGCGTAAAAACACTTGAAACTCGTCTCGAAAGCGCGTAAAGGGCAGTGCAGAGTTGAGTCATTGATATTTTGAACGCAGGTAGAATGACGTTACCGACAAATCTCTGAGATGTAAGACCGAGGTATAATCCCTGTAAATGCGCCATTAGAACCATCTCAGGGTAGACGTTGAGAGGTAGAATCAGGAACACCCCCATCAGGGAAATATGCGAAACAGAAGGCATGTTAGATGGAAGAGGACAGTGTATGATGAACGATTACAACGCGCCTTGTTACTTCGATTGGCACCACTGGATTTCTTGTTTTATAATAATGTACATGTGTGTGTGTGAGTATTGCCGCCCTTATTATAGAAAGCTAAGAATACGGTAACCGACAGGCGTCATTCTTTTTATATTCCGTGCTACGACCAGTCCAGAAAGTCCAAATAAATCACCAGTGCGCCCTTCGGTTGGTCGAAATCTAAAGAAGACAACCCAGCTAAAAGAACAATAACATCGGACCAGAAAGGCAGCAATTTTAAAAAGGTTAGTGCAGTTCATACATCATGTGTGCTTATTGTTAATCGAAAACCTGGGAACCAGCTATCGAAGGCATTTACATAAACACACCTCGTGTGATGTTATGGAAGATCCCCTAAAAGATGAAGCGATAGATGGGAATTGAAGTCTCCAAAACGAGGTGAACCCGAAGAGGAATAGAGGAGACTAATGTCTAAGAGAAGAGAAATAAGTTTTTCACTACACATAATATAAAAATGCTATGTGTACTGTTTACTGGAAAGGAAGGGAGGACTAAAATATAATGACATTTTAAAATTTACTTTATTAGAAAACGGTTGCTTTGTGTGAACGGAAACGAAATATTTATTTAAAAAAAAAAAATTAATCGTTAGGCGAGTACCGTGTAGAAAATTTCTAAAAAGTATCAAAATGTAAGTTTGACGTTTAGAGATACTGAATAAAATGTGTAGTCACCATCGTAAGGAGTATGAATGATTTGTTTGGTCATTTTTTCATCACATATTTTTGTAATTAATTATTAAACGAGAGAGGGACGAGCCAAGACGTTTACACATCAACAATATATAATAATACACATATTTTTTTTTGGTTACAAACGATAGTGCACATTTGAAATCCCCTGCACTGTCACGTGCAAGCGCGTCTTCCGGAAATTTGTATGGTAAATAAATGCACTAATTATCATATTTATCGTAGTTTATCGTAACCCGATATGAAATCAAGTGTTAAGTAATCGCAAATTTGCTCGCAATTGTGTCACCGATGTAATTCATGTTCGACTATTCCAACTGCGGTTGCGTGCCGTGTTGTGCACTGGTTATTGATTCACACCGATGTAATTATATCTAGAAAATAATATATCTAGACTGATTTCTGTTGTGTTTAATGAAAAAAAGATTTCAGAATACACCCAGTCCGCGCGTCGCAACGACCAGGTTTCGTTTCATCGACTAGGTCGTAAAACGAATCGGTCGGTAAATGAATTCGATATTTCTCTGATCCTTTCGTTTACTTGTAGAGCAGTATACATCGTAGAATGCGCCAGGCTTAACCTTTTAATTATGTGATAATTTATATTAATATTAATATTTAACACAATTTTTTGTGAAGTTGCATTTTCAGAATATAGATCTGTAATATTTTAAAACAAATTAAATTAATCAACTAGAAAGATACGTAGAAAAAAATATATCTATCGAAAAAATATTTAGTTGCTAAATATTTTATTGATTCCAAATTATATACTGAATACAAAAAATTAACGGTCATCGAGTTTAGAGCGGCCAGACTATTTTTTGATAGATGATTTAAGGTGTGAAGCAAATATATAGATTAATAATGGAAACATTTTGCAATTTTGCAGTACGTAGACTTAAAGCTTAACATGGTTCTGTAAAAATTGCAAACAATAATATTTTCTGTAACAGTGCAGGTTTTGCACATATTCCTTGGACATTTTCGACTCGTAATTTAGTCAGTTATTTACTAATAAAATATTATGGATTAGATCTGTTATACCTGTATAGTTCAATTAGCAAATTAATGTAAATTTAGAGTTTTACAAGAGTAATTATTCTGATGGAAAAATATTAAATATAGTTAGTATATAAATGCCATGAGCGCGTCAACACGCCAAACTTTGTATGTCACACCAAGCTATAAGCGTGTTAAATGTGCTATAAGTTGAATATGTCCAAGAACACACAATTACTGGATTTTTACCTACAAAGGAAAAATGAATTATCAAATTTGGTCCATAGATGGCGATGGCGTAGAGATACTCGAAGCGAGTCCACGTACTAACATATACACTACTTTCAAAAATTTGATAAATATGGAGATTGAGAGATAGGTCGTAAGCCCTGTAATTACCCCACATTTCTATATATCTTCTATTAAATATAATAAAAATAGCTTCGTCTCTATGAGATATCTGATATTTATTACATAACTTTGCCATCTGTGGACTTTTGATAGATAAGTCAAAACCCTTAAAGCCTAGTCTTACCCCATGTGGTGTCTTCCATTTCAAATAAAGTTGGCACTTAAAAGGTTAAATCACCATCGCTATACTTTCAATTTATTTCCAGCTAAAACACGCCGATAATTATTTCAAACCAGGACAACAAATTTCCATAACACGAGGCATATGTCCGAAAATGATTTTCAAGAATTATATTCAAAGTGTTCAACCAATGCATACTAGTACTTCCAGCGCTCACTTATGGCTGCGAAACACGCCTCTCAACAAAAGAGATACAAACGATTAAAGGCATGGCACACGAAGTGGCAGGCAAATAAACATGCGGTTAAGAAAACAGGCATGAGTGATTGATGTAATTGAATACTTCAAGAAAATGACATGGCTGGCCAAATCGTTCGAAGGAAAAACATTCAAGAACATCCAGTTGTATCCGAGGGCCATCTTAAAACCGGGTTTACATGCCGCAGCAAGACTGAATTGAAGAAGAATTGAATAGAATTGAAAAAAAATTCCAACCTGGAAATGAGTAGGATCAATATGGGAAAATTTGCTCATAGAACGGTCCTGGGTAAGAGTAGAGGCTCACCATTTATTAATCTGTCCTAAAACCCGGTAAACTGATGAAATCATCAAACTGATAATTATTATGTATAACTGCGGTGTAGGTATAAAGTTTGAGAGTCCCCGTGTACTGTCAAAACTTTTTAAAATAATAATATTTTATCATTGCATGACAGGTACAACGCTGGCTTCGATCGTCTGTAGAACAAAATTTGACCTGAGGTAGTTTGAAGAGTGACATTTGCCAGCCGCGATGTCAAACACGATTGTGTAGTGAGGCTCGTGTAATTTCTCAGGCACGGTCTGTCCATGTTATTGGAGATCGACCTCTCGCCCTCCTCCTCCTCCTTGTACAATTTCCGTGATCACTCTAGATTATTTATCTATTTCTATCTCTTCTTGTAACATGTCCAAAGTATTAATGGATTATATTTCTGCACGTTGAAAGAAACCCCTGCGAACTCCCACCCTTATCCCGGCATCGTTATGAGAGTTGTGCACTTTTGTTTCGATTTCACGAAACAAAACAACTCCGTGAATTCATTAACCATTAGATTTTTACATTATTATAAAGTTAGATAGATTAGTCAATTAATACCTTGTGTCTTTCGTTCACAGTTTTTTTCTTCTTTATTTAAATATTATAATTATCAAACACATATTTATTATAATACTTTTAAAAATAGAAAAATTAACTTTGTGGTTAAAATTCATCATTTTTATTTGTTAACTTTATTTTATTAACCAATTATTGAGTTTAAATACATCTATCGGTTTCGAAAAATACCATTTTCTTCTTCAGGATGTCAATAACTAATCAAAAACATATATTATTGTTTCTTTAACATAATCAGATAATAATACAGACTTCGGTCTAGTTAAGAACATGAACAGAATAAATAAAAGTTTGTTTATAGCACGAATTAACTTTTCGGAATTTATTTTAGTAAATGTATTTTTATTAAGATGTCTCAGAGAGACGAAGCTATTATTTTTATATGAGAAGTATGGAAGTCCTCGGGCATTACAGGGCTTATGACTTGCTTAAGTAATCGCTTTACACAATGTAACGTTCACCTATTTACCCGCAATACCACATCTATCAAATTTTTTGAAGTTGTATATATTAAATCAAGATGGAACATTTCACTTATTTATTACCAATTATGCTGTCGCCATCTATTGACATTTTTTGAAAATTTGATATTCTTTCTCATGTAATAGTATAGATGTCGCTGAAGCTGAGACTTAATTTGAAGTGGAGGCAATATCCTTAATGTGTATAGGAAGCTCATTCGAAATATTAACATATACTAGAATACGTCTGAAAATGCAGTATTTTTCAATTTTTAACTTCATATTTTAGACAAGTATATTTTTTACAATATATTGAGTATGTCCAAATCTAGCTTAGCTTCATCTCTGTGAGACATCGTAATCTTGATGACAATCCCCCAGGGGATAATACCCAGTAATTAGTTCCTACAAAGATTTGTAAATGTATTTTTGATTTATTCAGTTTTTTTTGTAGTTTTAACATGTATTAATCGACCTATAGGGAAATGATCAGTGATTTTAGTATCCAGTAAATATGGTTTCAGCTGCAGATTATTATCTTCTAATATGGTCTAAATATATTTTAGAATTTTTTTCGATTCTTGTATACGTATTAATGCACGACAAGAAACCGTACATGTTCTACACACATTGTTTGGAATTTATTCGTATACGCAGATGTGTCGGCACCTACGTACGGGCAATATAACTTTTCAGCGTTGCGGTTAATTTTACTCGCAGAACTTTTAATAAGTAAGTAAAGTTAAATAACTAATTTTCGGCGGCCGGAGTGATGAGATCGAGATTCAATTTAAAAACATATTTACCGAAAACTCTCCTTTAATATATATGATAATAAAAAGATCGAAGTTGAGCCGAAACGGAGCCGCTGGGCGCGCGGCGGGCGGACTGGCGTTGAAATGTGAAGGCATTCCTCAATGTGAACAAATGGGCAGGGGAGCGGGCCCGAGTACAGGGGCGGTGCGTCGCTCAACCGATATAAAAAAGTAATCATATTAGGTAGAGATAGAAATATGTAGTCTCGTGACGCACCTTGCGGAAAATTTCAATGCACTGATGTTTGGGACATATATTTATTTGTGTAAATACATATTTATTATTGAACGGAAATAATGCACTGTGCCTTCCCCCCCTTTGCTTCCCTATGAACCTTGAACTTGTTCGATTATACGTGTATTACATTATTATACTAATTCGAGACTTCGCGTCTATACTGTGTCGGAACCTTCGACGAAATAGTGATTAAAAGATACAGTTCACATCTTCGGAGATGCTAGCAGAATCCGGATTGTGGTGAGTGCCAAACTCCTTCCTGTTCTGAAATGCTTTATACGCAACTTTCGACCATAACCAGGAGATTTCTTCTGTTAAATAATTTATCTATATATATATATATATATATGCATACAGTGAAATAGTGACGGTAAATCGTTATGTGAATATGATTGTGATGACGATTGGCAACTAAGATTTAACTGTTGGAGGTTTACAAATAATCAGATACCAATTGAACACAATCACGGTTTAAATAACAATTAAATCATCACCGCCATAAAACCCCGACATACGTCCGCCTCTTTATTCGCACAACTCGGTATTCGTCCACATTTTTCGAATACCATTCGACTAGACTTCCGTATTTTTGCACGGAATTCATACCACGCGGTTCCGAGTCTCGCGTTCGATAAGCGTCATTTGAAAAAATATTTTTTTCATTGAAAATAAGCGTTATCATGGATCCAAAAAAGGGCAACGAGAATTATAAATGTACTGGGAAAAAAAAAATCATTACGAATGTTGAAAGTGTGAATCCCGTTTCGGACTTGGCTCAATAAGCTAATATCTCATATTGCATTGTGAAAAAATTAATTCAATTCGCACAGCCAACCGGAACGAATTGCGTACGAATAGCGGGGTTCCGCTGTACTTGTGAACATTTTCCGTCTCGACACAGATGGCCAATATCAATTTTATAATAAATCTCGTATAGATTTATTTTATCACACGCGCTTTGGAATTATAGCGCACCGCGCGGTGTTTTAACAATTTGACTGGAAGAGCCGATGGATTAATTCGATTCGGATAAGATTTGTGGTAAACATACGATTATTTAAATTTCGCAGGCGAGATGGAAAAGTCGGATTTGATATTCATCAACGGCGACGGAGAAAACGAACAAACTTTGGTCATGCTTAAAATTAGGGTGTTACCTAAAATATATTGAGTTTGAAAAGTCGCGGCTGTGCCGGAGGGCGCGCCCCCCGCCTTCACCGGCCGCGCGCGAATTTAAATATGTTAATTGAGAGGCGAATGAATACGTTTCGGAAATTTTATAAAAATGTACGAATAGATAAAATAGAGGAAGAATTGAACATCGGATGATATGATGATATCGAGTCGACGAAGTAAACTGGTAATAAATATTTTTATCACACAGATTTTATTCCCTATCGCATTTTCCTTTTTTTTTTCTCCTCATCCTCCCGTTCCCCTCGAATATTTTCATTTTTCTATTTATATTTTTATTTTCAACTTTATCTTGTCACATTTTTAGTATATAGTAATCACTATACAAAGTATATTTTATCTTCTGCGAAAGCATTTAACTGGTTTAATTATTGTTTGGCATTTATGATTTTCGTATTAAAAATAAAGATAAAAAATAAATAAAAATATAACAGTAAAATACTAAGAACAATTTATGGACCCATGAAGTGGCGCAGCAACCGGGTCCATACCACCCCCCCCCAAGAGCACAACTTTACAATGGTGACAATATTAATTATTATCATTCTTCCTCTTCAGAGTGATTTTAATGAATGCTTTTAATATCTTCGCGTATTTACGTCTTACTGCCTAATACTCTATTAAATGGTAAGACATATTTTTACACATTAACCATCGAGTATGTGGTTTCATATTGTTAACAAGAAAAACAAACAATTTTAATATTTATTGCAAATTTTGTTTTTAACCACATTTATGAGTGCACCGATACACCAACCGGTTTCGGAAAATACCATTTAATTCATCAGGATGTCAAATAAACTAACTAAAAACATATGTCAAATTGTTGAATATTTTTTAATTCAATATATAGTTTTAGTTAAGTTTATTTGATATACTGTTGAAAGGAAATGTATTTTCCGAAGCTAGTTGGTGTATTAAATTAAACTCATAGAAGTAGTTAAAATAAAAACAAAGTTATACGCGATTTATATTAAACACAAATTTTTCCACATTTCTGTAAAAATGTTGCAATTTTAGGTGTTCAAGATATACTGAGAATAATAAAATATTACAGGAGACTACTGAAACAAAATTTAATAGACGCTTTGACGTCGGATTTAACAGTCACTTTTTCTTTTTAGTTTTTCTAAGAGATATTATTCAGCTATTCCGAGCCTTTCTACCCCCGGGCGGTTCCCTAATCTGCACAGGCGGTAGCTACGGCACTGGCCCTACGCTAGAAAATGGTATTTACAAAATAAATATAAACTACGAGTTTAATAACTTAATTGATCAAGAAACAATTTAAACCTTCTGTAGATTCTAAAGGGCTAACAATGGAGAAAGAACACCAGGAAGAGAAAAGTCGAAAAGCAGAAGACTGGAGCAATATTCGGGTAGTAGAGAAGAATGGGCAGGGAATCGGTGGAAAAATATGGAGAGACGTGAAAACAAGATGAAATAGAGTGAAAGTTCGTTAGGTGCGGAGCACAACGGGACGATTATTCGAATTAAGAAATTATTCCCAGAATCTAAAGTTACATTACATTTACCCGGGAGGGTTAGCAGGGAAGGGGGTAGCATCTGGATCTGAAGGGTCAAAAGCCTACGTGTCGCGGCTGTGTCGCGGGCGTACATAAACCGCACTGTAAACACTATATGTCATTAAGGAGAATACATTATTATTGTGAACTTGTAATTATTCAGAACAGACGGTATGTGATGTTTTTAAATACTAATTTAATGTATTAATTATAAATATATACGTATAAAATCAATTTTGACGAAAATATTGTTTTTGCGCTACCGGGATTCGAACCTGGATCTCTATTTCCGATCCGGGGAAGTACACTACCAATGGTGGTATAGCGCCAGTATAACCAAATAAATAAATAAATAAAGTAAAAATTGTTTGTAATTAGCATGTTAAGTAATTTATTAATGTTGCTGACTACTGATACCGTTTCTCATTTTTAAGCTTATTAATTATTAATCCCAATAGATGAGAGGAAACTTGAAGGAAATGAGATAGCTTTCTGCTTAAAACAGGAGCAAAAAAACTAGACTAATGGTGATTGACCGGATTAGACTTCTAAATTAATCAGCTGAAAACAGGCGATCATCTTTGATACTGGCGGATGCGAAGCGGAGATAAAATCTCAAAAAATATGAAACTAATCTAATCTTAGTGCTGTCCGTATTGATGAGTTCGAGATGTGGTGCTGGCGCAGAATGGTCAGGATTACATACGAGTAGATTGCCTGTAGAATAAACCAATCTATTATGCAGGAGTTCTGAACAAACGACAATGTGTGGCCATTGGCCAGACAGTAGTAATGAGCTCAAAATCACGTGAGTTAATTACTGATATCTTTGAGTCACACTCACTACCAGTGATTGAATATCTGGGAATATCGTGAATCGTGATTAAATTTATTTTGTTAAATTTTTTATTGATTTTCTGACGCCACTGTTTAAATCGATTATCACTTGAATCAGCGCCATCTAAATTTCGCCAAAACGTTTTAAGCATATAATATAAAAATATACATTTTTTAAAGCATTTTTATTCTGTTTGTTAAAATATTAAATTAGATTTATATTAATTATTTATGCTAAAATATGTTTTTTACGCAAAAGAGGTTTTAATAATATAAATAAATACGCTCAAAATTAAGTTTTTTCATTCCGCGTATTGTGATACCGTGTAGCGCATGCGCATTAGTAACAAAACTGTGATCACAGTCACAGTTTTCAATCACTGTTATTATCGAATACCAATCGCAATCACACCAGTGAGTCGAGACTAGTATTTTTTCTCATCACTACCAGTCAGTACTACAGCCTGGTGGGGTCACTGAGAAAACGAGCAGAGGACTTCATCGATCACTTTATCAAATTGCCGTCGCCGAAAGGGGGGGGTTCAACCCTTACCCGGCCCCGCAAGCAGCAAAATACTTACAGAGAAGACGTATCGGGCACGATGGGTCGAATTGACCGACTGCAACAGCCGGACTTGAACAGATTTGATAAATGCTTAAATATGGGACGTCACTATTATAAAAATATATTTTTAAATTTTATATAGCTTAAAAGTCTTTACCGCCGTGCATCGTCCCTTTGTGAAGCATTCTAGGCAACCGAGTTTGTAGATTTTTCCACTGTGCCGGTAGCCACACAGGTTATCTCGGAAAACTTACGGCGCGTAAAAATGACAAGTTGAATTTAAAACTGTTATCTTTTCAAAGCTACGGACGGGCCAAACTGCAAGATAAAAGTTGAATAAATTAATTAAAATCACTCGGTATTTATTTATTACATTAAGGGTTAAATTTTTCGTGTGACATTTACACTGTAGTTGAAATAATTAATTATATAATTCATACATTTTCAAATTTATACATTTCATCATGTAAAGACGTCCTTTGGTGGCAATCACGTAATTTTCCGGACAGGAGAAAAATTGATTGGTAACGAAAATGCGAGACGGAAGTGTTTAAATCACTCCCGATTGACTTTGAATTGCTACGACTTGCTCTTCCTACCTCAGTAAGTAACAATTGACAATCTTGATTAATGTATCCGTGTAGTAGAGGAACGTAAAACAAAAATTTATCGACAGCTGTCTAAGTGCCGTGGCAAGGTAAAATAAAAAATCAGTTGTCAATTCTATCACGTGACAGTGTGCGGCTATCGCATCAGAATAAATGATTACGATAAAAAAAGTTAAGCTGAGCGCTTGTGCCATGAAATTAGGTCTAACTTGATGTACGAACTTCCACTGCCACTTAACATGTTAATTTTGCTTATGCATTTTCGTTGAGTTTTTATATATAAATTAATATCATTATTAATAATTTAGTAATAAACGTTCTTAAAGAAAATCAATTTGTTCTCATATTATTTCTAACAGTGTTTATGCGCTTTGTTACTTCGATTCGACACCACTGGGTTACCTGGTTTATAATAACGTACGTGTGTGTGTGTGTGTGAGTATTGCCGCCCTTTTTTGGAAGCTAAGAAGACGGTAACCGACAAGCGTCATTGTTATTACATCCCGTGCTTCGACCAGTCCAGCAACATCGGACCAGAAAGGTTAGTGCAGTTCATATGTCATATGTGTGCTTATTGTTAATCGTAAACCTGGGAACCAGCTATCGAAGGCATTTTACCAGTTTTTTTTTAAATATTATAAAACCATATAAATTTTAAATATTCTATCTAAAGCCGGTGTCAAATATCTGACACGGTATTAAAGCTAGCTCTGACTCTGCATATATATTTTTTTGGTTGTTATAAACAAAGAGATACTCATAGGTTCCATAGCCTCAACTTAGTTAGTATCTCACAGTGGATTAACTGGGTGTTTAAAAAGTATCGTTACGGAGAAATGAAACTAAAACTTTTTCGCAGGGGATAGCCGGAGAGATGGAAAACAAAATTCTATTTGTCAGCTCGGTCCGATGCAATCAGCGGTGTTTGTCCGAGCGCACAGTGGATCACTGCCCACTTTTAACTGAATAAGAAAGAAAAATCAAAATTATTGTATTCCAAGTGATCAATTAAATTATTAAATTGATTAAAAATATCTCTGACATTTCCGGAAATTTTTTAGGGTGTGGGTCTCTCGCTGGAGATTGCCGGGATGGACGATGCCGGGAAGAGCAGCGGCTACAGACACCTAACGAAGCATTCTACTGGCTCTCCCTCGCACCTCTTGTGACCTGGACAGGGTGAATTTCTGCCGGACTGTGACCGACTTCTGCGACTGCAACACATGAATGTGACGTCTACCCTCCCCTTTTGGGGGTGTATGATTCATATAGCTTCTATCTGGCTGCCATCTGAATTTAATGTGATATCGAGTCTCACGTCAAATTGTACAGGTATGACTCTGGTACGATGATACCGGAGCTAATCTATGATGGTATTGAGATGTTAATAACTGAATGTAATAAAATAAAAATGTAATATTGAAGAATTGAAACGTATAAATAAATAAATATCTACTGACATCTCCCGAGCGGCAGCTTTAGAAGCCGCCTCCGATCTTCACCTAGTGTTAGCACCAAGACGATCTCTTTGTACCTAAACGTCTACTGCATTTTATCTTTCCCTGTATATTAGGTAAGAGATCATATTCCCTTTGCGGTGCATGAGTCTGAAGTGTACAGCTTCGTTTAATAGTGGTTTTTAGTTTACTTGACGTACGCACTCATTGGTAACGTGGTCAACCTAGGGCAGTGATGGCGAATCTATGACACGCCACACCGTTTTGGGCGACACGCCAGCGTTCACTAATATCAGAGTTATCACAGAACACGTGTCCCGCCACCAGACGTCTACCCGACAACAACGTTGGAATTTATCACTACGTACATATGTATCTTTTTCGGGTCTCACTTTGTGAAAAAAAAAACAATTGAATTAAACAATTAATTAATTGACATCAAATCAAATACTATGGATTCCATATTTTTTTTCAGTTAAATTTAAATAAAAATATTACTTTTCGGGGTGTCACGCCAGTAAAGTTAAGTTAGATTTTATGAAATTTTGACACGCCGAGCCATCACTGATCTAGGGGAACCAATAAACTACATCTCAAATACCTCTAGAATTTTAACAGTGGCTTCTATTAAACAAAACAGACGTTGTCTAAAATAATTGTACGCTTAAGTGTCTAAGATGTGATGTACAGTAGGATAATAAGGTCCTGGAGTGGAGGAGTAATGGCACAAGCTAATGTCCTCGACCTCCTTGGAGCGACGACGTGAGAAGAGTGGCGAGGCAACAAACGTACGAGAAGGTCTGAAGACAGAGAGTTGGCCACCCTTGGGGAGGCCTCTATCCAGCAGTAGAGAGCCACAGGCTGATGGTGACGATGATTTAATGTATTAATTAGAAAGATATACATGTAAAATCAATTATATCGAAAAATATTGTTGTTGCGCTACCGGGATTCCTGGATCTCTTTCCAAACCGGGGAATTATCCAACTATGCTACAACAGACAGTACTTTTGACGGCAAATTTTCGAACCCACATGTTAACACATGGGTCATTATTTGAAAGCGAACGATAGATGTATTAATTTGAAAAGTGTGACATGTGGGTTCGAAAATTTGTCGTCAAAAGTACTGTCGCTGTAGCATAGTTAGATAATGCACCTTCCTCGGTTTGGAAAGAGATCCAGGTTCGAATCCCGATAGCGGAACAACAATATTTTTCGACAAAATTGATTTTATATGTATATCTTTCTAATTAATACATTCAATTAGTATTTAAAATATCACTTGTGAATAATTCCAAGTTCACAACAAGAATGTGTTCTCCTTTATTTAATGCACTGACAGAGCTATGAATCTTAAAAAACTTGAATGACAGGTGTCAAATT
Source organism: Eubasilissa splendida (assembly GCA_031772225.1). NCBI lineage: Eukaryota > Metazoa > Arthropoda > Insecta > Trichoptera > Phryganeidae > Eubasilissa > Eubasilissa splendida. The sequence continues at coordinate 3,997,172 of CM062858.1, read as the reverse complement.
AACAGTACAGGTCAGCCTATACTTCAATGAGTTTTGGAACACAAAACCATTTTGAGACAAAACATTGTATAATAGTAAAAGAACGGTGTATCAGAACAATTTTGCAAGCCACAAACATAATTGCACGCACTTTTCGACTTTGCAGAGACACGATTAAACGATTTAAAAAAAATGCATATTCCTTCATATTGGACCTAACTCCGTTCATATTGCACCTAGAGAAAAAAGTAAAAATATACTTTTATACACGAAATCTACCTCATTTTTGAGTTCAGCGCCGGAAGGATTTTTTTTTTAAATATGTATTATAAAAACTGTTATTGACTTACAAACAGTAGCTGATAGTCCCGCAGTGCAAAGTGTGGCGATCGGGATTTCTGTGCGGGTATTTGAGTAGGACCGGTTCCAAATCCCACAATCAAAGCCGGGATTGGTTTTTTTTTTTGTTACCGTTCAATTTTTATTAAAAATTTTTTGTGGAAAAACCCCTAGTTTACATTGCTTTGAATTGCGTAATCTTTACATTTACGTGTATCGTGGTAACGCATTTTGGTGTTTCCAAGGTCAGGACCGCACGGCGGTACTTTCCGCGCCAACCGCATCCTTTAACATGTTTATTAATATAACAACACGTCGGCAGGTTTAAAAGTAATCGTCGAAAATATTAAAAATAACATCCTAAAGTACCTACCTGTTCCTAAAGCAAGTCTGTGTCATCAGTGATTAAAATTGAATGGGAAATTCATATATTTCATTGAAATCTTCTGTCAAACATTAAAAAAAAAAAATGAGAAGATTGTAATGCGTCTTTTAAATTTTATACAGACACTCCGTAAATCGTAGAGCGTGCCAAATTAAATGACGTGATCTATAATACAATAGATGAGTCTAGCGGTGTGATCTTCCCACCTAGATTCGACCCTTGTTCGTTACCTAATATAAATATCTTTAAAAAAAATTATTAATTAATAGAATAATACATAGCGTTGTTTACTTCACAGTACACTTTAATTAAAGTATTTTAAGTTTTAGTTTATTACTGAAGATGACGCAGTAAGTGCCGAAAACGTAATATTTAATTTAATTAATAAATTTATTTATTTTTCAAAAGTTAATGTGAGAACAGTCACTTTGTAAATGTATATGTGTGTGTGTTATGAAAGTGAGTAGATGAGTGGTGGGGGTCGAACCTTATAAGAGGCCGTCTCTGGGGGGAACAGCTCTCTTCCGTCACAGCTTCTTCTGAATAACTAGCCTATCTCTGAATGAATAATTTATATTTACTGTAACGTTGTTGTAATAAACGTATAATATTATTACCCGGAAAGACTGAGTTTTGGGACCCAAGTAATTCGACAGTAAATCAGAGGATAGAACCCCAATGGAATCTGGTGGCAATCTAAGAATTATCAGTGTTGCCTACTACGTAGTACCTACCTACTAACCTACCGTACCTACTAACAAGTACTACGTTTTAAGTATACCTATCAGAAAACTATTGGGTGTCCATAATGGGCAATTCTAAAAATTAAAAATTGGATAATTAAAAAATACATTAATACGTAAATTAAATATAACTAAGAATCCTTTATTTTATATATTTCTCAATTTAGCGATTTTATTTCTCCCCCTTCCCCCCGACAACTGCAGCCACGATTACTCTCGTTTCAGTTTTTAATTTATGTATCAGTTACTGTATATTCATCCTGACGAAACTTATTTGTATAATGTTACTCATATGTTGTATATATTATTATAATAAAAGTAAAACAATCGTCGGGTACAATGAGAGCAAATTTGGTATAGGAGGCTGCGCGGTATCGCCCAATCACTGCGCTATCGAACAGCCTCATTTGTTGTATTAAAAAAATGCCAACCAGGCGGCGCAAGAGAACAACCGAAATAGGAGTCTTGAGTTTATTAAATCGGTCCTGGGAATGCGGTGGGTCCGCTCTCATTGTTCGTCCCGACGAAGATAGAGTGGTATCGAGACCGGTCGACGTTAAATTAATCAATGCGGTTCATTTAGTTTAGTCCAAATACAAATCCAAAGTTTCATTGACAATAACTTTATTTCAAAGTGGGAGTAAAATAACAAAACCATCTTTAAGATCGAACTCGAAATTTTCAGTAAATAATACTTTAAAGTTTTCTAAGCTGAGCGCACAGAGTCGCGCGGCGGTCGCCGTCTTGTCGTTCGAAACGAATTCTTCCAAGTGTGGAGTTACAGTTTCACCGTTCCCGGGGGAAGCGAATTACAAAACCCCTGTTCGGGTTTAGGTCAGAGCTCCGGCGTGCCCGCCTGCGCAGTGTCGAGCTTGGAAATCGTTTGTGACTGGGATCTTCGTTCTTGCGATGGCTTTATCTGTCCCGGCGGGGTTGTTTGTTCGGGAGCCGGATTTATCAGGAGGGGCCCACGCAAAAGTCCGAGAAAATTCTCAAGAACAGATGCGAGATAGTCCTTAAATTGCTGGCCAGGAGCTATAGACGTCATGCAGTGGGAGTCGGATCCGATATGGGTATCAGAATCCACGGTCGCACGTCCAGCGGCGGAGACAATCATAATAATATTACACTCTTTTAGCTATCTGATTATAAATTCATTCGGATGTAATAATAAAAAATAAGTCGGATTATCAGTCATGTTCGTGTGTATGGTAATCACCGTGGTTTTTTTCTGGATAGGAGGAAATAGGTATGACTGGCGTGAGTGCGATAAGATACTTATTGAATTACGTTTAAATAATAATAATACGTTTATTAGGAGAACACATTCTTATTGTGAAGTTGTAATTATTCAGAACAGACAGTCTGTGATATTTTAAATACTAATTAAATGCATTAATTATATCTTCATATACATCAGTGTCGGTACCAGGAATCTATTGTGAACCGCTTTCGATATCATTCTCAGTCTTTCCGTTTCTATCAAACATACTTCCCAAACACACAAACTCATCTACTCGTTCCAAATATTCATTACGAGAAGATGTATGAATGTGGATGAGGCGAGAACTGTATCAGGACAGAAGAGTGTGGCGCTCTATCATCTCTGCATAACCCCGCGGAGAAACGACATGATGGTAAGTAAGTAAGATTACACAATATTTATTCAAGACATAAATTTTTCGGTACTATATATTGGATTATTTACCTGTGGTCATTATAATGCGTGGCCAGGTGGCACATGAGTCGCGGAAATGGTAAATTATGTCATCATTGATTTGTTTGTTTGCGTTCATTGGTTAAATACAATCGCTAACTTGTACTATTGTAGTGCATTTTCATTTTTTTTGTAATGTATATTGAAAAACGGGAATCAACACCGGCCGTGACCGCACAGCGTTCAATGTTGGGCCGCGAAACGACCACTGCCCGACTAGTCCACACTTTTGCCGAGCAATTATGACAGTGCAAGCGGCCCGCGTGCGACACCATTACGGAAATTAATAATGAAATTGCAAATTGTAGGAAACGAGACGTTCGTTTTGGCAACATCGAGCGCGTCACGAAGCATCACAGCCAATTACTTTTAATCACAGTTCGTGACTTGACGGGAATTATCGTCGATAAATACCCCGCGGATCGCGCGCCGCGACGAGACATTTTGAAAACATACTCGCGAGCGCGACAGCTAGCAAATGCCCACACCACAACGACTAGAGCTGCCATCAAAATACCTCGCATAAATTACGAACTGAAGGGGGAGCGCAGTACATCGACTGGGTTGGAAACGTTCACGATAGGTCGATCGCTTTTACAATCATCATCATCGCCGACGCCCCTGAACGCGCCTGGGTGTAAAACTGGGCTCTCATCAGTCTCAAAAACATGCCCGGTACCGACCCCAACGAACGCTCTTCGGTGCAGGCTTTTTATTGCATATTTTAACTGTGGTCAACTATAAGTACACATTCATCGATTATATTTAAAAAAATACGTGAACAAAACATAACCTTCTGATTCTTACAACATACGTACCGATTCATAATCTATCACATGTTACTTTCGTAACATCGTCATTGTTTACGCGCCTCATTACTCCCATCGGCACCACTGGGTTTGCTGGTTTATAGTATTGTGCATGTGTGTGTGTGATTATTGCCGCCCTTTTTTTTCGAAGAACGAAGAGGATGGTAAACGACAGGCGAATCGATTACATCCCGTTCTTCGACCAGTAGCGAGGTCCAAAATAAACCGACTGTCGAGAGTGCGCACTTCGGTCGGTCGCAATCTACCCAGCCAAAAGAACCAGAAAATCAGCACGTACAACAAAAAGGATAGTGCAGTGTATATGCATCATATGTGCCCTTATTGTCAATCGGAAACCTGGGAACCAGCTATCGCAGGTATTTACGTAAACAATCCCATTTATATATTACGTTAACTGTCTTTCCATATTCTCTACAGTTAGTTCATAGCAACTTTAGCTAGTTGCTTTCTGTTAGTGTTACAAAACTAATTATTTAAAAACTAATTGAAAATCCGATTTTTAGCTAGAAATGTAAATTTCTACGCGAGTAAAAACCTACTGGGGTCGAAAATACTGATACAACGAAGCAAACTGCTAATATATTTATTTATTTAATTCTTAACATAGTGCATACATAAGCACTCCTACATATGCTCTAATAAAAACAAGATTAAAGTATTTTTATTTATTATCTTTGTTTTATTAACCCCTTAATTGAGTTTAAATACATCTACCGGTTTCGAAAAATTCTATTTTCTTCTTCAGGATGTCATAACAAAGTTAATATTGCTAATTTTAAAAGATTAAAGTATTTACTTTTACCAAAACTTGTCTTTTACATATTTAGTTAAGTTTCATTTTAAATCTATTCGATTTCTCCTCCTTTCTTATGTTTTCTGAAACGCATCTTGTAGATAAACACCAACTGCAAATGTTGAGATCTGTGCTGGATAGATATTTGTCTATTCGAGTAAGGTATATTATAAAATTATCAAATATGAAACCAACCGAAATTGGTAATTTTTAGTGGTAACTAGTAAATGAAATAGAAAATCACATTTATTAATTTATTGTAATTATTTCGTACTCTGAATACTACTTATTTCTACTTTTCAATACAAGAATCGTATTTTCTGGTGTGCATGTACGCTGTTAATGTGAAAATTATTCTGTAAATTAGCTATGTCGGCGTTAAATCATTGAAGGATGTACTTTTATTTTTCCAGTTTGAAATTCGAGAAATTCTACGTGAATTATAAAGTATTTGTTTTACGGAAACGTTACTTTTGTTTCCGCACTTTTTAAACCGTACATTTGTTTCCATAACTGCCCACTACCCAGCAATCTAATTTAATAACGAATCCCTACAAACTTAATCGCATTCATTAAACTAGTAAATTTAGTAAATAAATATATATAACGAGTTTTAGCGTTACATTATCTTTGACGATTTTAAAATGATTAAAAACATCTCAAAGAATGGCAACATAACATTTTAAATTTTAAAAAAACACGATATAAATATCGACCTTAATAAATAAACAAAATTAGTGAGAAAATAAAACAAATACACATAATTAGTTATTTTGTGAAAATTGACTTATGGCGTGTTATTGTGAGTGACGTCCTTTACGTTCGGGTATTTTCGACAACTGCCGATCATTGTCGAACAACCCGAATGACCTTCTCACATACTAAAAAACCTGGCATCAAAAATTTTCTCAGTACAACGGGATAGTTTATCTCTCTGGACACAAATCTCTTTGGTTATAATAACCAATTCTATATAAAATTATAATATATAATATTCCTGAAAAAACTTACGACATTTTAAATGAAAAATTGCTACCTTGCAAAATTAAAATACGCTTTTATTTACTTGGCAAGGGGCCAAGTGGTGACGATAATAGCGAAGTTTTTGCGAATACATTTGAATTAAATTAATTCAAATGTTCATGTTTTTTATGCATGAGCCTCCACGGGTTACTTCTTTAAAAATTATAAGAATTGAATTGACTTTACAATAAATGCTAAAATAACACCGCTATCGAGACAATACTTTAAAATTGTTCGTGCGTAGTGTAGATGAGATTCAATTCAAGCGCGGATCTCAGCGCGTAGTAGGAAAGTGGGGCGCAGATTCAGCAACCGTGATGCGCCACCCACTGATTTATTATAGGTTAGAATAAATTTTTTACATTAAAAATATGATCGTTAAACTTCTTAAAAATGTTCTATGTACTATAAAAATATGTTTTTTTTTAAGGTAACTTTGAAATAAAATAAAACACATAAAATCGTAGTAATTGTCATGGTGTTGGCTTTGTTGTAAAAATAATTTTATGCCATTAGTGTTTAAATATGATTTCACTCTGCTGGCTCGAATAAAGCGCAAGGAGCAAGCTCTGGAAGTCCAATTATCGACCACTTTTTGGAGCATTTGAGGAAGTATATCAGTAATAACGTCACGTATGTTGGCTTCCAAGTCGTCTATTGTCTCTGGTTTATCGGCATAGACTAGCCACTTCACATATCCCCACAGAAAATAATCCAAAGGTGTTAAATCACACAATCTTGGGGGCCAATTCACAGGATCAATTAGTGTATGCGTGGTGCGAAAACGATCCATGTTTATTCAGATTACTTGCTCGGATTGACGATTATGTCGACCGTAAAATGGACGTAGCGCACGATACGTTTCGCGAACTGAACCACGATTTTCGAAATAAATTTGCACAATTTGCAAGCGTTGTTCTGGCGTAAGTCTTATTCGAGGTGAAATAGCAAACCAAACTGAGCACAAACCGAAAGTGTTGCCAATTTGAAAAACAATAATGTGACTACCCACCGTGATACAGTGAGTATGAATTGTGAATTGACTAGCTGGTGGGGGATGTCCAGCCACCCTTAAGTTACTGGACCGCATCCCACAACACGTGAACATACAGAATCATAAAAGTAATTATAAACAAATATTTGGCAAATGCAAACATAGTTTGAAGAAAATGTGTCTTGTAAAAGTTTTTTGCAACTTGGTAATGAGGGATGATGAAATTGTAGAATATTTTCGGAACTCGCTGTACATGTGAGGCGATTTAGAGTTTTTAAAACTTCGCAAACAAGCGCGCTCTCATGGTTGGACAGGAAGGAGTGAAATTACATTATTTTATTTTTATGTTTCAAAATTTCATTTGTTAGAAAACTAACTTAAGTGTATCAAAAACATAAATCAATGCATTAAATTAGAACACAAAAAATCTACATTAGGTATGTAGAAGTTTATCACCATAGTCTACTAGGTAGTGGGCGTGCACTAGGCATGGATTTGGTTGTGATGCTAATAAGCAACAGCCTATATTTTAATAGGGATGTTTTTGTAAAAGTATATCTGTGTGAGTTCATTTCCGATCTCGAAAAATATTAATATTATTACTCTTATTTTTACGAAAATATTAAATTATTAAGTGAAGGGCTTAAAATATTTTATAATACCATCTGTTTATGCGCCTTGTTACTTCGATTGGCACCACTGAGTTTCTTGGTTTATAATAATGTACATGTGTGTGTGAGAGTATTTCCGCCCTTTTTTCGGAAAGCTAAGAATACGGTAACCGACAGGCGTCATTCAATTACATTCAGTGCTTCGACCAGTCCAGCGGTCCAAATATGCGCGCTTCGGTCGGTAGAAATCTAAAGAAGCCAACAACGAAAAGAACAACAACATCGGACCAGAAAGAGGTTAGTGCAGTTCATATATCATGTGTGTGCTTATTGTTAATCTGAAACCTGGGAATCAGCTATCGAAGGCATTTACATAAACACCATCTTTAAAGTGATTGGAACGAATACATTTAAGTTCACTTCAAATACACACTCGCGGCGTTTTGCGACACGCCTGTTTAAGTGAAGACGTGTATTCAGAACACCACTCGGCGCGAGAAACTGTAGTATTGGGATTAGTCGGTATACATTCGGGTCAGTTTTTACGAAAAATTATACGAAACACATGCGCAGCTTTATTTGCCATTTCTACATTTTTCCGATAGTTGGTTTCAGTTAAAACGTTAACATGAAAGATGTAATAAATAATATATTTAATTTAGATTTATTGTGCGCGAGTGCGCGCCCCTGCTGCTAGGGAAGTAACTAAGATGGCAGAGCACTTAGCATGTAAAAGGTACCAGGATTGGACAAAAATGGTTTTGAGGGCGCCCGGTGTCGATCCTTATCATCCGATCAACTTATTTTATGATAAAAAATAACTAATACTGATTGAAATATTTAGAATCGCTTAACACTTTCTATGCGCGACTAATGCGAGGGAATCTCAATGGCGAAGTATTCTCCGATGGTGCGAGCCGAGTTTCCCACCGCGCATTTTTGCTTCATAGGCCAGAATAATATTCAATTCGACAACATTTTCTATTTAGTGCAATTATTATAGTAATTTGTTTACTTAGCTATTTGTACTAACATGTATTGTTTCGTATGAGACATTTAATATTATATACTTTTATATCTTCGGGAGGAGGTAGGGTGGGGGGGGGGGGGAGAACGGCAGAACGTAACAACATGTTACTTTTTTGTCAACTGGTAAAAAAAATTTGCATTACATAAATAATTAATAATATTCATCTTTATATGTTATCTACTAAGTTTTAAGAATCTCAATTGTAACTATTTAATTTTATCAGTATACGTTTTATGATTAATTTAAAAACTTAACTACATGTCCACGATCCGATTTAAAGTAAACTAGGATACTTTTTAGTGCCAAAAATGGATACACAAATTTGGTCAACGACCTTTCTTGTTTTGTGCACTGCGTATGGTATATTCAATAAATTGCCAATAGACCTTAAAGGGTCTAAGTGATTAACGATTTGAAACTAAAAATAACAAAGTGGTTGCTTGATGTGGGTAGAAAGCAAAATGAAACTAATTTGTCATTTGTGCTAACCTAATTATCTATGCATTTTGTCTCCACTGTATTATAAACAAACATATTTTTTATAACTTCTGATTATACAAATAATGTTCAAGTAATTGCTTTACAACAGACCACGTCTAGTAAAGTAATTACCTTTATTTCAAATGTATTATTTTATTGTATTATAAAAAATAAATAAAAATTTAATCATTTATTAAACCTTAATAATTTATATTGCTCGACTGTATCAATTAATTCAGATTTGCAATTTATTTGATTTGTATGTGGGCATTCGTAACCATGTCCATAACCAAGACTCGTTTTAATTATTTTTTTGTTTAGCCCGGGTGACCGGATATGTTGATACTTAACTTTCTTTAAATTTAAATGTATTAATATAAAAAAAAGGTAACATATAGGTTCGATTGTCGCTAATTTTGTCTAATTTGTCGCTAAAAATATCGTCGCTGTAGCTTAGCGTTCGAATCTCGGTGGCGCAACAACAATATTTTTCGATAAAATTGATTTTGTTTGTATACTTTTCTAATTAATATATTTAATTCATATTTAAAATTTTAAATTATTCCATTGTCATGAGGCCATTTAAGAATGTTGGTAAGATCTTTTTGTTGTATGATTATATGTTTTGCGCTAGATTCTAAAGAGTGTCTACGCAAAATTTGGTTTAGATTGGTCAAAGGTTATACAATCGTAAAGAGAACATGTATATATAGATAAAAAAACATGATACGTAACCAATTCAGTTTTATTGTTTAACGCTAACTTATTTTAAAAGAGTGCGGCGTTCTATCCTTTATTTTAAAATATAGATGCGTACACGAAATACATGTCATATGTTAACCGTGTATGGTATTAAAACATGACTAAATCGTTCTTTTGGGATACGCGCAAAATTATGAAAAATTAACCGTACGGTCCGTAATCCGTATGAGTGTACTGGGAAAGTGTTCTTCGTGTTTCTCTGCCATTAAAATGAAATTCCATAGAGCAGTTTATAACTGATATGTCGTTATAGCTGCTCTAATTAGAGAGGCATAAGACATTCAGACACTTGATCTAAGTACTGATGTTGATATTTATAATATCTTTTTTTTATAAATTATATTATAGAACAGCTGATATGAAGACTGAAGACCTATCTTTGTTAATTATTTATTATATCTCATTTTTAGGCACCATTCCGTGTTGTCGCTATGTCTTGGTATGCAACAGTATAGATATAAATCTCAGCGACTAAGTTATTCAAAGAGGACATGCAGCATCTCATTTCTATATAAAAACTGCTGTGTATAGATTCATAATAATAATGGTACAAGTGATTTATTTATTTCTTAACCCTATTTCGGTAAATACACGCAACATAAAATTAATATTTTAGTCAAACCAGGATATTTTTGATGACTAGTGAAAAATCAATTGTGTAAAGAGAATTAAACAAAAAATATTATTTTTTAATTCAATCCGTTGTAAAATTAATACGTTGGTAAAAATACCATTTGTGGTAAGACAAAAAGAGATCACACACTAATTTCACAGTGAAAAGAATGACAAACATACGAATATAATTATTTATTTATTATACACGCCCTTATTCAGGTAATAACATTTTTATATAATAGCGAATTACATCGGATGCGCAATACACAGATAAAAATTATATTACATCTGCATGTTTTTCATAATAAAAAAATGTGATATAAAACAAATAAGAAATTACAGAAAATGAATAGAACAAAACAAAAATACATGTACAGTTGGAAGAAGTGTCGCAGTTTGCAAATTACACACAACTAGTCGACAAGTATAGCATCAGTTGCCAACATACTAAACTTGAGCTTAAACAATCAGTAAAGCAAGTAATCCGTCACCATTGAATTGAGACACAAACAATTGTAACAATTTAGTCCTATAAACAGTTAAACTAACACTTAAATTAAATGAAGATAGATAAGAAGGAAAGTCATATTGTATAGGACTTGATGAATACTCAGAATCAAATATTATTAAATTAATCGTATTTTCACATTTAATGCTCAATATTAAGAGTAAATTTATAGCAGTAATAATTTTCAGAAAAAAAAAAAAAAATCAGGTGCCGTCAAATCTGGGTAACGGGGAGGCCAAGCAAACTCTTAAATTTTTTGAAATTAGTCGGGTCACCGAAAATAGAGCATCGCGAAACATAATAAAATTCAATAATTTTAACGCGCTCTTGCACTGGGTATGTAGCCATTATAAATTTTCATAAATTCTTTATTATCTGCAAAAAAAATATATAATTAAAAATAAACCCCATCAAAGTTATATATTTTTAAAAACAGACAGCCCAAGTTGGCCCACCATTTATTATATATGATTGTATAATATCATTGGTAACAGCATAACCTAAATCTATACTTACTGCACGCCGCTGAGTATAGGGTATAATATTTTTGAGAAGAAGATTGTCCGTTATGATTGTGAGTTCGTCATGCTATAACTGGGACAGCGCGAGTCAATTATCGATAATTGATTCATCTCTACAAGATGGAATGTAAAACAGCTGACAGAATTTGAGAGTGCGGCATGCGATGGCTCCGTAATATACAATCTTATCATCCATCACCGTCACTGCCAAGAAAGATATATGTATATTAACATCTCTTTCTATCTCGATGTGCTCATGACTGAGCATCGCGGTCCTGTATTCTGCTTTCACACGGCGCGAACTGCTTGCATCTCGGGGCTCCGGTAGTGTCCCTCGTACTCGGTGTCCATTTTATTATATGATGTGGCCGATCATCGTTCGGTTGGGAACGACGACCTTCGGATAGTTTCGAGAGTTTGCGGGTGTGCGGGTGACCCGTTGGGAGATTTTGAGGCGTACAAATGCTGCGATTGAGGGTGAGGGTGTAACTTAACATTCTCTTGATCAGATATCTGCCGGTCCTGGTTTTCTAGCCGGGGAAGTAAATGTATTTATTTTTGTGCTTAGTTCACTTTTTTCATTTCCCTTTACTGTTCTTTTTCTATGCACTGTTAAATGTCTGTATCTTTATGTATGTGTAATAAATAGATATGAGAAGGACCTATATGGGAGCTTTTGCTCATAAAACGGTCTTGGGTAAGTAGTGGGTCCCATTCGATCCTAAATCGATACAGCTCAAAGTATATAAGATTTATTTCCCTACACGTTGTGGAGAGTCTCTGTATAGTGCGGAGTTCCTGAGTAATTGAGACATTTGTTCGTCTCGCAGTTCATGGCGTACGCGACATGCGACGCTAACAACACATCTCGTAAATGCCAAGCATGTTATTTTCTTTCATTCATGTTTTGACTCCATGCAGAGTAATTGAAAACGCGAGGGCTTTAACTAATCGCGCATTTACGTTTCGTGACATGGAACTCGTTCATCCAAATGTTAGTTAACTTGTATATACTTGGCAGATTTGGCCTTACCGAGACCATATAGACAGTGGCTTGCAGTAGACACAAACATGGGTAATGCTGTCACCGACGAAGCTAAGTATACTAGGTATCAAAAAAATGTTACGATTGTTTTTTAAATTTTGAAAACAATTCTATCAATTTCAAATCAAAATTGTAAATTTATTACTTTAAAACTGGAAAGTTCTTTATTGCTCGGTACCGTAATCAGCTTTCGATTTTGTTTAAAATATTTCATGAACATTTATTAATTAATTAAGCTTTAAAAATTAGCGTAACCGAAAATAATTGTATTTTGACATTTAATTTAATATTGATAATAATATCCTGAAAAATGTAAATTCTATCACTTGACAGATGATAAATTATAACCTATAAATTTTGTCTACGCAAACACCGAAATACGGAATAATATGTTGGAATACACAAAACGTTTCGTCTGTCAAGTAAAACAAATACGTAGAAATGTTATTCTACACAGTTTTCAATAAGGATTAATACCATTTGAAAACAGCAGACTTAAGAACAAATCCACAGACGTCAAGATGCCGACATAGATTCAGTACAATTATTGTAAGGATTGAAAAAACAGATTGGGTTTATTCAAGACTTAAGTGCTAGCAATTTGCCCACCAGAATAGATATGAAGTTGTTGTATACGTGTAAACGTCGTAGACAAGGTTACGCTAATCCGGATAATAACGGCTAGGGACTTTTCATAATATTCACATTATTTAATTTATTTTTGTTTCCTAGAATTTTTAGTAATGCACAGCTTTTTTGCTCGTATGCAGTGCACGCGCCAACATATAGAGTATGTTTATTCAGCGGGCACTCCAGTAAAATTTATCACATAAACTACGTTAAAAATTTGCGCGTTAGGAAATTATAAAATACTCTCTCATTTCCATGTTTTATTTTTAACATGACCGGTAACCGGGATCGATATCAGGCGCCTAAAAAATCTTTTTAAAATCAAAAATTTTTTGGAGGTGTTGAGTATTAATCCCGTTACTTCTCACACGCTATGCGATCGCTCTACAATCAAAGCTATTCCAAAAATAAAACGATTTATATAAAGTGGACTTTTTACATTAGAATTTAATGCATCGGGTTATATGATATTTTTGTAATACTAATAATATATTAATAAAATTGTACGGTAATTCAGTTTATTTTAAACATGTGAGTTTTTTATACACACCGAACGGTTTAGAAAAAAAACATTTTTCGTCATTACGGTGATAAAAACTAAAAAGAAAAGTTTAATAATTGTCTTATGTTTTAAAACTAATTAAAAAATAATTCTAGAACATGACAACATAAAATATATATTTTTTATGAAGATGAAAAATGACCTAAAGTAAAGTTATTGTATTTTTTTAATAAAATGACTAACCATAATCTTTATGCATTAAATATTAAAAATAGATAGTTAAGCCAGTGTTGGTAATATAGTGGTATAAGTATACCCGCCTATCCTCCTGGTAGGCCAGGGTTCAGTTAATTAATTTAATTTCATTAAATGAATTAATAAAAAAAAATTTCGAACCAGAAAATATTACATTTACAGGTGAGAAAATAATAAACAAGAATCACATTCCCTTGAATATTTGCGTCTGGAACAATCTGCTCCATCAGATCGCGCTCTTCAGAAATAACGCCTCTGAATACTGCCTTTATGATAACAGAGCCTCGTCGGTTAATAGTCTCCTTGGGATTTCTTCCTCCGCCTGCAGATTGAATCTAAATATACTCAATAATTGAAACAAGATGCTGTAAAGTTATCTCTGTATTGCAGATTGTCATCCGGTTTGAGATGGTTCAACGTTCGACTAAACATTCAATCTTGCTTTCAAATTAAATGTTCATTGTTTCTCAGGTTAAGTATTCCGTTTTGTTATTAATATTGTGAACAGATTGTGTATCAGATTGGGAGTGAGAAACGTCGCGTGATGAAGTGGCATCGTTAAGATATAGAATGCGATTCAATCTTCTACTATTAAAAATATAACAAAGTGTTTAAGATTAACGCAAATATTAATTAATTTTAATTAAAAATGATACATCTTATGTAATATAATACTGTACTGGTATCAATGTGACTAGACATAGTTATCACAACCGACTAAATTCCCACAAAACAAATTACACTTGTACAAAGCAATCATCCGTCCTATGCTCACGCACGCGAGCCCCATCTGGGGGTTCAAGCACCACAAAAATTCACCCAAACGACACATACACGATTTATCGTCTAAATTTTATTCTAAATTAATTTCCATCCAAAAGCCTTCCATAAACACCTTCAGCCTATATGATCCCTCATCCGATCCCCATCATCTTCGTCCCATATTACTTTTTTATCCTGTTCTTGACTCTATTGAATAAAATTTATAAAAAAATTCTATAAATACATTCACTAAAAATATAACATTTTGTTTAAAAATCAAACAAAAAAAGAATTAACAAAATATAAAATTAAAAAACGTATTACATGAAAAGCTTTACCCATTTTTGGTACTACGTTATACAATTATATACAATGTTAAAATTACCTGATAATAAAAAAAAAAAAAACAATTTCACCACGTTCCCCGCTATTGCCCTACTGGATTCCCCAAAAAAATCTTATTGTTATCTCATATGTCGGAGACAAGAGGGCTCAGCCCTCATCCCTCTCCCCTTTAACAATCGAATTAAAGACATAACTATGATAAAATTTATTTGATGAAAACACATTCATTGCAATTTTTGAGCACAGTTCTATGTGAACAAATTAGAAAAATATACAGAAAAAAATATTTAGGTACCACCGGGATACGATCTCGGAACGTTTCCTTGCCGATGAACTGCTTTACCTATTTCACAGTGTTAACCATTTTTAGATTCCGATAAAATTTACTGCAAATGATACATATATTATTTTAACCTTTTTACAAATATACAAAATCACGCATATTAAGTGAAATGAAAAAATGTACATGTATCAAATAATATTTTTAAAAAAAAACATAAAGAGGGAGACGCAATAAAATATGCACAATATAAAATACGTCACTGGCAAAAATGCATTAATATTACTTCATTATATTATATTGTGGATACCTGATTAAATTACGAGTCAAAAATGATCTAGTAAAACAAATCCTGTAAAATATTATTGCATGAGATTTTTACAAAAATCACGTTAAGCTTTAAATAATTGACCCATTATCATCTAACAAAATAATCTAGCCGCTCGAAGTTCGAGGACCTTATATTTTTTGTATTCATTATATAATTTGGAATCATTAAAATATTTAAATAAATCGAAATAATTATATAACTAATAAATACGATTTTTTTAAATGCTTATTGTGAGAACTGTCACTTTGTGTGTGTGTGTGTGTGTCATGAAAGTGAGTAGATGAGTGGTGGGTGGGATAAACCTTATAAGAGGCCGTCTCTGGGGGGAACAGCTCTCTACCATCTCAGCTTCTTCTATTGAGAAGACTATTTCGTAAGTGTATAATTATATTGACTGTAATTATAATTGTTACCTGGAAATACCGAGTTTCACTTACAAGGAATCGGGACCCAAGAAACTAGACAGCAATCAGAGGATAGAACCCCAAGGGAATATGTGGTAATTTAAGATTTATCACACTCATGCTTATATCTCTGGCATGATTGGGATTAGGCACACGTAACATGAATATTTTCTCATATTTATATATATACCATGCACTGGGGATGTTGTACCCAGTATAGATCGACATGTTCCAAAAACAGTGTGTTTAATTTCACAATGAATTACCATCATTAGGTTTTTTATCAAACTAAATTATTTTATTAAAACTTAGTGTAACTGTAACTGATTAAAAATAAATGACTTTACTGTGTCGAAATTTCAAACAAAAGTTTTCACGTGTGTACAACACGGTATACCCACGGGAGGCGTGTTGTATACAACGACACACCCTATTTACGACGCGGTATTTCAAGCCAGTGCTATAATATAACTTCAACAATTGAATTGACCTTGCAAAAAAAAAAAGTATAATAAAATCCTTTTTAAATTTTTTAAAGTTAAATACCTTTCTGGATTATCCTCATACTTATTAAAAACAAATTTTTCGGAGTTTACATGACTTTATGTTAAAAATGACTCAAAATGTAGAACTAATATTGTAAATCCCGAGAATCGGTAAAGGGTCAAACAGAGTAAATAACTTTAAAAATTAACTTTTAGATAGAATAGTTAATTAATAAATAAAATAAAACACAGCGTTGTTTACTTCTCACCGCGTCATCTTCAGTAATAAACTTAATTTAATATACAATAGACTTCCACAAAGTTAGTCAAGAAAATTTTGAAATAGGGTAAATTAATTGCAGTGAGTTGTTTTTTATCCATAAACGTTGGATATTGTCCGTAAAATATGGATCATTTTATTGGGCGATTTATTTCGCACATTTCTAGATTATATTTAAAGCACTTCAAAAATATATTAAAGTAAAATTGTAACAGCCAATAGTTTTACTTTTAAGTTGTATCAATGTATATTGAGTTGTCTCAATAAATCTTTGCGGATTGTTAAATTATTTATTATAAAATCAAATTTTTAAACATACATTACAACATTTCAATCAATTATGTATTCTCCATTATTGTTCAGAACTTATCCCATCAATTTTTCGATACCTCTTCTATAATAATCGGCTGGTCTGGTATTGAAATAGTTAATGAGCCAATTTCTGGAGCCTTCGTCGTTGTTGTGCGTAATGCCACGCATTTGATTGGAGAGCGACCGAAAAAGGTGATAATCTGACGGGAGCGAAGTCTGGATTGTAGGGTGGTGGATGAGGTAGAATCTCCCAGTTGAGCTCCTGGATGGCCTTGATTAAAAGCGAAAAGAAGTATGTTTCGAAAATGTTAGTTTTTCTCAACTTGACACTTCATTATTTAAGGCCAAAAATTAAGAATAACTATAAGATACAGAAAAACGGCGACACTGGCATTTATGAGCAGAAAAAATGTTATCGAATATTATGTCATTTTTTATATTATTAATAGAATCGGCATTAACTTTTAACGAGTTTCATCATAATAGATGGATATAATATAATAATAGTTTCATACTTCACCTGATGATGAGAGTTACCGTTTCACTCGAAACTCGAGTAGTGCTAATAAATTCAAGTAGTGTAATAACATTGTTTCATTTATATCCATGTCATTTTTTGTTGCCAAATTTTTTTTACTTATTAGACAATTAGACGTCGTATAATTTGTCAGATTTTCTCAAGTACTATTTAATTGATAAAAAAATAACTCCTTCTATCGGAACGACATCGTCTAGTGATGATATAACGTCGCAGCTGCCGTAATTCTTCAGAAATATGAAACAAAGGAGTTAGCGAGAGGACGTGTGAAGGGTAAATTAAATATATTTATACGCAAAGCGAAAATTAATTTGAGTATCAAGCAAGATGTAGTGTGTCTTACTGAACGCTGGCTTGTCACAACAAACGGGATAATAGAGGTTTATTTTTAATTATTGTTTGCTCATATAATTAACTCCGACATTGTGCACTCCGCATTACCTTGTCAAGAGTGGTTTGTTTATTAATTACAGAGTATTTAGCGCAAGATTGACGTGTCGTGGAAATGCTGAAAAAAGTGTTTTATACGACATATCAGGTTGACTTGTAAAATTGTATTTTATGCGGATATCCATATTTTTTTACGTACATATTGGAATTGACGCACTTAAAATCGTCATTATTATCAGTCGTTTTCTTATGTCTTGGCCGAAAAGGAAATTTGTTATTAAATAACAAGTAGTTTTACAACGTTTCATTGCCGGTAGACTGCAATAGAAAGGTCAATCCCGGTGGCAGCTCTAAAAGATTTGTTCTTTGCATTTTCAGGACATATACTTATTAGGAAAACACATTCTTTTTGTGACGTTGTAATTATTTGATTGATATTTTAAATATGAATTAAATATATTAATTAGAAAGATATACATATAAAATCAATTTTATCAAAAAATATTATTGTTGCGCCATCGGGATTCGAACCTGGATGTCTTTCCAAACCGGGGAAGGTGCATTATCCAATTATGCTACAGCGACGATAATTTTAGCGACAAATTTTCGAACCTATATTGAGATTCCGTAAAAATAAGGTAGATGGCTCTTTCAAATAATGGAACGATTAAATGTATTAATATCAAAAAGGTAACATACAGGTTCGAATCGGTCGCGATCGTGTTATTGACACCTTTCCACGTTCAAATCCCACCCGTCGTTGTGAATAGTGACCTTGACGTCAGCAGACGTTAACGCGTCGCGATACTTGTTCGGTTGCAACATCGCGATTGCATTAGTGGTGTGGTTTTGTTCACCTCCGGTGCATCAGCACTGTTATATCGTGATCCCGTGATTATTGTGTGAGCCGCGGGTGAAGTGATTTGATATCGCCGTCTTCATTTGGAAGCGGAGATTTGCCCGCCCGCGTGCTGTTTGTGTGATCTCGGCCGTGATTGCGGGAGTAACGGAGGCGTCATACGCGAGGTAAGGCGAGCAGTCCTTCAGATTCCCGATTCCTTGGGATTCACTGGTCCTTCGACTGGATTCTCTCCCATCATCGATCCTTACCCCCGTTAATCCAAGTTCCTTCCTTCCTTTACCGGCCTTTTTTCGGCGATTCCGATTTACGACCGGAATCGTCGTAATCCAATCCGTGGGACGCGCGACTCGGAGATCGCGCAATTTCGTTCGGTAGATCCTATTCGGCGCGGGATCTACGTTTTCTTTTCAATAAATAATTTCCCTATGAAGGAATGACGTTAGTCAAGTATGACGATACCCTGTACCCACGAGAGGTGTTGGCAGTGGGGAATGGTGTGGTAGAAGTGAATGCCAGGATACTGACTGATGTTAAAGGGAAATTCAAGTGGCAGGTTAAAAATGATATTTGCATCTATTCTATTGAGAATGTGATAGCTAAAATTGTTCTACCAGAATTTCATTCATATTATTAAAATTTATTTTTCCATGTAAATACATGAAAAATCTCGTATTTTATGACATATAGCTATTATATTGTTGCAGTAAAAAAAATATATTAAATAATAAATAAAAAATTGTATCTATTTTAAAATTAGTCTGGTTTTCTGACCCATAATAACATTAAAATGCATTAATTATTGCATACGTTTGAAGTTCATGGCTGTTACTTCGGTAACTGAACACGTATTGTCATATAAATATGTTGAAAATGACATATTCAGTCGAAATGTACTGGTTCCTTGTATGCGTTTGAAGTTCTCAGCTGTTCCCGCTGAGATACCGCATGTCGGAAATTGCTTTGTGGATTGTGCGATGGATGCAGCACCTTCAATTAGGAGAGATGCTCAAATCTGTCTTAGATTGAAATCCTGGGAATATTTAGGAGCATCATCACAGGAGTCACAACAAGAGCGTCTGGTTCCGACATCCTCCATCAGCACAAATATATTCAACAAATATGTATGTAATATAAACAGGGACCTGCTTTGATGAACTAGCTTATCGATATATTTTATTCATTCAATGTTTGCAAAATCACTCTGTGGCAATATATTATATAAATAATAAGAAAAATACTTTGTTTAGAACCACTGTTTATTGATACATCAACATGTTTCGATGCCTATGGTATCTTGTTCAGGAAACAATATAGGTAAACTACTATACTGAAATAAAAAAAATGCAAGCATAGATAAAACAAAACTAAAATAGTATTAAGTGGTGGGTAACTAATAACGAACTAGTGTGAAAACAAATTTAAAAGCTGAATATTTCCATAAAGGATTTGGTTATTTATTATATTTAATTTGGTATTAACACTTTTTCTTATTTCTAAAATTTCAAATTTATCTAACTGTAAACGTATTTGTATTTGTATGTAAAATTTCTAAACCCTCGTTAATGTCAAAAGATGATTGACGAATTCAGAATAGTTGCTACAAGTGCTTTTATATATTTTTTATGTTTCATTACCTGAGTCTGTTTACATTTCATCAAACGTATAAGTATATCAGATTTTTAATAATGTTATTATGCATTTGAGCTAAGGATTTCTGAAATTTAAACATTTCTAAGGCTGTACCGAATAATCGGTTCCTCATATAACTGGGTCAATTAAAGGCTATATTCGGTATAAATATGAATATTTGTATATATTGTATACCTACCAACTTTATAAATGTCAAAAACAGCCATCTATAAATTCAAAAATAAACCAACCTTTAATTTTTTGGGCGTCTTGTGGGAAGGGAAGATATCTTGGAGAAGCTTGTTGTGGTGGGCCACACGTCGAAGGACTAAGAGGAAGAGGAAGATCCCCCACCCGTTGGACCGACCAAGTGAAAAAGACAACATGCACTTCTCTGCCAACAGCGCTGACAGATCTGTAGGATGTCGAAAAAAGTGGAAGACCATAGTCGAGAGAGCAAGAGTTCATGAAGACCACGACCCTCAGTCATGATGGTAAATTAAATGTAAATTCTATTTAAATCGTGAACTTTATTACATAATGTAACAAATTTTGATTGCACGTGAAATGGTTTCGGTACAAATCTAATATTATACAAGGTGTAACATACCTAGTCCACAATATTTTATGGGTGGATACCCGACTTAATTGCGATCACTGTTACAGAAAATATTATTGTTTGAAAGTTTTAAGCTTGATGTCTACGTACTTCGAAATAAATATTTTCGAAATTGTTCCATTATTAATGAATATTATTGCTTCAGGCTCTAATCACCTAACACAAAATAGTCTAGCTACTCGAAATTCGATGATCTTTAATTATATGTATTTAATATATAATTTTAAATTAATAAAATATTTTAATTAATCGAAATAATCGCTTAATTAAGGTTTTTTTATAGTTGAGATTAGGCAAATATCTCTTGAACATTTACGACTCGTAATTTAGTCAGGAATCCCACCCGTAAAATATTGTGGACTAGGTCTCTTACACCCTGTATATTATAAAGCCATTAGAATGTGGATTTCGGATGAAACCAAACATGTATCATATATTAATTTAAAATACATTTTTTATATAATTAACTGCTTAATTAATTAACTGAACTGAAATAATTCGAAGTATACTCTTTATTGTATAATACTCCATATGTTAAATATTGTGCTAAGTGCTGAATATTATTAATTTCTCTACCTAGTTTTAATTTGTCACACCTTCCAAGAATCGTGTAATATGTCCCAAGTAACAAATAATTTTCACATTGTATAATAATAAACACACTTAATTGTTAAAAGAAGAATCTGCTTAGTTTTGCAAAATAAAATAAATTAATATATGTTTAGAAATATTTGAATATGTCCAAGAACACACAATTACTGGATTTTTACCTACAAAGGCAGTGTGTTATTAAATAAATATCAGATATCTCATACAGACGAAGCTATTTTTTATTATACGCCTGCGCTTACGACCTGTCTTCGGCTGGTTTAAGTGATCACTTTATTCAAATATAACGTTCACCATTCTCACCCATTAATCAATCTCCATATCTATAAAATTTGTGGCTATATAGAATGAAAGTTCCCAGCAAGGATCTTTTAAATGAGATATAACACAATTTTTTGATATCTTTGGCTTAAATAAACAACTTATTGCAATAACGTTTTATTGTCCGGATTCTAAACGGCGCACCGTGTACAATTTAAGAGAGATATAATATAAAACCTACATTTGGCCGGGTAAGACGTTGACCAACTATATTGTCTATCCTCTCTAAAACCTCGGTATCTTGTTGCACAGTTGTATATTTATGTATTGTACAATACCGACGCGTGTGCGAGAATCCGTCGCGGCGCAAGGTTCACAAATCAGAATCAGAACTGTTCTTTCTTCTGAGGGGATTATTTAAAAGCAGGCTTTATAAGCAATCTTTTTTTTAATACTAATTAAATGTATTAATCAGAAAGATATACATATAAAATCAATTTTATCGAAAAATATTATTGTTGCTACTGGAACTCTTTCCAATCCGGGGAAGGTGCATTAACCAACTATGCTACAGCAGATAGTAATTTTGATGACAAATTTTCGAACCTATATGTTACACTTTTTAAATTAATACATCTATCGTTCCATTATTTGAAAACCATCTACTTTATTTTTACGGAATCTCAAATCTTTGAGTACTCCGATAGGAGACGCCAGAATTAACAATTCATTTTTATTAAATTTTGGACACATTGATGCAACATATGCATCTTTTCCGGATTGGAAATAGATCCAGGTTCGAATCCCTTTAGCGACAGCAATATTTTTCGATAAAATTGATTTTATATGTATATATTTCTAATTAATAATACATTTAATTAGTATTTAACATATCACGTTTTTAATAATTACAACTTCACACTAATAATGTGTTCTTTTAATAATCTTGTTTTCTATTAGTTTATATTCTAATGTTAGTTATCTATCTATCTGTCTGGGAAGTGCGTCTACGAGATTTTTTTAAAGCACTATCCAAACACAAACCCAAAATATATTTTGTACTTACATTGTTTTCTTATATCTCTTATTAAACAGTATACATGATTTTTTCCGACTTGCGCAACGTATTAACTTCACTGCACAGCTTGATATCGTACCGTGATGATATATAGCTTAAAAGCTTATAAAACACACTAGAGAATTGCAACAAAATAGTTTCAGCGGTTCTCGTGCTTTAAGGTGCGTAACATGCATGCTGAAGAATATTATTTGTTGACGTGAGATTGTGTTTCTTTTACATAAAACAAACTCTTGACATTATAGAGAAATTACTTTTTAGTTATAAATTAATTAACGTCAAAAAAGCGTCCCGATGTGATATTTTACATTTTTTTAAGAACTAATTTTTGTTGTGATGTTGTATTTTCAGTACACAGTTCTGTGGTATTTTTAATACAAATTATTGTTTATCTCGAAGGTATTTGGGATTTACCGCTATATAAATTGCTTTTTAAAAATGGAATAATAAATATATGAATTATAAAAATGTACGGATATAGGGTCTAAATTTGTCGTAATCGTAATCGGTTGCTGTAACGGAATGATAAGACGTTTTCCCGGATAGGAAGAGGTCCGGGTTCGAATCCCGGTGGTAGCAACTAAATATTTTTTTAGTTGATAAATTTAATTAACTTTCATCTTGTATCACTTTACATTGATGAAAAGTGGTTCTTTTTACTCGCAACCCAGATCTTGACTTGATTGATTTCGCTTGAGAAATTTAAAAACTGTTCACTTTTACCTCGGTGCCTGGTGCTGGGGGGGGAGAGTCACCGAAGCCAATCAATAACCAGGTGGGTACAATAAGATCAAGTCTATTGGAACAAGATTGTGAAGTTTGAACAATGGATGCTGCGGCTCGGCTAGAGATAATACGAGCTAGTTGGCGGGGAACTACCAGTCTGATGCTGCAGAGCGTTGCAACCAATCTCTCGGGATATCGACAATATTCTAAAGATGAATTCCGAGTGCTTTCATTGTATTGCGACATGCTTGGCTCAGGCAAATTGATTTTATACTTATTTTCACTTCACTCACTTCAGCTGCGATTCCATTTTGAGAGCCTTTGTACATTACTTAACTTAACTTACAATATTTTGAATAGAAATGTATTTTTTTAAATTTCTCGCTTCGGCAATCAATGTTTTATACAATTCACATTCTACTATAGACAACACATAGAGAGAGACCTAACGGAGCATTCTTTGCATTTCAAGCGGACTGTGACCGAGTTCTGCGACTGCAACACATAAATGTGACATCTCCCCTTCCCTATTAGGGGTGCACGATTTCTATAGCTTCTCTCTGGCTGTCCTCTGAATTGAATGTGATAACGAGTCTCGCGTCAAATTGTACAGGTGTGGCTCTGGTACGATGATACCGGAGCCAACCTGTGATGGTATTAAGACGTTAATAAATGAATGTAATAAAAAATAAAAATAAATGTAATACTGACCAATCGAAACAAGATTATTTTTATTTTAATATTTAGTAAAATTTTAGTTTTGTTTAAAATCTGTCATAGAAATTCGTTCAAGCATCGCTTTATTTGAACACTTTTTAATGAGAAACGTCTTGAAACGTCAAGAAAAATAGTTTTACGTTTGAATTTTGAAAATATTCATATCAGAAGCTAATATGTATGTCTCGTTCCGGGAGACCGACGATGTAGTGTTAATTTTTATCCGTACATAATAATATTTGGTATTTTTACAATTCGAAAAAAAAATATTAACATTTTTCAAAATCATTATTAAGGAGAACACATTTTTATTGTGATGTAAGTATTCAGAATATAGATCTGTGATATTTAAAAAAATACTAATTAAATATATTAATTATAAAGATATACATATATAATCAATTTTATCCAAAATAAATGTTGTTGCTACCGGTATTTGAACCTGGATCTCTTTCCAATCCGGGGAAGGTGCATTATCCAATTATGCTACAACATACAGTACCTTTGTCGACAAATTTTCGAACCCATATGTTACATTTTTAAAATCAATACATCTACCGTTCCATTATTTGAAAGCAATCTAAATAATTTTAAATCGACGATGGAACGTTTTACGTTCATGCCAACCGCTTACTCTACCAAATCTAGTGACTAAGCACCCAGTGGCAGATAAACCAGTTCAAGGCATTTAACCAACAAGTATTCGAAATGACGTGAGCGTTTCTGTTTCCCATTTTTTTTACAAATCGGATCGATAAATTGTGCAGGTGCCGCTAAAGTAAGGAAAATGAAAAATATGATATGAACGTATACGGTAGTCTGACGATTGAGAGTTGAGCATATACAGAGCACTATGTATTACATATATATATTCGTATTATATACAGCTCATGGACCAGAAGTAATGAAACGATGAGTCTGAATGGAGAAAGATGAATAGAATTCGAGATACGCTTCAGTATCGATTACTTTTGAGTGGAGCCGGGCAATTATCAGCTTAATAGGTGATTCCTTTGAATATTGCAACTGTATTATTGCTATGAGATATTATTGTGATTGCATTTATTTACTAGAAGTGGCCCGTCAATAATAACGGGAAATCATTCGAGAATTAATAATTATTCATTTATTTTATTTTGATATTAATTTATTTTATTAACCACTTAATTAATTAAAATACATGTACCGGTTTCGAAAAATATCATGTTCTTCAGAATCTTAATAACTAATCGTAAAACATATGTTATTGTTTTTTTAAAAGAATCAATTTTTAAAAAACAATAATTATTTATGAGACTTGTGGTTTATAATGTTTTGATTAAGTTTTACACGCTTTATATATATCTCCAACGATTCCAAATTATTTAATTTATGACCAACACCGTTTACATGCAAAATTGATAATCCCAATTTTTTTTATCAAAACCATGACCATTTTCTATCAAATGATTAGAAAATTCTGAAAACCCACTATTGTTCAAACATTTCAAATGCTCCCTTATTCTTATATTAACATTTCTCACCGTTTTACCAATATAAAATGCAGCACAATCCTTGAACTAAGTTTATAGACACCAGAATTGTTAAATTTATCATCTTTGTCTTTAGAATTTCTGAGTAAATTTTCTATATTATTATTTGTATAAAATGCCAGTCTAATGTTTCGTGGTAGGTGTTTACACATTTGATTCGAAAATTTATTTATGAATAAAATTCTACGCCAATAAATTGACAAATTAAAATAATGGATTTTAACCACAAAGTCAATTTTGCCAATCTTAAAAATATAATAATTATTTAATGGTTAAGATAGTTTTTGGTAATTTACAACAAATTAGATGAATGACTTGGAAAAATGCACAGAAAAATCTATCTATCGAATACCACCGGGAACTTTCTATTGCCGGTAGAACGCGTTACTGATTACACCACTTTAACTTTACACAATCACATAAAATTTAGACTGTATAATCAGTTGTGTCAATGTTTTCTGATTAAATAAAACTGGACTAAAAGTCCTGGCGACATCTAGCGTGCATCACTCAAATCTCACTAAAAATTAAAAGGAATTGAAATCTACCTATAATATAACTCAGTGTACATGGAGACATTTGCGATTTTTAAATTGGATAATATGAATATTTTACATTTATTACATGTATTAATCATTAATAATAAATAACAGTTGATATATATATATATATATAAATTTTTCACTTATATAAATATATTTATAAATTTAACTATCTAACTCGGTCAGAGCACACTCTACCACTAAAGTGGAAGTTTTTCGATAAAACATTTTGTATCGTTGCGTATGGCAATACTTACATATTGTAATTATTTTATCCAATACATAAATATATTACGGAGGAATACCTAAAATATGAACTCTGCATTTAGTACATTTGCAGAGATATTCACATAATTAGAGGAAATGTCAACTCAGTTTACATCGGAGAGGAAAGGTTAAAAAATCATCAGTGCTTCCATCGCTTTCGCTTACGCCTTGTAGACCAGAATTGTGCAAGCACATGTGCAACTTGGAAGGATTTACTCAATATTGTGGCATTTAGAAAATATATATCCTTCCCTAGTGGTGAAGGGCGGTTTTGTCCTGACAGAGGTATCCCCTAAAGATAGATAAAGAAAAACCTCGACAATGCGCAGAATGTGCAAGCCCCGACTGATCTCCTCGGAAAGAATTGTGCTGCTGGGTCTACCGACGATCAGAGGAGGAGGAAGAAGAAGAACAAACGAGAAATATATTTTGGCATTCTAAAACCTCTGATAAACCCACTTTCATGACTGATGATGCATTTGAGTGATGCACACATATCCAATATAGAAAGCCAACATGTTTGATGACAAATTATTTTGTTTCAAATGTTACGCGGGATTTGTAGCCATTGTGAGAAAAATGAAATGTGACAGCTATTTTGTCAGCTGTAACATTACAAATAGCTGCCAAAAACAATTTTTGACACGAAATACTTTTCATAAAAATAACCCTTCACACGTAAATGATGGCTGAATTAATTTTTGACACAAAATTGCCGCCATAATATATTCTATTATTAGGAGAACACATTCTTATTGGGAGGTTGTAATTATTCAGAACATATGGTCTGTGATATTTTAAATATGAATTAAATGTATTCATTAGAAACATATATATATAAAATCATATTTATCGAAAAATATTGTTGTTGCGCCATCGGGATTCGAACCTGGATCTATCTAATGTGTTCTCCTAATAATAAAGTTGTTCCAATGTGTCCAAAATATAATAAAAATTTATTAATAATTCTGGCGTCTGCTGTCAGATTACTCAAAGGTATTTGAGATTCTGTAAAAATAAGGTAGATGGTTCTTTCAAATAATGCAATGATTAAATGTATTACTATCAAAAAGGTAACATATAGGATCGAAAATTTGTCGCTAAAAATATTGTCGCTGTAGCATAGTTGGATAATGCACTTTCCCCGGTTTTCGGAATCCCGGTGGCGCAACAACAATATTTTTCGATAAAATTGATTTTATATGTATATTATTTAATTAATACATTTAATTCATATTTATAATATATAAATTTCAAAAATAACAAACTTTGAAGAATACAATACAATAAGAATGTTAGTTATTTTTAAAAATTAATAATTATGTCTAGTCTTAGTATTTTCTTTAGTAAAATTATGTATTTTACGATGACCTTTTAATTCGTTAGGCGAAAATGTAAAATAAAGTTTTTAAAAATATTTATCTTGTTTGGCACATAAAGATGTCGCTGTAACAAAGGTTAGTTAATAAAACTGTCGATTAAATAATCAGAATTAAAAAACTTTATTTACAATTTACAAGTTCGCAAGCTGAGATCGAAAGCAATTCGACGGTTCAGGTATGCAGGGGAATTTTTCTGAGAATCTTATTTTACGAAGACGTTCGAAGCAAAGTGAGCTGGGAATACGGTAAATAATGCAGAGGCAGAGCTAACATCGCTGCAGCATCCCACGTGATCATGCCTCGAGGTGTACATGCTGCGGATTGGTCAAATCGGGAGGGAGAAAAACTCCGCGCTGAAAAGGTCACGAGTTCGATTCCCCGCGGGCTCCCGTCGGAGGAATAAAGGCCGCCTCACACGTCGCAGTCCTGTGTCAGAGCGTCAGATAAATAAGCACGGACGCCAAGAGAATATACATGACATATTTGAATACAAATGAATACACGCTAGAAGACGCCAATATCAACTTTGATACAAATGATACAATCGGCTGAAATTCTTTAAAAACTTCACAACAAAAATGTGTATTAATTAAAAGTATAATATTATGTTTATTAATTTAAAACATTTTGTACAAAGCACTTTTATTAATTTAACCGTTGACTAGTTTTGATGTATGTATCTTCTTCAAGACGGACGCGCAGTGACTGATCCATAAAATATTTTTATTATTGTGATCAGGTATGATCAATATAAAGAATTTCGTTTCTTGTAATCCCATTTGCCGACAACGGAGAAATCAGAAATCAAAAGACGAATCGGAATATTTTGGTATGGGTATTTTATTCAAAAGACACGTGGATTCAATTTAATCTCGTGATTCCTTGATTAAGACAATATTTTCTATAAAACGTCACAAAAATCACTATCAAAAATCATTGTTAGGAGACAAGAAACAACATGCTGCAGTTTACTGTTCCAAAAATGAAAACTAAATTCAGCCGTCAACGTGTCAGCTTTCTCACACTTTTTTCATGCAATGCCCTTAGAGAGAGGAAGTGAATTTAATAAAAACATGGTTAGCCATAAAATATTTCTTATCACTAAGGATTCCGAACTGTAATTAAATATTCGAATATAATGACGATATTTGAAAAAAGTGAAAAAAATAAGGCTGATAAAGACTAATATTTTATATATTAGTAAGGCAAAAGAAAGAAAAAATAACAGATTCCATTGAAATGTGGTGCTGAAGACTGCTTGGATACTGGTGAATACTGTAGATAGCGCGACATACCATCTCCAAACTGCAGGAATTGAAACTTTCCGACAGACTCACAACTAACCGTATACGTCTAAGATTTTTTTTTACGAGTATTTTAATATTAGAAAATATAATACATTTTAAAAATAATCAGTAAGATATATATATCATTTATTTCTCCTCTATGAGTGTAAGACTCGTGTATATACGAGAATTTATATTTCAGTTAGTTGTGTACATATATTTTTACTTCAGATACAAATTGATTGTAGTCTGTAATTGTTCTAATTGTGATGGGAAGGTTGTTAAAAAATTTGATGCCTTCATAAATATGGTGATTATGGGTATATTTTAGATTTGGAATATCAATTTGGTCTCTAAATCTTGTAGATCGGAATTCTCTTTTTGAAAATTTGGATTATTGAATTTTTTTGTATATGCCTATTATTTTTAGTACTTTGAAATCTGTGAAGAGTTGTATACTTGGATAGTCTTTCTTTAAAAATATTTTTTTTATCATTTTTTGAGTGATTTCTAATTGTGATATTGAAGTATTATATGCTCCTCCCCATCTAATAATACCGTATTGCAAATGTGATTGTACAAACGGGTAATATATTATTTTCAGATTTGTAAGTAATAAGATGAATCTGAGTCTGAAAAATATGTAGGTAGTTTTCCTTATTTTGTTTGAAAGATTAGTAATATGTTCTTTCCATTTGAGCTTGTTATCTATAATGATTCCTAGGTACTTAATACAGTATTTTTCTTTAATTGATGAACATTGGTCACAAGAGTCTTCTTGAGTACAGGCTTTGGTGTGAATTTGAATATTAATTTGAGTGTTATCTTTCTGTAGATTAGCAAATTGTAGAAAGTATGTTTTATCAGTATTAATTGATAGTCGGTTATCATCCGTCCTCTTTTCAATGGTATTAACATCCTTATTTGCAGATATCATATATTAGCGTCAGTCCAAGTTTTTTCATTAATTATTAGTACTGCATCGTCTGCATAAGATATTATTTCACCATGTAGTTTAAATATATCATTAGAGTATAAAATAAATAACAATGGTCCAAGTATTGTGCCTTGTGGTATGACAAAGTCAGTAGTTTCAGATGAGATATTCAATACTTCGGACATCTTGCTAGAAGAAATGATTACCTGGAGAGAGATTTGTGACGATCGGCAACGTAGAAGCATCCAGAAGGAGAGATAGATCTCTCACCCTCTGGACCGGCAGGACAAAGACTGTAACAGGGATAACAATTGTAGCACTGCTCGAGGACTGGACGAGAACCGCCCAGAAGGGTCATGGAGAGGCTCTATAGAGATGACGATTCTGTCATGAAGAAAATGGGGATCGGCGATTTTTTTATTTATTGATAAAGGTGTTCATGGCGTAGTATTTACAATAATAATAATGGATAATTTGTAAAGCGCTATTTTCGTAAAAACTTTCACCTCAAGGGCGCTTCACATGTAAACTGTTTATAATTCTACAATTATCTTTGTTATTTAAAATAAAAAATCGTTATTTTCACTTATGGAGATGATTTTTTATTATTATTAGTTTATTTTTAAATAAAATCTCTGATGCACTGTTTCATACAACGAAGGGCAAAGAGTTCTTTAAGTTTGTTATAATATTTATAGACATTTCAGATACATCTGTGTATCACGCATCACCAAGATAATGTCTAAGCCAAAGTCAAAGTGACAAGAACACGGAGACGGCACGTCACCGACAAGTGTGCGACGGGCTGATAATTCTCGGAAAAGACAAAACATATTTTGGTATCGGAATGATGCTGTATGGAATAATTTACATCTTCGCGGGGTGTGAAATTGAAAGGGGCGAATTGAATCGGACAAAGGGTTGACGGGGGATGTTCCATCGCGTCAGACATCAACTCATGCGTATGTAGTAATGGCATTTTTTAAAACTAAAAGGTTTTTCAAATAACATGCTTCGGGTGATTGGTGTTCTAATGTACCAGCAATTAGACGCCGAATTATTAATAATTACGGTGGTATAAAAGAGTTAAAAGTAAAAAAAAAAATAGAAAGATGGCAGAAGGTTGTATCAATTAAGGGAGATTAAATAACTATTCAACCATCATGCCGTTTCCGCGGGTGTAAGCAGAGGATGAAGCGTCACACCATTCTGTTTCGACACACAACTCTCATATATATTATACATTATTCATCAACAGGTGCATTCGTTTCATATCGCTTCCTACTCGCCTTGTATCCTCTCTTCTTACCGTCCTCTCGTTCATACGTTCCGTATGACCATACTATCTAGTATTAATAATATTAATAAAAAACTAAACTAGTTTATAAGATCAAGTGATGTGTTAACAATTATTTTAATGTGGTCCATATATAATAAAGCACAGAGAAAAAGCATAAATTAGAACTGAATGCGATTTAAATTAATGTTCAACACTAAATGTAGAATTGCATCATTTTTACCGCTGCGTTCGAGATGCATTAATTATCATCGACTTGCATAATTTAATCCACAACTTCTGACGTCACCGGTTGGAGATTATTTAATATTCACGGATCGCTCGACGGCGATTACATTTGACCGTGCGAAAGAAAAATTATATAACAAAATTAATCAATTAGTAAAAATTTATCTGTCGAAAAAATTATTTGGTCGCTACCGGAATATAAATCCGGAACCATTTGGGATACACCGTAAAATAAAGTTGGATGCATTTAAAAATGAAATTAAAAAAAAAGATCACAGATGCAAGTTCAACATTTGTTGAAGACGTAATCGGTTGATGTGACAAAATAGTAGCGCGTTCTGGGTTCGTATCTCGGTAGCTACAAAATATTTTTTCGATAGATAGATTTTTTCTGTATATCTTTCTAATTGATTCATCATTATATTTGTATTAAAAAATATCACACAAATATGTAACTTCACAAACATAACAAATTACGTTTTTCATATTTATATACTTGTAAATAAATACACATATAGTTATTTATAAAACAGAATGATAATATTTAAAAGGGAAGTGTGTCTGGTAGATTTCGATAGAAATACTATTATACCTATTGCTGACGGTATCGTAAAGCAATAATCGGAGCATTTCAATGCACTTTCTTCGATCGTGAGCAGAAACCATAGGACCTCGAAACCACTTTTTATTTACATACATAATATATATATATATGGAAATAATTCGTTTTGTGAACACGATATCTCCCGCAGTTTTGATCAAATTTCGAAAAAAAAATCTGAAAAATTGACCTGTGTATTAATAATAATAATATTGGATAATTTGTATAGCGCCATTTTCGTAAAAATTTTCCCCTCAAGGGCGCTTTACACATCAACTATTTATAGTCCTACATTATTAAAATTAAAAATAGTTGTTTTAACACATGGAAATGATTTTTTTTAAAAAGGTACGTTTTTAGTCTCTGATGCATTCATTGTTCCTTATGACGGAGGGCAAAGAGTTCCACGCTTTTTGGCCTGCCACCGCAAATGCCCGTTCACTCAATTTAGACTTCTGGCGGCAACGGTTGGTCAGTTCTGCAACCCTTCCTGCGGCTGATGTTTGACGTCTACCATTCAAATTGTCTGGAATAAAAAGCTTTCGAAAATACGGAAGCGCCTTGTATATCATCTAGCACAATTTAAATTCAACTCTTTCAAGGAACTGAAGTCAATGTAGCTCATGTAAAAGGGATGTAATATAAAAGAATTTGGAAACCCCATATATTATCCGTGCCGCTGTATTTAGTATGGATTGTGGTCTATCCAGCTGAAACACTGATAGGCCAGCATAGATGCTGTTACAATAGTCCACACGTGACTCTCTGCGATACTCTCTTAAGCGTGTGAAACCCAAAATGCCCAAACGTCATGCTCGATACTGGTGTCTAGCGTCACGTCCGTCGTCCATAGTCGTTTATCATAGATAGGACAGATGATGAAAAAGCAAATATATTTTACATATGTACATAAAAAACGTGCGAATATTTTATAAATTGAAAATTTGACTCGCAGTGTACAAGTCGCAAGTTTATTTAAAAAAAAAAATAGGATTCCAAAAAGACTCTAATATCCTTAAATCTCTTTATCTAATCAGCAATCCACCACAACTTCGAGAGTACAAACTGTATTTTGTTAGATAAGGTCTGAAGCATAGATATAGAATAATAAAGGGATAAGTTCGCTGATATTTATTAACTTAAAGCTTAAAATGATATGCGTAAGCGTCATTAATATTACGTTTCTCCATCTATATCTGTGACTTTCTGGATGCCGGCTTCAGTGGTGTGATTATGGCTGTTTAGTGCTTGCTTAAGCGGCCAGGTCTATGAGACACGATCATGACACAATGTTTTTAATATGTCTAGGTTAAGATTACTTAAATGTTTTCTCTTTTATATATTCAATAACAGAACGTAAATATATATTCACTTTGAAATGAAGTGTCGAGTAAGAAAAAACGTACTCGACCCTACCGTGTATTTATTTGTTATTTTAGAGTACTATTAATAGTGTTTTTAAAGTTAAGGGGTTTAACGTAAAATAATACCGTCTTACCTATATAAAAATCAATGTAAAGAATGTATGCACGGTTTTTAGAACACTTTTTATGACTGAACATGATTATTTTATTGTTTGAAAATCTTTCACGTAATAAATAAAGGAAATAATTATTTTTATTAAAGGTTAGCGTAGTAAATAGTTATGCCAATAGCTTTATGTTTTTCCCAAATCAAAAACAAATCCATGCACCAAATGCAAAGAACGATCATGAAATCAACACGTTAAAAACAGTAAGACAGTAAAATACGCGAAGTAGTAAAATAGGAAGTAGACACTTTAATGATTTGTGCGCAGTTGTAAGCCTTTCAAATGTTATTCTGTTACAAAAAGTAACAACTCCATACAAAACGGATCAACCGAAAGGAATTTTCAATTCAGCAAATTGTCAATTGTATGACTTGAGTAATACGCTAGCTTAAAAATAGAAGAGAGGAATATGAATAGCTACAATCGACGCAATGTAGCTACGGCTACAGCGGTGGGTTGTCGTGGTAGTTTTCAGAACAAAGCAATTAAAGTTTATACTGGTACACAGATGGCGCTAATTGTAATAAATCCGTTCAGGTTAATCCATATTATAGATTATTTCATTTGTATTTGTTTCCCAGAATTTTTAATAATGCACACCTTTTTTGCTTGTATGTACTGCACGCCCCTGGATACAATATACGTCGCTCACCGCTCACTGAATATCCACGAATGAATGAATGAATGAATTAACGTTACATCATTTTCCGAATACCTCAGACGTTAAGCATCGGCAGACATTCAGCAATTGTGAACTTGGAGTGTACGAGTAAACAATCGTTGGCAAACTTTGACTGATGTAATCCACCTTATATATAATAACGCTTTTCATGGAAACTCGCTGTTCGCAAATCGGAATTGGCTCCTTTGACTTTAAAATATTATGTAATATATTCGAGCTTTGAAACACGAACATGTAAATATCAGCATTTAAAAAATATTAAAACATTTTGTAGGGAATGGGCAAAAACACGTAATATTTCATTTCGGGCCTAAAAATAACAACCCTCGTTAAGGGGATGAGGTTTCGATTTTGATTTCGGTAAAGAAAAAACATCACGCTTTCCGGGCAACACTTCGTACATTATTCACATGTATCGTCATGTACGGTATGTATACAGGATCACTGAGGTGGACAGGAACTGTTTTTCCTGATTATTTTCAGCTCTCGTTACCATAGTAATAATAATAATGATTTATTCGAGATGCTTCTATACAACCTGACTTTACGTAACGTAGGAAATAGTTCTGTCAATTGCTTTTTGTTTTTCTCAAATCAAAAACCAATCCATGCACCAAATTTAAAGAAAAATCACGAAATCAACACGTTAAAAACAGTAAGATAGTAAAATTCGCGAATTAGTAAAAGAGGAAGTAGATACTGCAATGATTAGCATGCAGTTGTAAGCTTTTCTAATGTAATTCTATTAAAAAACAGCACAGGTAACGACTCCATACAAAACGGATCAACCGAAAGGAATTTTCAATTCAGTAAATAGACATTTATATGACTTGAGTAATTCACAAGCTTATTATTATCAATTAATATTAATTATTACCAATATTTAATGAAATGCTGAAATAAATTTATTTATGTTATGAGTTCCTAAAACACGTATTTAAATACTTTTAATGAGATATTTGAAATCAGTTGTCTGAAGGAGAAATCATAGATAATATTTTAAGCGAAATAGAAAGCAGAGTACGGTATGGAGAAATAAAAGAACTTGCCTTTTTTAAAGTAATAAATTAACAATTATATTCTAAATTTAAACTGATAGAATACCTAGTATACTTTGTTAGCAACGTCGGTAACAGCATAGCCTTAGTTTGTGCCTACTGCACGCCACTGATATGTACCTACCTACAAAAAGTGTAATGCTGAACAGTTTTTTTCTGAAAAAAAATTTAATTGCTTTCTTTTTTCCCAGTGAACTGTATACTCGTAGGGGAACATAATACACGTACATAATCGCGAGAGTACTATTCTTTCTATTTTTAATTTTTTTTAACGTTCATTTTAACATGTGTTCGAAAAGATGCGAAAATACGAATGAAACAGAAATGTGCTCCGATCAAAAGAATGAAGTTGAATTGAAAGATCAGCGAGTGGGTTTTGTGTGTTGAGGGGAGAGAGGGGGTGGACAGTATTTATCAGGGCGGCCCGGCGGGGGGAGGGGAGATATAATTAACAGGGGAGGAGGGTGAGCGTAATGACAGAACAGGAAGCAGAGTGAGAGAGACGGAATTAAATTATTATTTTAGACTTTACACACAGCTAAATTATTGTTTTGATAAAGTAGGGTAATTTGCTGCCTTGAATTTCGTCACAACGCAAGTTCAGAATTTTACATTTTTGATTGACTTAAACATGAGGTTTTCAATCGTTCCCATGTACGAGTATATAATACCCCAATGCCTCAGATGAAATGTCAATTTTGTTTGAAATACGTATACGAATTAGGCGGATATGTAAGTACATTTTTATTGCAAAAACTTGAAAATTGAAACACTGTAAATATGGTCCGTATTATAGGTAATTATTAAAATTATCACAATTTGTCCTATATGCGTCATGTGCGCCCGACCAGGGACCGACCCTGATGTATAGAAGTGAGACCTGGAGCTGGCAGAAAATGTACGAAAGTAGACTGAATACTGTGGAAATGAGATCTCTTACGCGTATATGTGACAAATCCATTTATGACAGAGTGCAGAGTGAAGAAATAAGGAGATAATGTTAAGCTGATGCTAGCATAGTGAGTAAGATTAAGAAAGGATCACTTAGATGGTTTTGTCATTTGGAACAGATGAATGAGGAGAGTATGGTAAGAAAGATATGTGACGCAAGTGTTGATGGCACCAGAAGTAGAGAACATCCACGTAAGACTTGGCACGACCAGATATGTACTGGAATATAGTCCTGTTGGAACCCTCAATAATCGACCATCTCGTATGAGAAGATGTATAATACGTGTGGATAAAACGAGAATTGTGTGCCAGGACAGAAGAGTGAGGCGCTATATCCTCTCTGCCAACGCCTGCTGGGAAACGGTCTTCTAATACATTTCAAATGAAATTCTGATTTGACTTCTAAAATTGATACATTACATTGAACTGAAGTGTCACGATTTTAATTGTTAAAATAACGTGTTATTAAACATTATTAGGTCTTTTAACACATTATATGTAACACGTATGATCTTGCTCGATTGAAACGCAAGATTTCAAAGATCAAAAATAAGAAAATTCGAAAAAACAAGAATTTTTTAGTTATTATTATATTCGGACACTCTGTCACATACGCAACTAACTTAGCCCTAGTTCTCTAATAGTGTCATTTTAGGATATATTTATGACCTAAAAATGTTATTTAGTTTCGTAACTTTAGTAGCGAAAAATTGAGAAAGCATATTTTATTTTATTGTCTACTGAAAAATGACTAGTTTAGGTGTCAGTAGTTAGTTAGTTAGGTGTGTTAGTAGTTTATTTCTATTATTAGTATAATGTGTTGGTCGTGAAGGCGTTCTGCAACAGAACGAAATCTGATTTAAAAAAAAGATAAAAAAGAAATGCTGAACAAATTGTAATAATAAAATTCTCTCACTAAGATTCAATAATGGTTCATTAAACCGCCTGACGGGCGAAATCGAGCGCGCGGCCCATTTTGCGACAAATGTAACAAAATAACGAAATGAACTGAAAATGAATAAATCTTAGGTAGGCAATTGGGTGTCCCGTTCGCGATAATCCGGGCAAATGAAACGAGAAGCAGACCGAGCCGTATCTACAAAGCGGGGTTGACTATCGAGGGCAAGCGGCTAATTCGGCTAATGAATTATGCATCGCTCTGAGTGAGGGGTGGAGGAGGAGGAGGAGGAGGAGGCCAGTTTGTGTGGTATTTACGAGTATCGTTTGCCCTATTTAGGCAAATCTACGGCACACTGTACTGCCTAAATCTACGTACGCACTATTCGTGTGATGATTTTGCGTACTGTTAATACGACGGTTTTCATTATTCGACTTTTTTTTTTGTGAAAGCGAAAAAAAACCCAGTTATATGCATCACACATTAGTGATGGGGAAAAAATGCTACTCTTGACTCACTGATGCGATTGTGATTGATATTCGATAATATCGGTGATTGAAAACTGTGACTGTGATCGAAACAAATTTTAAAAAAAAGATACTTTTGAGTGTATTTGCTTGTATTATTCAAACTTAATTTGCGTAAAAGACATATTATAGCTGAAATATGTGCCTAATATCAACAATGTCATAGATATAAACATTAAACTCTAATTATGTGAATACCTAACTAACTAACTTACCATCACGCCGTTCCTCCGCGGGGGTAGGCAGAGAGGATAGAGCGCCACACTCTTCTGTCCTGACACATAATTCTCGCCTCACCCGCATTCATACATTTTTTCATACAGCTCGCCGATTATCGAGGGTTCTAACAGAACCATCCTCCAGTATCTGGTTTACCTGGTCGTGCCAAGCCTTCCGAGGGTGCCGTATTTCCGGTGCCATCAACACTTGCGTCACATATCTTTTTACCATTCTCTCCACCAACCACTAAACCACCTAACTTATACTTTCTTACTCTTATTCATTATACTAACACAGTTAAATACAGAGTTCATATTCTAGGTATTCTTCCGTAATATATTAACGTATTGGATAAAATAATTACAATATGAAAAATGTTTTCTCGAAAAATCTGACGTGAATTTGTAGATACATGTATTTTTACGTATGGAGTGGAGTGAGGAGTCACTTCAGCGGCAGAGTTTGCGCCGGCCGAGTCAGACGTGTCTTATGCTGTTGTCGTAATAGAAAATGTTTTTTTTTATAATTTTTAGCACAAATTTAACAATAATTGATACATATATATCAACTATTATTTAAATGCTTTAATTAGAAAGATATACATACAAAATCAATGTTATCAAAAATATTGTTGTTGCGCTACCGGGATTCGAACCTGGATCAATTTCCAAACCGGGGAAGGTGCATTATTCAGCTATGCTACAACGACAGTATTAATGACGTCATACTTTCGAAACTATATCTTACACTTTTTCAAATTAATACATCTATCGTTCTATTATTTGTTGGATAATGCATCTTCCCCGGTTTGGAAAGAGATCCAGGTTCGAATCCCGGTAGCGCAACAACAATATTTTTCGATAAAATTGATTTTATATGTATATCTTTTTAATTAGTATTTAAAATATGTTCTGAATAATTATAACTTCACAGTAAGAATGTGTTCTTTCAATAAAGTATTCCTATTTATCCGACTTTAAAATGGAAAAAGTGTCCATGTACACTGAGTTTACAGCGCGTTTTTATTTTAGCATCGTAAGGAAAAGGTTAAGGAAAACACAGTAGAACTACTCCAGATTCCGAACTAGAAAACAGTGACCGAAAACCGAACCAAGCGGAGGCGAATGATTCAGCTCGATAAAACAATGTTACTAGCATAGTTTAATACACCTAATCTGTATGTTGAACAGATGCCACTTATTAAACAGTGTACACATACGCTGAATCACCAAAACTGTTCAAAAACGAAATCAGAACATGTTCAATTGCTGTTTTTTTTTAAAAAAAATAACATCATAAAATAGAAGACACGCAATAAAAACACAATCGTGTCTGTCTCGTCACGTGCACTTTCAGAAGAGTCCCGACATTTGTATGAAAATATAGAGCGTGAACGTCAAACATGCGAAAGCGCAGTGTTAACATAGTCCGGCTTCACTATAACGCAATGATGAGAAAAAATGCTATTCTCGACCCGCTGGCGTGATTGGTATTCGATAATATAAGTGATTGAAAACTGTGATCACAATCTCATTACTAATGCGCACACGCCGCACGATATCACAATACACTAAATAATTTAAAAATAACATATTCTAGCATAAATGTCTAATTTAATATTATCAAAGGGAGAATAAAAACGCATAAAAATTATGAGTTTATTTATTTATTAAATTCTCAGCGTTTCGGATCAAATGCGTAAAATGCGCAAAATCTACTAGATGGCGTTGATCACGAATTATAACGTCATTTTGTCATGAATATGTTCGTATCAAATGCGCAATAAAATTAATAAATGAATCACGACATTCCCAGATATTCAATCACTGATAGTGACTGTGACTCAAAATATCAGTGATTAACTCACTGTTCGTAATTTTGAGCTCATCACTACTATTATATATAGTCCGGTATGAAAATTTCAAAACAAAGTATATATTAATGTTAATAAACAAATAATAAATATATATCTCAGAGACGAAGCTAGTTTTTATTATGGTATGGGTAATTACAGGGCTTACGGACCTGTC
The DNA here is from genome assembly GCA_031772225.1 of Eubasilissa splendida. Taxonomy (NCBI): domain Eukaryota; kingdom Metazoa; phylum Arthropoda; class Insecta; order Trichoptera; family Phryganeidae; genus Eubasilissa; species Eubasilissa splendida. The sequence continues at coordinate 3,956,814 of CM062858.1, read as the reverse complement.
TTCGGCTGGCTTAAATGATCACTTTACACAATATAACGTTCACCATTCTACCCAATCAACCTCCACATCTATCATTATTTCTTTGTTTCAATTCAGTGTCACCCACGTGATCACTTTGGTACCACTTACGCAATTAAATAGCTCCGCGACTTTTTTAAAAATATATGACTTGATTTGAACGAAAATTTAAACGCTGACAATATAATATGCATTAATGTAAAAAATACGTCTCGTTTACTGTTGCATAAATGTGTCATAAACTATCGGATTTGTGTTTATATAATAATGTGTATAGAATTCCCCTCGTTCCGCAACTAATGTTACAAACCCCTTTCCTACATGTATACATTATTTCATGTCTATTCTGATTAAACTGGTCTGTGATTTTCACCCTTTATATAGTCACGTCACCTTTGAGCGGTTTATTTCTATGCGGTTTTAAAGTTACGCGATACATAGAATTAATAACTGGACAACTCAATAATATTGCTCCCAATATAGAACGTAGCCTTACAATTCGTTGGTGCAAAAAAATGTACCAAGAGAAAAAGTCAAAGAAAACAAATATTCAGACATCAATATTACAATTTTGAAAGAATAAAAAAATCATGCATTTTTTAAAATGACATTAGGTTAATAAAATGTATGATATTTCTAATAAAGACATTTGACTTTAAAAATAGTAATTTACAACTTAAACATAGTTGCGCCAAAGGACGAAATTTAGACATTCTAGAAAATTTAGAAATATTTAATAATAATAATAAAAACATAATAAATATTTAAATACCACCCATTACATCCCCTCTCTTATCCATTTTAACTCCACCCCACCCCCACCTCCGTTAACTCCAAACGCACCATATATGAAAGTGTTTCAAATTTTAGTTGAATTATAATATTGATAATGGGAATAATTGGAATAATACAGTATTTTAACTCAATTTAATTAATTTATTGAAAAACGAAGAATTTTTTTTTGGAGCCAATTATCATTTTTTGTATGCAGCGTGCAATTCCTCGATTAGTCCGTTTTCAAACAGTCCAGGATATTGACTGACCCGCTCGCCCGGACTATGTGAGGTATTAAGGATTGTGTCCGTGCGCCGCACCGCCGGCCGATATTGATTTTGGGTGGACTTATTGCAACATTTTCAACTACGAACCTTTTGAGCATCGTAAACACGACAGATAAAATATTAAATAAATTCGCTGTTAAAATGCTACAACACCTACATATTTTTTTCATAATTCGACAGTCTTTTCGATAATATTCTAGGGGCACATTTTACTCTTTACACTCTGCCTACCTCCGCGGAGAAAAAGTTAAATAGTTATGATATTCGTGATTCTTATTTGATTGTTTGTTCACACTTATGATTACAGTTTTCTCGGCACGCTGCAAATCCAAAGAAATGCCTGTTGCCCTTTTCGCTCGGTCAATTCAACAAGTGGGGGGATCTTCCTCTTAATCTCTGTCCTACGACGAGCATAACAAGCTTATCTAAGCTACCTTCCCTTCTAGCAAGATATCCAAAAAATTGGAGATTGAGTCTCGTTGATGACGTATTTCTTAGAATGGAGACCAGGGGCGTGCAGTGCATACAAGCAAAAAGCTGTGCATGACTAAAAATTTTGGGTGACAAATATAAATTAAATAATTGGATTAACATAAACGGAAAAATTATTTTACAAATAGCACCATATGTGTACCAGTAGAGACTTAAATTGCTTAGATCTAAAAACTACTACGACAACTCACCGCTGTATCCATGGCGCTCTAGTGTATTCGCCGCATCGAGCTATTCACATTACTCTGTTCTGTCTTTAAGCTAGTGAATTACTCAAGTCATATAGTCAAAATATTAAAAATTCCTTTCCTATGCTGTTTTTTTAAATATAATAACATTAGAAAGGCTGACAACTGCATGCTAATCATTGAAGTGTCTTTATTCGCAAACTTTACTATCTGATTGTTTTTAACGTGTTGTTTTCATGGTTGTTCTTTAAATTTTGTGCATGGATTGGTTTTTGATTTGGGAAAAACAAAAAGCAATCGGCAGAACTATATCCTACGTTAACCATTAATAAAAATAATTATTTCGTTTAGTTATTATGTGAAGGATTTTCAATCAATAAATGAATGATGGTCAGTCATAGAAAGTGTTCTTCTAAACGTCCATATATTTTTTATATGGATAAGAAAGAGTACTCTAAAATTACAAATAAATACATGGTAGGGTCGTATAAATGACGGATTTATTTTGTCGTAAAGACGTTGGTTAAACGAAAGTACATGTATACATTTGATTGTATAATGTCATTGGTAACAGCATAACCTAAATCTATACGCCACTGATGTCCGTCCATGTGCCTCCAACGCCACATTTTAGAGACATTAGAGTTCACGATTCACCACGAAGAAATATTGAGAACACCACAGCTTCGTCTCTATGAGATATCTATTATTTGTTTAATAACAGTGCCTTGAACATATTTAAATATTGCTAACCTTAGTTGTTTTAGATACATTGCGGTCCATATCTTATCTAGTCTAGGACATAGCACTCTTGGTAAAAAAAAATAGAAAACAAATTGAGGATGATTCTCAAAAGAAATATCTTAAGCATTCTTGTGATCCCTTCACGATATACAATAGACGGTAGTTTGATAAGTAGTACATTACAGCTCAAAATTTAATATATTTTTATTATTTCTGTCGAGCTTGCTTCGATACGATAGATACAACAATGACAGGTCGGATGGAGTATGTCGTTCCATTACTCTTATTTAATTCCGTGTATTTCAAAAAGTCTATATTTAAGATGGGACCTGGAAGAAAATCGAACAAAAATACCGATTTGTACAAAAATAGGAAAGATTCTGTCAGAAACAGATACATTACAACGACATTTTTAATAATAAATAAAGATTTGATTCTAAGTACACGGGTTCCTATATCAGAAAAGTATCCGGGATACCTGTCCCGAGAGACTGACGAGCCGATTGACGGACAGATACGAAATTGAATATTTTATTCGAAAATACTAATATTTTGTTTTGTTCTCAGAAATTTTATTTACATTTTTTTTTTCAACGTGATTTAATACGATAATCACGGTTCTGAAAGGAGTTGAAAATAATATTTAATAAACTATGAAGTCAAAATTTGTGTTATATCGAATTAAAGTTTCTCTTTAAATATTATTTAGTCTCGCAAAGTGAATAATACATATTTAAAAATATAAAGATTAAAAATTCAAAACAATTTCTTTCTTAGCAATATTTGAATATCTCTAAGAACACACAATTACTGGATTTCTACTTACAGAATATCAGATATCTCATAGAGACAAAGTTATTTTTTTATTATATTTAAAGAAAAAAAATATATGGAAGTATGGGGTTTATTACAGGGCTTATAAAAAATACAAAAAATTGAAAAATATTGATTTTTCAGGCGTAATCTGTATAATATGTTAAAAAAACATTTTACAGATAAATAATATTGCTTTAATATAATTTCAAAAAAATCAGATTCTCGTAGGGATGACATTTATACTGTTTAAAAAAAGGGAAAAATAAATTATCAAATTTGGTCCATAGATGCCGATGGTGTAGTGGTACTCGAAGCGAGTCCACATACTAACATATATAAAACTTTCAAAAATGTTATAAATGTGGTTTATCATTCAATATAATAAAAAATAGCTTTTTAATATTTTTATGATTTAAATGTGCTTGTGTGTATTTTGTCGTGGTGTTTTTGTGTTTCAAGAGGCCACCAAGTTAGTCATATTTTCATAGCACAAGCGTTTAGCCTAGTTACAAAATACAATCGTAAGAATATTGATGTGACACGTATTTCGTGAACGCATCTCTATTTATAAATATACCGACAATTTATTCGAGGAAAACGACTTAAAAATAGTGCATTATAAAAAAATTCAATACTTAACAATTGTCTTTAGCAAATCGTGTCCTAGGGAAAACAAAGATATCTAATCTAATCTAATCTAAGATATATAATTTTTCGATTTCTATATGGGTTCATGAAGTAAATTTTTACAAAAATAGTGCAATATAATTTAAAACAATAAAATAAACCGATTCCTGATTTTGGGGAAGTTATATTATATAATTCAAATCAACAGTAGATAATATTTTTAAAATACCATTTGTTCTCCTAAACTATTAGTAAATTTGAGGTTCGTAACACAGTTTTAATGAAAATATTATTAAAATATTAATTAAATGTATTAATTAGAAATATATACATACCAATTCAGTTTTATCGAAAAATATTGTTGTTGCTACCGAGATTCGAACCTGGATATCTTTCCAATCCAAAAATTTAATAAAAATAATTATTAATTCTGGCGTCTGCTATCGGCTTACTCAAATGTATTTGAGATTTCGTAAAAACAAAGTAGGTGGCTTTCAAATAATGGAACGATAGCTGTATTAATTTGAAAAGTTTAACATATGGGTTCGAAAATTTGTCGTCACAAGTACTGTCTGCTGTAGCATAGTTGGTTAATGCACCTTCCCCGTATTGGAAAGAGATCCAGGTTCGAATCCCGGCAACAACAACAATATTTTTCGATAAAATTGATTTTATATGTGTATCTTTCTAATTAATACGTTTAATTAGTATTTAGAATTTTGATACCTTGTTGTTGATAGGATGTCTTCTGGGTTTGGGCCAGCCGCGCAAGCACGAACAGAGGATACCGACCAGAGACAACTTGACTACAAGCCTCCAGCACGAAGTATCGGGAGACTCAAGTAAAGGTGGTTTGGATGGTGTTAGAGGCAAACACCGCAACCTTGGAAGTAAAAAAAAACTAGAGATTGCCGCAGGAGACAGACAGGGGTCGAGTCATATCCCTGAAGTAGCCAAGACTGGCAAGATGATGTGTTACTTACTGGTGTATTAGCGTTCTATCCCCCGGTAATACAGCACGATGATTGGTAAATATATTTATTTAAAAAAATATATATATATTTTTTGTGAAGAATCTTCGGAGGTTGGTCAGCGTTATTTTGATTTTTATTATGAATAATTATTACATTTACCACCTAGGAGAAAGTCTGTTAACGATGAAAATAGTCAGTAGATGGCGTGTAGTCAGTACTTACAAATAAGCTCTACATTCGGGTCTCTATTTATGCGGTAGATACGTTACACAGTAAAACGCGTTAAAGAAAAACACTAGACACAAGTATAAAAATAAAGGATACGTTCCGTAATTTTCTAAAATCGCTAATTCGTAGTTTGACGTGCCGTTGCAAACATGCCTTTCGACAGTGATATGAAATTTTTAAGTAAATAACAAAGATAACAATCATTTTATTAACTTAAAATGATATAATAACTTATAAAATTAACAATTTTATACAAATAATAGTTTATATTGGTAAAACGGTGAAAAATTTTAAGAGTAAGAATTTTTGAGATGTTTGAACAATAGTGGGTTATCAGAATTTTCTAATCATTTGATAGAAAATGGTCATGGTTTTGATAAAAAATTGGGATTGTCAATTTTGCAAATAAACGGTGTTGGTCACAAATTAAATAATTTGGAATAGTTGGAGATAAATAAAGCGTGTAAAACTAATCAAAAAATTATAAACAACCAACTAAATTTAACTACGAGTCCCATTCTAAAATTTTTTCCAAAAAATTATTCGAGTAAATTTGTATTAAGTTACAATTTGAGTTAGGTACTAAATTTATTTTTTAAATAATTGTTTTTTTTTTTTTTTTAAGTAGATTCTGATAAAGAAACAATAATATATGTTTTAGTTAGTTATGACATCCTGAAGAAGAAAATGGTATTTTTCGAAACCGGTAGATGTATTTAAACTTAATTAAGTGGTTAATAAAACAAAGATAATAAGTAAAGATATAATAACTATTTTAAATATGTACTATGAAAAACCCGCACGAACTGACAGCTGGATGACCGCCGGTAAGATTTACCACCGGACCATTGTCGGTTAGTTTATTGTTGGTAAACTAACCGATATTTGATGTGACGTTTATAAGAACGGCCCTTAAAGTAAATAACGTACCTGCAACATATCGAATGCTCACTGATAATTTCTGAAAACAATGGAGGACATGCCCAATTCCACTTCGTTTCGGTTGAATTGTATTGGCGCAGACTGTGTTTGCATATACAGACAAAATTCTCCGAATTTTTGACTCTTTCAACGTGTCAATTTGGTGTAAAATGGTTATTTAAAAAAAAAAAAATTGCTTCTTGAAATATAAACCGCATAACTTCAAAACCGTATAAAAAGAGATCCGAGTGTACTTAATTTCTGGGAAATAAATCTAAATTAAATATGAATCTCGTAATATCGAAATAAATCCAAATTAAATATGAATCGCATTAACATTTTAAAGCATCATTTTATAATATTCTATCACATAAATATTTAATTTAACTTATTTCTCAAAGTACATAGTCACCTTCCTTCTGGTATAAAATTAAATTATTATTAAAAACATTTTAAGTAGGTTCCTACTTAGGTTGTATGAAGGAAACCCCAAAGGGTCTCCCACCCTATCCCGGAATCGTTTTGAGAGTTGTTTACTCTCGCGTCGATTCCACTTAACAAAGCAACGCGTGGAATATTTTACAAAATCTTCACACCTTTTTTGGAATATATTTTAAAGTTAGAACAGTTAGTTACTAAAACCTTGTGGCGCTCCAGCATAGTTCACTTTTTTCTTTTTCTTTATGTGTATGATACAATTATTACATTTAGTACTTGGCTCCGGTATCATCATACCAGAGCCATATCTGTACAATATGTTGTATCATGTTGACTTCAGAAGGCAGCCAGAGAGAAGCTATGGAAGTCATGCACCCCCAAAAGGGGAAGGATAAACGTCTCATTTATATTTTGAAGTCGCAAAACTCGGTCACAGTCTGGCAGAAATACACCCTGTCCAGGTCACAAGAGAATGCGAGGAAAAGTCAGTATAATGCTCCATTAGGTCTCCCTATCCACCGCTCTTCCCGACACCGTCCATCCCAGCAACCCCCAGCAGAACACTCACACCCTGATAAATTCCCAGAAAAGTCCGAGATTCCTTTCATTTCTTAATAGGTCATCGTTCCGGGGGATCCGATAACTTACCTAGGTTGTCGATCGATTCATTCGTAAAAAAAATGTACCATCCAGAGAGAGAGAGAGAGAGAGAGCGATACGTTTTGCCAGAATTATTCCGTGTGTCGGTACAAACGTAGATTATTCATTATTCTCACACACAACTCAGCGCCGCAGAGCTTAACGCGCACAAACCACGGCAGCGGGATGTCATTATGAGCGCCAAACCATAAACTATATTCCAGATAACAGAGACATTTATCTAGCGCCAAACATAATCGTTATTGTACCCCACGACTTTCCTAATAAATAATTAAAACAATAAATTAGTTGTTTCATTAGCAGCTAGCTGCCGGAGCACAATGGCCGCAACTTTCTTGTGCCGGCGATAACCTAAATTCGATTGGTTGAAGCCAGAAGCCATACACTGTGGGGGCCCTGTAAATCAGCCGAAACGTAATAATTAAGAAAACGTTGTCGAATGCAAATGCACGCCCCGCGTCTGTGCTCTCCAAAACAATGCGTCGGTAGGTCGGCGGGCATTCGTTTATTCCAAGAGTCGAATTTCCGATAGGCGTATTGTGATTTAAAAAAAAATATATATTATTTATTTATTTCGAATACGTTTAACCTTTTAATTGCTAACCATATTTGACATAAACACATATAAGTAAACTGACGTATAATGCATATTAACCAGTGGCGTGCGGTGGCTATAGATTTAGATTACGATATTACACAATCATATATAATATATGTTGTACATATGATTATGAACTTACGTTTAATCAACGTCTTCAGATTATCCTACCATGTATTCATTTGTAATTTTTAAGTACTATTGATAGTGTTGAAGTTTTAACGTAAAATAATACTTTCTAACCCATATAAAAATTAATACATGAAATGTATGGACGTTTTTAAGAACACTTTTTATGACTGAACATGATTCTTTTATTATTTTAATATCCCTCACGGAATAACTAAACGTGGTAATTATTTTTATTAAAGGTCAACGCAGGAAATAGTTCTGCCAATTGCTTTTTGTTTTTCCAAAATCAAAAACAAATTCACGCACCAAATGCACATCGAACGCCAAGAACGACCGTGAAATCAACAGTAAGATAGTAAAATTTACGAATTAGTAAAATAGGAAGTAGATACTAAACATTTCTAATGTCATTCTGTTAAAAAACAGCATATTGTATAACTTGATAAAATCAATAGCTTAAAAGTAGAAGATAGTAATGTGAATAGCTACAATGCGTCGATTATAGCTACTAGCGCTACGGCTACAGCGGTGGGTTGTCATAATAGTTTTTAGAACTAAGCTATTAAAGTTTCTATTGGTACATAGATGGCGCTAATTGTTATAAATCCGTAAATATACGTTTATGGTCCATATTATAGATTATTTAATTTATATTTGTTTCCCAGAATTTTTAGTAATGCACAGCTTTTTAGCTTGTACGCACTGTACGCCCCTGATATTAACCTTTTAACTGCCAACTCTATTTGAAGTTGTAGACGCCGTTTAGGATAAGACTAGACTCTGAGGACCTTGACGTATCTATTAAAAGCTGGGACCTGCAGCCCACAGATGGCAAAATTATTTAAAAATATGACTAATCCCTGCAAGTTTGCAAGGTCCAGAAGTGTGAGTTAACACGCTTATAGATTAACGTTACATCTAAAATTTGGCGTCTTAACACGCTCATGGTATTTAAAAGGTTAAAAAGAAGGGAGTTGTCGTCCAAATACACGACAAAATCTTGTTTAATCCAGTCTTTGCAGGGTCAAAAAATGCGTGTAATCACGCTTATAGCTTGACGCGACATGCAAATTTAGCGCGTTAACTCGCTCGTGGCATTTTAAAGGTAAAAGCTGAGTGTATGGGTTTTTTTTAATTTTGCAAAACACAAAACGGAATTTTGTTGTTGTTTGTACTATATTTCCATCCACATCATATTGGATTTGATTCTGAGATTTTACATGTAACATTTAGCGTAACAAATTTAATTTTGATAGAATGCCAGCCATTAAACATATTCTATATTTAAATATGAATCATGATTGAACGATTATGTACATGAAATAAACTGCCTACTTTAACACAGACGAGAGCCTAGCAAAGTAGCCAGGATAAAGCTGAATAACTAGATGATATCTGTCATTATAATAATAATAACTAAATACTTGAACGTGTTGGATTCCTTCGAGGTGTGGTGCTGGATGTGGATACGAGTCATGGATTACAATTTCGACAACATGCAGGAGAGGGATTCTCGTTTACTTTGGACATGGTGCCAGAAGAAACGACGAGTCTCCAGAAGCTCAGACAGTTGAGGAAGAGAGAGCAAGCAAGAAAGGTCACCTGCAAGATGGATAGATCGAATATAGGATCCTTTTTAAGCGGTGCCATCAATATGACTCAGATGGAATGGAGACGTATTGTGCACCAAGGTCACATTGACTTTTTAAAACTGCCTGTGTAAAATACATTATTTAATAAGCGCCAACATAGGCTTACTATCACAGATCACCAAATATATAGACATGAACTAACGCAAATTATTTGTCCCAACATTTTGATTTTAGCGTCACCCACGTTATCAGTTTGGCACCACTTACGCAATCAAATAGCTTCGCGACTTTTTAAAATATTATATATATGACTCAATTGGAACGAAAATTTAAACGCTGACAATGTAATATGCATTAATGTAAAAAATACGTCTTGTTTACACGAAGATTTAATTTTCGAAGAGTAAATACTTTTTCTTCAATATTTGTAAAATTACTTTGTGGCCTCATTTTATATTATAATTAGACAAAATACATTGTTTAAACCACTATTTATTGATTATTCTACATGTTTCGACACCAATGATATCTTCTTCAGGAAACAATGTGTACTGAAATTAAAATATTTTATTATATTTATTAATTTAATTAATTTATTGTTTCCCGAAGAAAATACCATACGTGTCGAAACATATTGAATAATCAATAAATAGTGGTTTAAACAAAATATTTTGTCTAATTATTTATACTTTTTCCGTTGCATAAATGTGTCATAAACTATAAATTTATGTTTCCACAAATAGTGTGTGTAGAATGCCCTTCGTCCCGCAACTAATGTTCCAAACCCCTCTTCTATGTGTACACTTTATTTCATGTCTATTCATTAACTGGTCTGTGCTTCATATCGAAGTTTTAGTTTTTCAAATACATTATTAATGTAATGTGTTTCAAAACTAAAACACCTGTGAACTTGTTTCATTTCAGCTTTATTGCCAAATTATATACAGAAATAGATACTGTTATTATAGTTAACCTCGCAAGTAAAATACTAAAAAAATCTGTCAATAACTTTTACCTTATGTTAGACAGGCACGCCTTGTAGTCCAATGAAAAGACGTCGGGCTATCTGATTGAGAGTTTACATACATTATCTTTACGACAGCCGAACTGAATTTCTCAAAAAAAATGTTCTAGTGCCCGTCAGATATGTGAAAGACATATACGTAAGCCTATTCAATATCTGAAGAAAACATGGGCTTGTCAACTTTTGATTCAAGTCACGAGTCTCCCGTCGGAGATAAAAGTGTACGGTCGTGGCCGCACAAGCACGGCACGGGGGCGAACAATGGTCACACTTTCCACACTTGCGTTGTGAGAAAAACAAAGGAAATTAGGTGGAAATCGGCCATTAGATCGTCGTAACTTTTTCCCGCCTACCCGACCCACCCACACCCACCTGACCTAGAACAATCGAAGAAAAACTTTCCGCGTGCGTAAATTAGGCTTGAAAATAATTGGATGTCAGGAAAATCAATTATTTAATATTTATTGATAGGACGGTTCACATTGCGGTTGCATTTCACAGTCGAACTCGGGTATAACGAGTACAAAGGGAGCAGCTAAATTTGCTCATTATAAGCGTTACTCGTTATTACAAAAAAAAAAAAATTAAAAGCATGTCAAATACATATGAAAAATTACAAATTTAAAGCTTACTACTACTTACTACGCACACAAAATAAACCCATTGTTTTTTTTCTAAGAATTCACAAACCTGAAAGGAATCGTAAACAATATCGATTTTATGACTTCTCAAGAATTAGGGTTTTTAGACCGTGTCGTGTATTCTGTTCACTTGTTAACAATATTTTTGTACGTTATATCAGTGTAGCGAGAGCTCACTGTATCAGTGTGAAGAGTTGCATTAAAACATGTCTGAAACTAAATAATAATAAGTATTTTGTCATTATAGCCGCGCTCGATATAAGCGAGTTCGACTGTATTTTTAATTCATTTTCTTTCACCAAAACAATCGGAGAACGTATATGAGAATATATATGAGAGTCGTGTGCCAGAGCGGAAGAGTGTGGCGTTCTATCCCATCAGGGGAACGGCGTGGTGGTAAGTTAGTTTTTTTTTTGATATTCTTACATGGAATACGTGCAATATCAATTACTGTGCTAAATGCTTGTGCTATGAAAATGGGACTAACTTGCCAATGTCTTGGAACGAGGCTCGAACATCCAATACGGGATAATATGCGAGTATCGTAATCACAAGACCATCAAGTAGTTAGTTAGCAAAACATTCTTACAATCACACCGGCATATTAGGTAGATGCATAATTAACCGCCGTTTTTTAAAAATTTATATTGTAACATAACCAAAAACGAAAACAAACAAAAAAAAAAGTTTTTTTTTCACAGGTTTATTTTTCGAATTGGCAACACTTTTTCTAGCGCGACAGCCAATTTTACAGCTGATTTGTACTCGGTTTAGTTTGACATTTCACCATGAATAGACTTACGCCAGAACAAGGCTTACAAATTGTGCTAATTTATTTCAAAAATCGTGGTTCAGTTCGCGAAACTTACCGTGCGCTACGTCCATTTTACGGTCGGCATAATCGTCCATCCGAGAAAGTGATTCAAATAACCGTGGATTGTTTCCGCACCACGCATGCTCTAATTGATAGTGCGCACCCGCAGAGACGTCGTACAGTGCGCACCGAAGAAGCTGTTGTTTTTTCAAAAATGATACCGACCAGAACGTTACAGTGAATGGAGAGCGCTATAGATCCATGATTACTGACTTTTTCGTTCCCCAATTGAATGGCATTAATGTGGAAGAGCTGTGGTTTCAACAAGATGGCGCAACATGCCACACAGCGCGCGCCACAATCAATTCATTGAAGGAAACATTCGATGAGCGCATTATAGACTGTGAATTGGCCTCCAAGATCGTGTGATTTAACACCTTTGGATTATTTTCTGCAGGAATATGTGAAGTCGCTAAACACCGCCGATAAACCAGAGGCGATAGACGACTTGGAAGCCAACATACGTGGCGTTATTCCCGATATACTTCCCCAGCTGCTCCATAAAGTGGTCGATAATTGGACTTCCAGAGCTTGCTCCTTACGCTTTATTAGAGCCAGCAGAGTGAAATCATATTTAAACACTAATGGCATAAAATTATCTTTCCAATAAAGCCAATACCACGAGCCATACCGCGATATTTATGTGTTTTATTTCATTTTAAAATTTTATACCTCTAAAAAAAAACACCTTTTTATGTGCAATAATCATTCTGGGGCGCAGTCACCATGAACGTCAATTACTGCTTTCCATTTGCTCGGAAGACGGTCGATTCCGCGGGCGAAGAAGCATTGGGTTTTTGAGGCAATCCGCGATTTGACATCCTTCATCAACTCCTCCAAATCGTCATAGACTTGACAATTTGTTCAGAGAGCGGTTGATGTAATAGTCCGTGGGATTTTCGGTGGGAGAGTAGAGTGGATGGGGGAACCAAATCCCATCTTGCTAGCGATGGATTCGATCACGCGGCGTTCGATATGAGGGCGAGTGTGGTCGTGGTGGAAAACGATATGGTTCTTTTTGCGCGATATTTTCAGCAGAATTGTATAATACAGACGATACGTCTGGGATACGTCAAATTCCAGTCCAATTCAAAAAACAATACGTCGCGAAATAAACGTGTCGGACAATTATGCATCAACCTAAAATAATACACTAATTATAGGTAAGCCGTGATCAGTAGTGATGAGAAAAATTGCTACTCTTGACTCACTGGTGTGATTGTGATTGATATTCGATAATATCAGTGATTGAAAACTGTGACTGCGATCACAGTTTCATTAACCGATGAATATCACAATACACGAAATAAATGAACAAATAAAAAAACATATTCTAGCATATATAATTAATATATATCTATAATTCAATATCAACACAAAAATAATGAAAACCCTTAACTCATTTATCGGGTCAAATTCTCAGCATTTAGGGTCAAATGCGTAAAATTTTTTGGCAGAATCTACTAGATGGCGCTTATCACGAATTATAACGTCTTTCCTTCATTAATATTTTCGTTTCATACGCATGCGCCGAATCACGGTTCACAACCAAATAAAAAATTTAAAAATCACGATATTCCCAGATATTCAACGAGTGTGACTCGAAAGATATCAGTAATCGACCAGCGATTCGTGATTTTGAGCTCATCTCGGTCACACCCAGGAAAGATCTCCAATCCCGCTATATAATTACACTATCTGTAGTTGAATCGTGTTTCGATACGAAATATAAAACAATGGAACATTTTAAAGCGAATAATAATAAACTTCTTAATTGAAATCTAAATAAAATATAATTGAGTTATAACGAGACCGAAATTACAAACGTGAGTAATGTCATTTTTTAACAGAACTAGCGCTATCTTATAACTATGAGAATGTGTGTATTCCGCCTAAGTTTAATAATTAATTTTAATACAATACGTAGCGCAATTCAACATGGTCTTAACAAATTTTCGTTTTTACGACCTACTGTAAGTCTGTTTGTTTTGTATTATATTTCGCATTGCTCATATAAATTAAGCTATAAACATTGAATACATTCACTCTTACCTTTTATCTTTTGACATGTTCATTTGTTATCGAAATGGTTTTAATAAATATAAACTAGATAAACATCTGAACGTTGAAAAATTAAATCATTTATTCAATACAGCGCTGTGACCGTAATTCAAGTTTGATGTAAAAAAAAAAGTGATTATTATCTACTCTTAATTTTCTGTTAAAATTTGTTTTAATAATTAATTTAAGCGATTTTTAATGAGGTTTCAAATATACGCCGACTTTTTAGAAAATTAATAAGAAGGTCCACAAGGGGTAGAAGAGAATTCTCACCCAAAACAACCCTTCCGCCGGAAACAAATTAAGGGTTAATCGTCACAAAGGACACAGGAAGGAGACACGAACTCTGTACCAGGGTGTACATTAAAAAGAAGATGTTCGCCTAATTTCAGGGATGAGAATCTCTTTAAAAAACTAATAATATTTATCTGATATAACGCCATTTTATTTTTTGTGTTGTCAACATAATATACAAATTCTAAATAAATTAAATCATTTTTGCCAGATATTTTAGTTATACGCATACTGCATGCATTACTTACTTACTTAACATCACGCCGTTTCACAGCGGGGGTAAGCAGAGAGGATAGAGCGCCACACTCCTCTGTCCTAACACGCAGTTCTCGCCTCATCCACATTCATACATCTTCTCATACAAGATCGCCGATTGTTGAGGTTTCTAACATAATCATCCTCCATTATCTGGTTTACCTGGTCGTGCCAAGTCTTCCGGGGACGTCCTCTATATCTGGGCCATCAACACTTGCGTAATATATATTTCTTAACACTTTCTCCTCATTCATCAGTTCCATATGACAAAATCACATAAGTAATCGTTTCTTAATCTTACATTATTTCCTTATTTCTTCATTCTTTACTGCACGAATTATTTAAAAGTGCATAATTGAACACATACTTATATATTTTAAATATTAGCAAAATATTTACTTATATAATTTTACATTATGATCGATAATAGGTGCGCTGTGAATACTGAAATTCTAATAAAATAATTGAATGTTTAGTATTCAACCATTTAATTATGTAAATACAAATACTAAAGTGAACTAGTTTCAGTTGGACCCAAACTTATAGTATAGACTAACTAGACCAAGTACAGATATTTAAATATGAGGTTAACAAGACAGAGGAATATCGTATCACAGTGGGACAGAGTATCAGATGGGGGGGGGGAAATCGGACAATTGGATAAATTTATTTGGTTATTTAGTATCTGGCTATTATTATTGATTAATTTATTTATCTCTAATGTTTCTAAATTGTTAACCTTATTCACCTATTCCATTTTTATAAGTATGGTTAGAATTAATTAAGTGATTGGCAAATTCTGAAAAACCTGAACTTGTTAAGGATCTAATGTGTTTTTTTATTCTAATATTTACGTTCTTCGATGTTTTTCCTATACAGAAAGCTGTACAATCGTACAAGGCGACACATAACATGGCGCCTCTGCACCTTTAAGAGATGTACAACTTTAATGGTAGATGTCAAACTCGCAGGTCAGCCGCTACATCAGCCGCAGGAAGGATTGTAGAACCGATCAGTCATTGCCAGAAAATTAAGTTCAGTGGACAGGCAGGCCGAAAAGTGTGTAACTAACCGTTTGACCTCCGTAATGAGAATCAGTACCTACATCGGTGATATTATTTTTAAAAAATACTGAAAACGAACATTTTCACAAAATAATACTCATAAGTTTGCGTGCCAATTTTAAATTCTAGTGTAGGAATTCTAAAGCGTGCGCCCTTGAGGTGTAATTTTTACGAAAAATTATAAATTGCTGAATTTAATATCGATATTTTTCAAATCCAGTAGGTATATAATTGAGAATATTAACATTAGTATATTATTAATTTCGCAGCTAATATTGCACGTTTCATTTCTTATGCACAGTTTAGATGTTTTAAAATACATTTTAATGCTGTATTACTGCGAAAATAGAAGAAACAAGATAGATTTAGGATATTGATACCTATGATGATGTTGTTAACTCTATAAAGCGAAACGTGCAATATTTTACACGATCTTCAAACCTTTTATTGGAGCAGTTTGTTAAGTTCTGGCGGTTTGTTACTAAAACCTTATGACAACATACAAATGAACTTTTTTCTATTTCTTCATTACATGCCACAATTATTACATTTGGTCATTATTTAATCTAATATGTCAAAACCACAAAGTGATTGCTTTCTACGAAAATATTTCATTTTTTTATTACATAAAGTTATTAACATCACATAGGTTAGCTCCTGTATCATCGTACGGGAGCTATACCTGTACAATAATATGATCCTATATTGATACTGAATTAACCAATAAGGATATGGGATATTTACAAAATGAGCAGACCAACAATACAAGCACAAATGGCAAGCTTCAATGTGTCATGACAGGCTAAATACTGCAACACTATTGGCTGATTATGGATTTGGGATAATTTGATTTTGATACATATAAAATATGATTTATTAAAAATGTATTAATTGTAAAGATATACATATAAAATCAATTCTATCGAAACATATTGTTGTTGCGCTACCGGGATTCGAACAGACCGTCTGTTCTGAATAATTACAACTTCACAATGAGAATGTGTTCTCCTTAATAAGTTATTGATTAATAAAGCTTACAGTCATTATCTCAAATTTTCCCCAATCATCTTCAATTATTCCGCGAAGTACTTCAGATATTTTTTCTAGTCATAGCAATAGTCTAATAACTGTTATTAACCTTTACCATACCATGATATAAAATACCCGAACGCAGCCACGCTGTCAACTCGTGTTTTTATTAGCTTAAATGGCACGAATTTACTCTAAATATTGAGCATTCAATTTTGAAAAAATGATTAATAACATAATTTAGAGCATTCATTATGTCTTATACAATGTGTCCTTCCTTCTTATCTCTCTTCGTTTAATTAGTGAGAAAGAGACAATTATATTTGGAGAACACATTGTAATTATTCTAAATAAGGTAAGATGGCTCTATCAAATGTTCGAAAATTTGTCGCTAAAGATATCGTCGCTGTAGTATAGTTGGATAATGCACCTTCCCCGGTTTGGAAAGAGATCCAGGTTTGAATCCCGGTGGCGCAACAGCAATATTTTTCGATAAAATTGATTTTATGTGTATCTTTCTAATTAATATATTTAATTCATATTTTAATTACATTTGTATGTTTGTTGTTCTTTTTACTGTGAAAATAGTGTGTGATCTGTGTCTTGTATTTGTAAATTGTATTTTTACCAACGCATTAATTTATAACGGATTGAATGAAAAAAATAATTGTTTTTGTACGATTCCCTTTTCATAATTGGTTTTTCACTAGTCATTCCTAAGCGCTAATATTTTCTTTAGGATTATCTAAAATATGAATTTAATATTGGATGTATTTACCGAAATATTACAGGTTTAATTATGATGTGTTACTGCACGGTTTGGGAAGGGTTAACAACGTTTTTATTTTTCAAATGACAACAATTGTGACCAATACAAAATAACAACGGATTCATCATGTACTTGAACGCGCGTCCATCTAAACGACGCATGTACATCCCTGGCCCGGTAAATGACGTTGATTCAATTTGATTCAATCTTTTCATCATGTTGTAAGTGAACAGTCTGAACTGTGGATGTATCTCACTTTATCACTCTTCATATGCAAATTGGCACAAGAGGTATAAAAAGTGACAATAAAAAAACGCGACCGGTTCAATGCGATCTAATGTGCGACTTACGACACGTATGTGACAAAATTTTGTTCAATTGTACAATCATTGTGTGAATGTGCACGGCGTGACGTGCGAAACGCCGATTACGGCAGGTCCAATTCATCTTTCAGGCATATGTTTGCGTAGAAGAGAGAGAACACACAAAAGCTTTACAATTGGATTAATGTATCAAAAAGATGAAAGCTCGGCGTGTTCATAAGTCTACCATATATAAAAACTTGACTCAATAATACGCTGTTAAAAATTAACATTGTGGTTAAAATTCATTATTTTTATTTTTTAACTTTATTTTTGCACGATCAAATAATTTGGAATCATTGGAGATAAATAAAGCGTGTAAAACTAATCAAAATATTATAAACAACCAACTAAATTTAACTACCCATTCTAAAAATTATTCGAGTAAATTTGTATTAAGTAACAATTTGAGTTAGGTTATTCAAATAATTATTGTTTTTTAAAAATAGATTCTGGTAAAGAAACAACATCATGTGTTTTCAGTTAGTATTGACATTCTGAAGAAGAAAATGGTATTTTTCGAAACCGATAGATAAAGTTAAAAAATAAAAATAGTTAATATCATTAATTGACACGGCGGTTGATTTGTGGTGCAACATAATATTATTAAGGAGAACACATTCTTATTGTGAAGTTGTAATTATTCAGAACAGACGGTTACAGGTATTTGAGATTCCGTAAAAACAAAGTAGACGACTTTCAAATAATGGAACGACAGATGTATTAATGTAATGAAAACATGGGTTCGAAAATTTGTCGTCAAAAATACTGTCACTGTAGCATAGTTGGATGATGCACCTTACCCGGTTTGGAAAGAGATCCAGGTTCGAATCCCGGTAGCGCAACAACATTTTTTTTAAGAGAACACATTCTTATTGGTGAAGTTGTAATTATAGGTCATAGAACATAGGTCTGTGATATTATATGTATATCTTTCTGATTAATATATTTAATTCATATTTAAAATATCGTAGACCTGTGTTCTGAATAATTACAACTCCACAATAAGAATGTGTTCTCCTAACCATAAAGTTGTATCAATGTGTCTAAAATTTAATAAAAATGAATTGATAATTCTGGCGTCTGCTATCAGATTACTCAAAACTGTAAAAATAAGGTAGATGGCTCTTTCAAATAATGGAACGATTAAATGTATTAATATCAAAAAGGTAACATATAGGTTCGAATAAATTAGTCGCTAAAAAATATCATCGCTGTAGCATAGTTGGATAATGCACCTTCCTCGGTTTGGAAAGAGATCCAGGTTCGAATCCCAGTGGCGCAACAACAATATTTTTCGATAAAATTGATTTTATATGTATATCTTTCTAATTAATACATTTAAGTAGAATATGTCGTGTTAGGATATATATGGAAGATTTCGCAGAAAACAAGTCAGTTATTGTGGTTACAGATGATTCATCTAAAAAGTATTTTTACAAAAAGGATTATCCGCGACGGTAAACAGGAAGAACCCCCCCAGGCAGCTGTTGTGTATGCATTTAATACGTATGTGAATTAACGGTACACTCGCCTTCGGTTTGGGGCGACGTTATACTGTCATCGAACATCGTGACGTCATGCCGGAACGTGACAGGCTCGTGTGATGTTTTGATGAAACTAATTGTGATACATAAAAAAAAAAAAAAATTACAAATTACACGAATCGCTTAGAGAAATATAACACCGGGACTCGAGTCCGCAAATTTCTGCCGCCGGTGGTGAGTACATTTTTGCGATAGACGTAGATTTATGTAAGTTATCTAATATGTTTCAATTATCACGAAACTATGTTATGAAAAATGTAATTAAATTGAAAAATGATCAATTTATTATATATGCATAATAATATATTATTATCATCAATTTTTTATTTTAATATTAGAAAATATAATTTCTTCTCTATGAGAGTAATACTCGATAATATACGAGAATTTATGTTTCAGTTAGTCTGTGTACATATTTTTTTTACTTCAGATACAAATTTATAATAGTCTGTAATTTTTCTAATTGTGATGGGGAGATTGTTAAAAATTTGATGCCTTGATAAATATAGTGATTTTGGGTTGCGGTATATTTTAGTTTTGGAATATCAATTTGTCCTCTAAATCTTGCAGATTGGAATTCTCTTTTAATATTTAAATGATTTTTAATTTTGAAAATTTGGATTATTGTTTTTTTTTGTATATGCCCATTATTTTTGGTACTTTGAAATCTGTGAAGAGTTGTATCATGTATTTACATACTTCGTGTCTGTGTATTAAAGTGTTTTATACTTTTTACTCTATTTTCATTATTAACAGAGTTACGGACTGTGTTAAATTGTTTAGCAGCTCCCATTTAAAAACTAGATGGAGGATCTTGCCGGGATATCTATAGCAGGCGCGGTCGCTTCATACGTGCTTTAGATGCTCCGCATCTCTTGTATTCCAGAATCAAAAAACTTTGGACTTTTTGTTTCTAGCCGAAAACAGCACTGCTGCAAATAAATTCTTCTTTTAGAGACCAGTCACATGCTACGACATGGCGCGCGCACGAACTGAGTCGACATACATCTATGAATCGCGTAAACGTACAGATACCAGCAAAAGTTGATTCTATCATTCGTTCCGTATTCACAAAGTTTGTAAGTATTCGCTTTTCGAGCATGCGCATTCAGTGTTGCCTGTCAACATATTCGTTATAGTATTACAGCATCCAACGTACAAAATACGACTTTAATGCTTATGGGTATAACGCATAGAATAGCATATATATTACGGAGTGAGCGGTTTATTTTGAGAAATTTGTTTGGATGACGCATTTTTGACGGTTGAAGTTGAATACTTGAAGTCAAATTATTGAATATCTTTCGATAATATATTATATTTGATAGTAGGTATAAACTTGTTTTCCAGCATCCCTTCTAGAAAAAGTCACCGACCCGCCACTGATCTATAGGTCAATTTTTCATAAAATCCGTTATATCGCATACACACACATATATATATAAAGAGTGTAACAGACCTAGTCCACAATATTGTATGGGTGGATACTTGACGAGTCATATTATGCGAGCCATATTTTACGCTTAACAAAGACAATGACAACGAGCTAGAGCTTGGTCTGTGTCCAAAATGTCCTTTACCTCATTTATTCAATCCATGATATGTATAATTTGTCATTACGTATTGCTATGTAAATATGTTATTACTGCGTTGATCTCTACAGATCTTGCTTTTAATTAGTGATGTACGTGACGTCGGAAATGAAGATACAAATACCAGGTAGCCAGCACCAGGCGACCAGGCGACCAGGTACCTCAGCCATGTACCGAAGTGTTGTAATGAAAGTGTGAAGGAACTAGTTTACCGTGCGCCATACCCATTTCTGTACAATGGTCGAGGCTTTTCAATGCTAATCCAGCGATATCTAGGTAGCTCTCTTTTATAATCTCATACCTGTTTATTTTTCTGTATATAATTGAGCAAACTCTCGGGGTCACCGACAAATGTGTGCATTTTTTGAAAATTGGTAATATTTCAACTTTAATTGACGACAGCCGGCCATGCACAGACAGTTTGGAAAGAGTTAATACAATAGTCCACCTAACTAACTTACCATCGCGGGGATAAGCAGAGAGGATAGAGCGCAACACTCTTCTGTCCTGTCACACAATTCTCGCATAAATAATAATAATGAGTAATTTGTATAGCGCCATTTTCGTAAAAACTTTTACCTCAAGGCCGCTTTACACATATGTTTTTTAAAATTAAAAAATCGTTATTTTCACTTATGGAAATGATTTTTTGAAAAAGTGCGTTTTTAGTTTCTTCTTAAATAAAGTCTCTGATGCACTGTTTCTAATAACGGAGACATTCTCGTTTACTTGGGATGCAGATTAATTGAAAACTGAGACCATTCCATGGAAATTAAATGTCGTATAGAGAAGAGTATTATTCTATTGTAGATGTAGCGTTAACTTTGTAATTAAACATAATTTAAAATTGCCACTATGTTGTTTTTACGTCAACCGGTTTCGATACTAACGTATCTTCGTCAGAATTGGCACACAACTGAACTATTCCATAAAATTTAAACGACATCCATTATTCGCTATTTAATACTTACATTCCCTATTTCAATACCCCCTTGTCAATAACCTCCCCACTCTTACCAAAACTCCGCCTACACCCCGTAATGGATACCGTTTAAATTTTATGGAATAGTTCAGTTGTACGACGGTCCTGACGAAGAAAACTTACTATCGAAACCGGTTGACGTAAAAATAACACAGTTGTTTAAAGAAAGTTAAATATAAATACAATTTTAAAATATTATGCAGCCATGATGAAAAGTTACATTTTCGAATGAGAATGATTTGATGCTGTGTATTCCCTGTAATTTTATATGTTAATTCATTGAAGCAATGCTAAAGCGAGTTGAAGCCTTTGAGATGTGGATCTACAGGCGGCTTCTAAAAATAAGCTGGATTGATAGGGTTACAAATGTTAACGTGATGATCCGGGTCCTCAGTCCGACAATTTCGAACTGCTACAAACAACATAATGATCGCTAACGTTCAATAACCGGACAAGCACTAGAAAAATGATGGAATGATATTCATATTACTAGTATTTCAATTCTCGCGTTGTACATAAAATGTTATGCCGCAACCACTGTAAACCGGCTTCATTCATTATCCATAGCTTATTTTTAGACAGCTGGAATGATATTCGACGACTAGTATTTGAATTCTCGCGTTGTACATAAAATGTTATGCCGCGACCACTGTAAACTGGCTTCATTCATTATCCATAGCTTATTTTTAGACAGATGGAATGATATTCGACGACTAGTATTTGAATTCTCGCGTTGTACATAAAATGTTATGCCGCGACCACTGTAAACTGGCTTCATTCATTATCCATAGCTTATTTTTAGACAGATGGAATGATATTCGACGACTAGTATTTGAATTCTCGCGTTGTACATAAAATGTTATGCCGCGACCACTGTAAACCGGCTTCATTCATTATCCATAGCTTATTTTTCTTCTGTCCTGACTGTCAACTCTTGTGTCATCCACATTCTTACATCTTCCCATGAAAGCTCGTCGATTGTTGAGCCTTCGAACAGGACCATCTTCCAGTATCTGGTTTACCTGATCATGCTAAGACTTATTACTCTTATACCCTTATTTCTCGCGTTATATATTTTTCTTATCATTCTCTCATTCATTCGTTCTACATGACTAAACCACCAAAGCGACCATTTTTGATCTTATTCACTATGCTAAGGTCTGCTTTACATTCATTACATTACAATGGATTTGCCACATGGTTTATGTGATCTCATTTAAACTGCATTCAGTCAACTTTCATGCCACTTCTCACAACACAAGGCTTCAATTCTATACATCATTGTTAGTATCAAAACACCATCGTGTGTCGCTTGTTTTGCAGACAAATTTCTGCTTTTGATATTTTTCATAGCTTTTCCGTTTCTATCAAATACACATAAACTCATCTACTTGTTCCAACACTTACTAATTGTAACATGATATAAAATGTATCATTAAAAATACAGAAATCTTTGCGTTGATCTTAATTTATAATAAATTGAGATATCAAAAATGTTGCTTGTCAATGACCGAAGGTGAGATTTTGAATACTGGATAATTACAGCTTTAAGGTCAGATTAAAATATTTCCTGTTTAATTTCATGGGTGTCTACTGTCTACTTATTAATTGTATACTTGGTACTCTACTGCAAACGCGTAAAAGTTTGCGTAAAAGCAGTCAAATATTTATTAATCTGTATATTTAATAAAATTAACACCATTTTCTAATATCGTCTTAAATGAGCGAGCGAGTGCTTTAGATAAACACTTTTTACGGATCCGGATATTTCAAAGCTCTTGTTTATTTTCAAAATATGTTCTATATTATCTTATATATCTAAATATTGTAGCAATATAATCATTAAATATCTACGGTCATTATTACAAATAAATGTCAGAAGTATAAGCAGAAGCGAGATATGAACAGAATTAAAATACTAACGGTAAATTATATTATGTAAGGTGCTGTATACACGCGTGAATGTCATAAATCGACGTGTAGTCATATAGCAATGTAAATATTTATATTTTTAACGACGAACGCATTATTCAAATGTTTATTTTGTAATACCAAAACACAAAGGGAATCATAACATTCATTGACAATAAAACAAATATATAATACAAAAGTAAACCGAAACAAAATTCCAAAACATCTTATCTGGGCATGCGTACAGATTTATCAAAATTTAAAAAAAAAAAGTCAAAAACTTCCATGTAAGAACGAAACAAATAAATATGCATTATAATTTGGTGCATTTATTCATTGAATCGTGCGGAACAATGATGAACACAATTATAATTCACAAACCTTATTCAGAACTTCCACTCTTAACAATCACAATCAACTTTTGATTCAATATTATTTGAATCAGCGAAAACGTTACGGCGAATCACTTTCTAACACACATCTTTATTAATAACTATTTTAGACTCTGCTTCACTTGATTTTACACTAGAATTACACCCACTTTTATAGATAAAAACACAAAACGGAATGTAGTTAAATACGGGACGACCGAAATCGAACAGTAACCGTTGTCAATATGCGAGGCAAAACAAAACCCGTCCGGCATGACAGCGCGATGCCAACCTTAAAGAGTGAAATTGCGATGCTGCCAACGCTAGTGCTGCGTTGCCGGCAGGCAGGTAGTCGCCTTCGCTAAACGCGGCAACTCTGAAGGCGTTGCATTGTGTTCGGACAAATCGTGAGCAATTTGCAATTTACACAAGTATTTTTTTGGGCCCTATTGTATCTCGATATGGGTATATGACCATTATAGTAATGTGTGTTGGCACCGTTACAATCTAACTGAATATAATAAAAAGGCAATTTTAGAAAGTTATAGCCTCGGTATTGATGCGAATGCCCTTTTTAAATATGTAAGTTACATAATATAACCCTTACCAGGGCTAAGGTTATTATGATTTATTATTAATATTGCTTTGCATCTAATACTTTATCGATAGATATTTAACTAACATCACATTTACACATCATCTAAAATATACAAAGTACACATGTGTATGTTTATGTAGTCTGCAAGAAATGTTCTATGTGGGTGGTACTATGGAGTACACTTAAATTAAATATAAAAACTAACTAAAAAAGTTAAAACCTGTCATTTTTACTAACAATAGCATTAGAAAATATATATTAAATTATAAAACTAGAATAGATCCGCTGGATAATAGTGGAGTATACAAGATTAATTGTAAGAACTGTCAATTATCTTATATTGGACAAACTGGAAGGAAAATACACACACGAATAGAAGAACACCTGAAGGGAATAAAGAACTTCAGCAAAAACTCAGAGATGGCATACCATGCAAGATCAGAGGGTCATCGTTTCACCCATGAGAATGTAAAAGTACTATATATATATGCAGAAAGTTGAGAAAATTAGACATTCTAGAAAATATAGAGATTAATATTAATAAAAATGTACTTTACATACGAACACCGCCTATTACATCTCCTCTCATGTCCATGTTAGCCCCACCCACAACCACATTCACTTTTCACCGAAACCCCACTCTCCCCAACATCGTTCTTTTACACCCGCCCCCCTTCCACGTAGACGTTAGTCTATATTCTAATTTAAGTTTTAGTTTATTACTGACGATAACGCAGTAAGCGTTGAAAGCATTCTAATGAATATTTACTTAAAGTGTTGTATGAAGTAAACAATGTTGTGCTTTATTTTAATAATTAATTAATTTTTTCGGAAGTCAAAAATTTTGTTAAAAATTAATTACAATTATATAGTCTTCTACAGTCTTTTCCGAAATAATATAACATTGTAACTTTTGTTTTTATTATCGAGATCATTAATATCGCTATATGTAAACTTGTTTTATTTGTTTCCCTTATGTTTTGCAAATTGTTCGCATAGATAACAAATAACAACCTAGTAAAAAAACTAAATGTGTACCAAGCTTATGATGGATATTTTGTCAATGGACATTACTGCGAAATATAA